>OX453247.1:14606353-15086840 GCA_949709985.1 Luffia ferchaultella
ACTACATAATATACTATATTAACATTTTTTTTTATTATCATTGAAATCTTCACAGTATAATTACATACAGATTTGTTTTTTTTTTCAGTGTTCATGCTGCACTTTACCATCCGAAGACAGTGTTGTTCCTTCTCTTCCAGATACAAGCATTGTATATAAATTACATCTTGAATGTGGGAAATTGATTAACTTGTATGATTGGTTGCAAGCCTTTGCTGCCGTTTTGGATCCATCTGATGACGATGCGAGAAATATTCCGCCGTATATACAGTAAGGAATTATAATTCCAAATTATAATCATGATACACGAAAACATCCAATTTAAACAAAGGTTTTTTAAATTACGATTCAAAACTTGTTAGGTATTATCAGGTAGTATTAGATAAAATGACGGCAACAGGCCATAGGTTAACTAGATGGCGCCAGTAGCGATACGGCCTAAGCGTCTACGGTCAAAAAAAAAAACGAAAAATACATATTCAAATTGAAAACCTTTATGAAATTGATTACTCTTTTTTCCCTCATTTCGCTGTGTATTCATAAATAAAAATTAAATTTCTAATTTTAAAATTACACGGAAAACTGACACTTAAAAAGTCGAAATCGGTTTATTAATTGTCAAATGATTTTTCATACATACACCCTAGCGCCTATATTTCGTTGTGACATAAAATAATTAAAGATAAGATCTGAGGTAGTATGGTTCCCGACAACTCTAAGGATCAAAAATAATTTGAAAATTTATAAACCTGTTTTTTTTCCCCCCGATTAAGTTCGATTTACCTAAAAATCATCCGAATGAAACCAACTTTCAAACAAAAAATCCGTATTGAAATGGGTAAATCCATATAAAATCTATGAAGCCGCAGACAGATAGACTTCTAATGTAGACAACAGTATTGTAGTTAAGAATGATTCCGATTAATCCAGCTTTCAATTAAAAAAAACCCGTACTAAAATATGTTTATCTGTTTAAGAGCTATAATGCTACAGCAGACACACAGACCTACATACAGACATAGGCTTCAAACATATAAGGCCTGCCACTGACGATCACTCCATTTGGACGACATCCAAATGACTAAACTACGTGGTAACTAATATACCGCAACTCATTGGCTCATACGCCATGCGCGTGAAATGTTCGTGAATGAGATGTGACATTTTGATCTCGCCATTTGGATGTCGGGCAAATGGAGTGATCGTCAGTGGCGGGCCTAACACTCCTTGTATTTCGCCGTCGGGGTTAATAATATAATTAGTTTAGGTAATTTTTTGAAAAAAGAAAATTTTATTTTTCAAAAGTGTGGATTCCTACGCACACACTACGTTGTTAGATAAGAAATGTCGGCGTGAAATACTGTAGCAATCGCACGGCGAATCGCCATTCCAGAGAATGAATGAGAAAGCGCCATGAGTCGTGCTGTGTCAGAGTTTTAGTTTTGTCAGAGTTTATTTAGTTTTTAATAAATATGCTGGAGATTTATCTCAGTGCTGCTTCCTTTTTAAAATCAAGTTTTCAGCCTCATATACCTGAATCCTTTCATACAGTGTTGTAAAAGGGCTCGTTTCATGATACTATTTGCGTACAAATTGTAAACGATTTTTATACTACAGTTACATGTTCAGTTTGACCATTTTGACCCGCACGATAGTAGCAGAGGGCGCACAATCGGATCTCCGTGAGTGTTGAAAGTTTTGTAACCATTCATGCGAAGCTCTATGTTGGCCTCTCCTTTTGGATCACAAATATGTTGTCTAGAGTACTATAACAGAGGAAACTATGCCAGCAATCTTACCTGTGTTGAGTATGCGTAGTTTGGTGGTCATAAGTTAGTTACTCTCTTGTACACGATGGATGCAAGCAGAAAGCACCCTGTGAGTTGTCCAGCGAGTGTGACCGCGATTGTATATTTACTAGACGTCGGGTACATTAGGCACAAGATGTTTTAGCATCAGTAAGTTAGATGGAATAATTAAAAATACAAAAATGTTATTTTATACTTATTTTATAAGAATTTAATATGAATATATACTTGTTGCAGAGCTAGATTTCACCGTGCTGTGTCGGAGTTACATTACCATGGTTACATAAAATCTTCCAAAAGGAAACCTGACCATGTTATAAGGCTTACTTGGTGACAAAAACAATTCATCATTTGTTTAATGTATTTATTGTTTTGTAAGTTATTAATAAATGCAGTGATTTTAATAATAATCTGTTTTAATTAGTGTTCACTCATTGTTTCTTTTTGTCAAGATAGCTATATCCGATTTCAAATTAACCATTTCAGCCTAGAGAAAAGTATTTTAAAATAATAAAAGCATTGGTGTGGCGGTGCGCTGGTTCTTTTTCTAATAATATAGATGCCCTGCTGATTCCCAACAACCCACAGAACAATATTACGGCGACAATATAAGCAGTCAAGGAATGGAAAACAAAAGGACACTCACCTTCGATCCTCCTGCGTCCTGAACTGCACTGGTGGCCACCGTTTCTCGTGCTGGGTTTCCCTTTATCCCTTTTATCACTATTTGCCTGAATTTGTATATTTTTAATAGGTTTGGCGTGCGCGCGGCGTGACGATTATCGGACGATTATCCGTTGATAATCGAAGGCGAGCTGGGGGTAGGAACACAAAAAGGCAAAGGTCGAATGGGACAGGCATGCAAATACTGCACCAATAATATCATTCTGTATGGCGTAAACATCCCCCCCAGCTTGACAGGATAAAGTCCTTTCAATATAATAGCGAGCGAAGCGAAAAATACTAAACTAATAACTATGAATTTAAAATGAACAAGCAGAGCGGTAATAAATTAAAAGTTGCGGTAAGTATCATTAACTTATTAACAATAAAAAGAAAAAAAATTAAGAAATAAATATAAATATTAGTGGACTGTATATAGGTTGAAAATATTATTGGCTAGGTAACGGACAGAGTTTCACTACTGGTCTACGATATATCCCTGACCCAGTACGAACATTGACCACCCTGACCACACCATCTTTGCCCGGAAAGACATCTTCAATGATGCCTAGAGGCCAGTCCAAAGGCGCACTGTTGTCAGACCGAAGTAACACAACCGTGCCTCCTTGTACCGATTTACTAGAATTAACCCATCTTTGACGAGTTTGTAATGTGTGCAGATACTCTAACTGCCACCGTTTCCAAAAAAGTTGAACAAGATTGTCAAGAATGCGTTTTCTGCGTAGTAGATTTGGATTTTCCAGGGATAAATCTTTAGCATGAAGAGATTTCAACGGCGCTAATGTCAAAAAATGGGCGGGCGTAAGAGCGAGAGGCTCCGATGGATCGGAACTCAGGATTGATAGCGGGCGCGAATTTAAAATTGCTTCAATTTGAGTCAGCACTGTTGACATTTCCTCAAACGTGAGAAATTGATTACCTACCACTTTAGCAAGATGGGTTTTCACACAACGAATGTTACTTTCCCATATTCCACCAAAGTGGGGGGCACTGGGTGGATTGAATTTCCACTCAATACGCTTATCACGCAATTCGTTGGCGAATTTATCTGTATATTGTTCAGACGCAAGGAATTCATACATATCATCTAGGTACGCGCTAGCTCCCACGAAATTCGTCCCACAATCTGAATACAAAACTCCGATAGGACCTCGACGCGATAAAAAACGTTTGAAAGCGTTGAGGAACGACTCTGTGGACAAGTCTGTGGCGAGTTCGATGTGTACGGCCTTAGTCACTAAACACACGAAAAGACACAAATAAGCTTTGACACTGCGCACACCACGGCGTCGATACGGGACAATGTAAAGAGGCCCTGCATAGTCTACACCGGTATGATTAAATGCCTTGGCTTCTTGGACGCGACAAGAGGGTAAGTCAGCCATAAGAGGGAATTCGCTTTTTGGATTAGACTTAAAGCAAATATTGCATTTTTGTACACAAAGTCGGACTATACTACGAGCTGATAAAATCCAAAATCTTTGTCGTAATAGCGACATTAGTAATTGTGGACCGGTAAGTAGATATTTGCGGTGGTAATGTTCAATGATCAAATTAACAATGTGATCGCGGCGCGGAAGAAGAATAGGATGACGGGCATCGAAAGGTAAGTCAGCATTTCTCAATCTGCCTCCTACTCTAAATAAGCCATTATGCACAAATGCATGTAGCTTCTGGAAAGCTGGAGATAATTTTTTACCAGCCTGCACATTATTAAATTCATTTTTGAAATAGTGCAGTTGAAGGTCTTTAACAATATATAATTCTGAGATTTCTAAATGTGATATTTTAAATTTTTTAGGTAATACCTTAATAAATCTTAATATATACATTACTATTCTTACTAATTTAGACCAAGATGAGACGCGGCTAGCAAGTAAGCAAAGTAAAGGTAATTGTGACGGGGACGCAGCGGTGGTAGTCATTGTGGTAATTTTCATTTCCGGTGGATCTGCTACAACGTTTGGATTAAATTTGTTAATTGACCATTCGTCGATAGGCAAGTGAGCGAAGCGGGGCCCATTGAACCACAAAGGGTGGTTAAGTAGCTGAGCTGGGTTTAAACCACGTGATAAGCAGTCAGCTGGATTTTCTTTACCACTTATATGATAAAAGTTACTAGGATCAATACATTCCTGTATTTGAGCGACTCTGTTGGCCACGAACGTTTGCCAACGAGAAGGAGACGAATGTATCCAAGCGAGTGCCACCGTACTGTCCGTAAAGGCATACACGTGATCAATCGAACAACGAGCGCAGTATGTATCAATCACATTACGCATTAACCTTGCCAGTATTAGATTGCCACATAATTCTAAACGCGCTAAAGTAACATTACGCAGAGGTGCTACTCTAGATTTGGCACAAAGTAAATTTAATGCATATGTATTGTTGTTCGGATAATAAACGTGAATGTATGCTACACCACCATATGCACGTTCTGAGGCATCGGCGAAACCTAATATAGTAATTATGCAGTTTGCATTAACACCAATATGACGCGGCAATTTTTATGTTTTCCAGTAGTGGCAATTCCGATTCAAACTGCTGCCACAGCGCAACAATATCCGGAGGCGGAATGTCGTCCCAATCGATTTTGTTCTCCCACAGTGATTTAATAAATAATTTTGCTAATAAAATCACGGGCGCGACGAAACCCATCAAATCCCATAGTCGGGCAATCGTCGACAAGATATTTCGTTTCGTGCACGCGCGATGATGCGATTCCACGGTAAATGTAAAATTGTCGTCAGCCGGTAACCAATGCAGTCCTAATATTTTAAATTCATCGTTAGCACTGAACTCAATACCTTCCGAAATTCTATTAAGCAGCGGAATGTTAGTCATTACGTTGGGCGAATTACTAGAGAATTTTACTAGCTCAAATCCCCCAGCAAGAAACATCCCGATCAATTGCTTCGACAGTTCGATGGCGTTACTCTCGGTAAGACAACTGGAAACTAAGTCATCCATATATATATCTCTGTCTACCAGCTGAGCTGCGAGAGGAAATTGAGCGCATTCGTCGGACGCCAGTTGACGAACGGTACGAATTGCGAGATATGGACTGCATCGGAGGCCAAAAGACACACGAGTCATTTCATACAATTGAAGCGGGTCGTTGCAATCAAATCGGTATAGTAATCTTTGAAAGCGACGGTATTTAATATCGACTAATATCTGTAGATACATTTGTCGAATGTCAGCGCTAATCGCGACCGGATACAAGCGAAAATTTAAAATAATTTGAAATAAATCCGTTTGTAAATTTTTACCGGTATGCAATAAATCATTTAATGATTTGCCAGATGTCGTGGTCATGCTAGCGTCAAGCACAACACGTAATTTAGTGGTCGATTTATCTGCACGTACGACAGCATGATGCGGAATAACGTATTGCGGATTCGAATTAATGTCAGTATTAACGGGTGTTAAATATCCTTTATTTAAATATTCTTTGAAAACGTTATCATATTCGACTTTAATTTGCGGGTTCATAAGTAATTTGCGTTCGAGCGAATAATATCTACGCTCGGCGGCCCTCAGTGAGTCGCCCAATGCCAGCGGATCGCCTTTGAACGGTAGTGACACGCTGTAACGGCCGCTCGAGTCGCGCGTCGTAGTATTCAGATAGATCGATTCACAATCGCGTTCGGCAGGTGTGAGCGGTGATGTATTCGGTACATCTTCTAACTCAAAAAATCGATTCATGCAATTTTCGAGTACCGCAAATGTGCACAATGTGCGGTCAATGATAGTAGCGGTAGTAGCGGGTTCGATGATCGGTGCCTCGCCAACAACTAAATAACCTAATAAAGTATCAATTGCGACGGGTTCACCAGAAGCGCGGGAAATAGTATTTTTCCGTAATATGCGAGCGAATATATCAGAACCTATAATTAAATCTATTTCTGCAGGTTTATTATAATTAAAATCAGCGAGCGGGATATTATTTAAATAATCTAAACGCGACAAATCAATAAATGCGGACGGCAACTTGCTAGTAATTCGGTTAACTACGAGAGGTCGTATCGAGAAGCGTATTGTATCATCGTAGCGAGAACGGATCGTCAAACTAGTAACGCCTTCAGTTGGATTTATGACATCACCTACACCGGCCACAATTTTATTACAATTAGCCTGTATTTGCAGCCCCAATCTATTACAGCACGCGGTTGTTATTAAATCCTTTTGTGACGTACTGTCTACTAATACACGTACCGTATGAATATTACCATTTGAATCGAGCACGTTACATTGCGCGGTGCCTAATAGAACGGTTGTGGCCTGTCCATCGACGTGCGTCGATGTATCGGTAGCGGTAGAATTAGCAACGACGGCCGGGCCGATAGTGCAAGCGCACAGAGGCGCAGTAACGGTCGGTGCATCGCTGCACTCATTTGAAGTTGTAGGCGCTGACGAGCTGCGCGGTGCCTGCGTTGTATTGTGGCCAGAGCGAGTAGTATTGTACGTCAACGGTGCTACTGAACTAGCATTATCAAAATGAAGGAGCGAATGATGACTGCGTGAACAATGGCGACATCTAGAGTTTGATTGACACATTCGTATAATATGTTTATTACTTAGACAATTAATGCATAATTTATTTAATTTTGTGAAATTGAAGCGTTCGTGAGGGGATAGTGCAATAAACTTAGGACATTGGTACAGTTGAATGTGATCCATCTTTCCACAGAAAACGCATTTGTTTGACTCCTGCAGACTAATAAATGTTTTGACGACATTGTTATCATCAAAACGGCGCGCGGTGGATTTAACTGACGACGGCGACGGCGACGGCTTGCTGAAATTGCGCTGTAGTGGCTGCGTCGGTTTAGTTGTATTATTACAATTATTATTAGCGCGTTGCATTATTCGCGATTGACTACGCATAAATTCAATAAATTGAGATGCCGTCGGCATTTCATTACTGCTTTCGATAGACATCTCAAATAATTTAATTGTTTCTGCGCTTATCCTTTTTGATCCGATATGGATAAATATAAATTCGAGTAAATTATCGAATTTTAATTGTTTTAAAGCCGAAATAAGTGACGAAAATTTATCAATAAAGTTTTCTAATGAATTTGAATTAGCATCACTCACTGCCTGTAAATTAAACAATTGATCCAAATAGGACGCAGCCAATAAGCGTTTATCATTGTATTTATTTATTAACGCGTTCCATAATACAGGGTAGTTTTCTGCGGTGGGCATAAAACCTTGGCAAATAGTTTTCGCCTTATCGGTTAATTTACCCACTAAATACTGTATTTTTTCGCCATCAGTCAAATCCGTATTTTCGTGTATAACCGTCCGAAACGTCTCATAAAAAATAGGCCAATTCTCAGTCTCGCCATTAAATGAATATAATTCTAGACGCGGTAATTTTGGAGTTTGTCTAGTAAAGGTATTTTTATTACCAGACATTTTACTAACTTCATTATGCGACTTATTCTGCGATGATAATAAATTATTATATTTATGTTTGACAATGGAGTAAAGCTCCTCAAACGCCAATATACATTCGTAACTTGGCTCGGGTGCGTCAGGGTTAGACACCAAATACTCATTATGTTCGTCTAAGGCTGATAAGAAACTCGAATGTATAGAATCTATCGTAGATGCATTTGACATAAACGTATCCATATTTGTAGGATGATCGTTTAATTTGGCAATGGAATCATATACTTTCTGCATATGTTTAAAATAAGCGTTTACTTTATTTTGTAGCCGTTGTACATTTCGACTAAATAATCTATTCTCCCTGTCAGACGACGTTTTTGGGTCTTTGTCCATTCTATATACTAATTTATTAATTTAATTTTAAATAATTTCGAGTGATAATATAAAAAACGCGTAGGTAATCCTGAACACCTATATCCGCGGTCGAAGTGACCATAAAATGGTGTGGCGGTGCGCTGGTTCTTTTTCTAATAATATAGATGCCCTGCTGATTCCCAACAACCCACAGAACAATATTACGGCGACAATATAAGCAGTCAAGGAATGGAAAACAAAAGGACACTCACCTTCGATCCTCCTGCGTCCTGAACTGCACTGGTGGCCACCGTTTCTCGTGCTGGGTTTCCCTTTATCCCTTTTATCACTATTTGCCTGAATTTGTATATTTTTAATAGGTTTGGCGTGCGCGCGGCGTGACGATTATCGGACGATTATCCGTTGATAATCGAAGGCGTGCTGGGGGTAGGAACACAAAAAGGCAAAGGTCGAATGGGACAGGCATGCAAATACTGCACCAATAATATCATTCTGTATGGCGTAAACAAGCATTAATTTATAATGTTTTATATAAAACATATTTTATCTGTAAAATCAAAGTAGGAATACATAGAAAATCAGTTTGAAGGAAGCTAAAAACACATTAAAAATTTTAGAAAGACGCATTTCGTCGCATTTCACTGTCTCTATATTGAATTGACCAGAGAGGCCTATACCATTTCTTTTTCGAGAAAGTAATTGAAATTTCAAATGTTCTAGAACATTACACACTAATGTAATGCTACGGACTAACTGCGCGGGGCGTGTGACAACGTCGGATCACATAATCCGTCATGCTTGCATTCACGGATGGCAATATTTTTATTTATATGCATGTCGCCAGTTTGCATTTGTCGAAATAGTGTACTGTACATTAGCATTTTATCTCTACCACTGTTGCTCAGACTTGTGCTTGTGTCTGACTGTACATAAATGTCTGTCGAAATTTCTATACTATTATATAGGTACCTATAAAATGAGATGTTTATATGTATGTTCGAAAGCGAAAAAATTGTAGAACGGGCTAACGGATTGCAATGGAACTGGCATTATTAGATATTTTATTCAACTTATAAGGTATTAACCTATGAAGTTGCCGTTCTTCAGTACTTTTCAACCAAAAAAAAAACATTTTTGATTGGCTGTGCATTCTAAATTCAAATTAATTTTGTTTTAAAAACATGACATTCTTTTTACAAAGTCAGTCTTTTGTTTATTGATTAGCGTTGTGTTTTCATTACATTTGATCATTTTTCGTCATAATGGACACTTTAAAATTTGTGTAATTATGGAATATGAGTTCCGTCGTGGCACTAATACGGCACAAACGACACGTAACATCAACAACGCTTACGGAAAGAACTTAAATAAATGAACGCACAACCCGTTATTGGTTTGCCCGCTTTCGTTCTGGAAATTATGACTTGAATAATGAACCTCGTTGTCGTCCGAACACTTTGGTCAACAATGATGAATTGAAGGCGATTGTGGAAGTTGATGATACTCAAACTACATCTGAACTAGCATCAGCTTTTGATGTTATCATCAAAACAATATTGGACCATTTGCGAGAAATTGGCAAAGTAAAAAAACTTGATAGATGGGTACCCCACGAACTTAACGATCGTTAGCGCAACGTACGTGTCGAGAACTGCCTTGCGTTGCTCAACAGGCACAGAAATGAAGGAATTTTGAACCGGATTGTTACCTGTGATAAAAAATGGATTCTGTTCGACAATTGAAAGCGCTCAGCAAGTTGGTTAAATACTGATTCAGCATCAAAGCAATGTGTTAAACGAAAAATAACAATCAAAAAGGTGATGGTCACTCTTTGGTGGTCTAGTGCCGGGGTGATTCATCACAGCTTTTTACAAAATGGCATGAGCATTACTGCAGATGTGTACTGTGAAGACCTGAAGACAATGATGGAGAAGCTCGCACGTCTGCGACCAGCTTTAGTCAATCGGTCTTCTCCGCTGCTCCTTCACGACAACGCGCGACGCCATACTGCACAACAAACAGTCTCCAAGCTGCTAGAGTTGGGGTTGGAAGTTCTCCTTCATCCGCCATACTCACCAGTCGAACCAGCACCTACCGAATATTACTTTTTTTTAAAATTTGGACAACTTTTTAATGGGAAAAAAAATCAATTCCCGAGAGTCAGTTCAAAATGCCTTTGAAGAGTTTGTTGCTTCCCGTCCAGTTGATTTTTATAAGAAGAGCAATAAACTGCCATTGCGTTGGTAAAGATGCATCGGTTGCACGGGTTACTTTGAATAACAGAAATAAAGAAAATTGAAAAAAAAAAAATACTTTAACTTATTTCATACAAAACGGCAACTTCATAGGTTAAGACCTAATATATTTCTAGCTGACCCAGCGAACTTCGTACCGCCTCAGAACTCAAAACAGTTTTAGAACGTATTATGTATTGCAGCGCCATCATATTTAATGATTATTTTTGAATTTTTAGTACACCGTTTTTTAAAATAAAAACTTGTTTGAAATTTTTTTATATAAATTCTTCCTTTATTTACTTGTTTTCATCTTGTTTTAGATTCGTAAGCCATCTGTGGTTAAGTAATAACTGATTCATCGTTTTTCATAGGAATACGCACAAGGATTGTCACAGTCACATTCTAAGATGACATCAGCTTAATGATGTAACACGGAAATTAATTTTTATTATGAATGATATCGATTCCCATCGTCCTTTGATCTTTTAAACATCCAAAAGACAAATCAGTAAATCTAGGCTTTTTTTGAAATATTTACTTCAACATTTTATTAGTTGTGAGCACATACTTGGTGTAATATTGGCAAAGTTCAGTACCTACACTTGACCTACACTGAACTTGGCTAATAAACAAATACGAAATGTGCTTTTTATTCCAAATTTATACGTAAATAAGATCAGTAACTAGAAGAAGAGTTTGACGGTTAACAACATTTTGCATTTAATCAGTTAGAAAATATAGGTATGCAGGTATATTTTTTATGGATTGTATTAGAAGACCAAATATTTCATTTCATTATAATTATTACCACAGAGTAAATTAATTTGACAGCAGCGTTTGGTTTTAATAGAGATATGATTGCCAATTCACAGTATCGAAATGACATTACGCAATTTCGCGGTGTTGAAGACTGGCGCGCGAGGATTTCACGGGGGTGCAGACCGGCGCGCGGGGACCTTGTGCACCGGAACTCGGACTAAAACTCGCCACCTTGCACCAGCTAGCTAGAGTATGAGTGGTTAGACGGTAAACGCAGAAGAGGGCTTCTAGTCAATTCGTACTTTCATAGATATTAATTACCATGGATATATCGTAGATAGCGTAAAAATCGAGATGGAGCGTCTTATACTTCGAAACGATTGAAAACGTGAGCAAAATCTCAGACTCAGTGATTAGTTAGACTATAGAATATTTCAGAACATCAACTGGTGTATTTGCTCTACGGCGTATATTTTTTACTCATATTTTTGTTGCCAGGACGCGGTATTTTTTTGAATATCCATGGGATGTACGTACCTAGAGATACCGCACCGTGACCACAAAATGTGATGTAGAAAAATATAATATGCCACAGACAAAATGTACACCACTTGATATAGCAATGTGAAGTATAATTTAGTGTGACACATAGGTACGTAAAATGCACACTGGATAAAAAGATTCTGAATTTGCATTTCATGGGTAGTACGCTAACAAAGTATTTAAAACGAACAATAATGTTGACATACTAGCGGTCGTACCCGGCTTCGCCCGGCCCGGGAAGACTAGGAAAACGTTGCTCTTCCCGTTCCACGCATTAGTACATTGCACCCGTGCGAAGTCGGGGTGGGTCGCTAGTCCAACCATATAGTATCATTACGCATTACACTATGATATCGTCGTCATCATCCAAACAAAGAATTTCTCTGGCGCGTCTAGCAACAAATTTGATTGCCATAAAAAAGGATAGTAAGGCAATCTTAAAAGATACACATATGCTGTCGCGGACTTTTGGTTAGAACTTTTAAAGGGGAACAATTCCGTAATACATGAATTTTGCTTAACATCAACCGTTTACGCAGCGCGCGTAACGGAAGCTCTCAAAAAGGAATAATTTTTCCCGTTTTTGCAACATTTTTCATTGATGCTCCGCTTCTATTGGTCGTAGCGTAATCCTATAGCCTTCTTCGATAAATGGACTATCCAACACAAAAAGAATTTCTCAATTGGAATCAGTAGTTCCTGAGATTTGCGCGTTTAAACAAACAAACAAACACACTCTTCAGCTTTATAATATTAAGTAGGTATAGATGGTCTATCTAATCGCTGTGTTTGCCATTTTGTTGCTTCTTGATGATTCTTCTATTTAAGCATATTATGCACACGCATCATATCGATGCTACACAATATCTAAGCCCTCTCGCAAGGCTACTGACCGTGAAATGCACTGTCACCTGCAACAGTGGTAAAAATGTATTACATTTGTAAGAATCAAATATTTAGTTTTGTCTTGGAATAAAAAAAAAGACTTGTCTCGAATGTAGCTTTAGAAACCTGTGTTTAGACGGCGAAATTAATAAGAACAAACGAAAAAGAAGAAACCATGCTGGACTAGAAACTGTAAGCCGGACCATGAGCCAGTTACAGACGCCAGCTGTCGGACCTATAGCTGGATAGAAGCCGGAACGAATCCGAAACTGAAGACAGAACTGGATCCAAACAGAACGAACTAAGACTAACATAGGGCAAACCAGTATAGGGTGAAACTAGCGCTAGAGTAGGGAAAAGTAGTATTAGAGTAGGGAACAGTGCTAGGGAGACGTAGTGCGACATTCAAAAAGGCGGACCGACCGGATCTTAACCGCTCTCGTTGACATCTTAATTTCTGGCATCCCGAGAACAGTGCTGACACCGTGGAAAGAGGTAAAGGGTGGTGTGCTTGCAGGTCGGATGCTACCAACGCATAGACGGATAGCTAACTCCCTTCTTTAAGTCGTCCGATACAGGGATCTTAATCCCTAGTGGACTTTGCATTACTAACTTGATGTATCCCATCGCCAACACTGGCCTCATCACCTACAAAAATCTGGCAAAATAGTTTATTATATTACACTTTGTATGACAAGTAAAAATAAATTAAATTAAATTCATATAAAACATTTCAACTACTTCGCTCAAAATAATACTTTAAATATGATGAATAAATAATATAATCTATGTAATATAAAAATTGATTGAAGCTTGTTTAGTCTGGTTAAAATGCGAGAACGGCTGGACCTATTTGGCTAATTTTGGTTTTGAAATATTTCTGGGAACCCAAGGAAGGTTTAAAACAAGGAAAAACTACAATGTAGTAAAAACAACTACTTCATTTTCCCATACAAACTGTTCGTACCTGTCAAACAGGGTGCATTCAAAAAATATTTTTTTTACTCTTTTATAGGCTATGTCAGAAACGGCTCTAATTATTTATATGAAATTTTGTATTTAGATAGATAATATTCCAAAACAGGTTGCTAAATAGGTTTTTCAATACATTTGCTATTAATACGGTCTTTATGACATCGAAACTTGAACCGTAATGTTGTAATTTACAGTACTAGGCCTTTTTATTTTACACCAATCATACACAAGCATTCTGTTTGTAACGCATGCGTAAACCGCGAAAAGCAGCTCACTCCCGCCCTTAGCTCCTGCCATAATTACATTTGAAGTATCTACTTAATTTTAATCGCAAATGTATTGAAAAACGTATTATGCTCGTACTTAGTAAGCTGGCTATTATAGTCATCGGTTTATTATAAGCACTCGGCTTCGCCTCGTGTCTATAAACACTATAGCTATAATATCCAGCTTACTGTACTTGCATCATAATGTACTGTTATGGTTATTAAACACCAGGGGGCACCGCAGTAAATGTGTATCTTAGAAACGACTGGACTGATTATAATTTGGTTTTTTGCATTAGAGGAGTATCACCTGCGAATAATTAACTAAGTTGTGCAGTTATGTGCCATCAGGGTGCGCTGCAATAGATGTGCATTTTTAAAATGGCTGGGACGATCTTGACGCGGTTTTTTGTGTTACATAAATATCACCTAAGTGCAGGTTCTTAGAAAAAGGTTGCGGCTATCGCCAGGGAGCGCTGCAATTAATAAATGTCTCTAAAAGGCTGGTAGGATCTCTACACTGTTTTTTGCGTTATAAACTATCACCTAAGAGCATGTTCTTAGATAAAGTTTGCGGTCATGGACCACTAGGGGCACTGTGATATATATGTTTCTTTCAAACAGCTCTGAGGATCTTGACGCGGTTTTTTGTGTTACATAGATCAAATCAAAGCTCACGAACATATGAAAAGATCGCCCCGTATAACTAAAATCGCCAAGGTTCGCTTTATGAGGTGCTTAATATTTCCCATTTTCCTGTATGGAGCTGAAACATGGACGATCTGTCAAAAACATTGTAAAAAGATTGATGTCTTTGAGATGTGGTGCTGGAAGCGCTTGCTGAGAATAAAATGGACTGCTCACCGCACTAACGTCTCCATCCTAAAAGAGCTTCGCATCAAACACTTTCGTCGATTGTGCAAATGCAAATCTTTAAGATGTTTGGATATATACGCAACGAAAGCTCACCTGGAACGCTTGGTGGTGCAAGGAAGAGTGGAGGGTCAACGTTCCCGTGGTCGATCACCTACTAGATGGACAGATCTCATTAAATCATCTACGAAGTGTTCCCTTACTGAGTGTACACGCAATGCCACGAATAGATAATGATGGAGAAGTCTCGCAAAGATCGCAACCAATCTATCAGACAATCCATGACCACGACACTCCGTTAGGAGTGTACGACTGAGAAAAAGAAGAAGAAGATATCACCTAAGAGCAGGTTCTTAGATAAGGACTTTTCAAAACTTAAGTGAAATCTACTATATATAGCTACAAACTACTTATTTAACAATTTAAGCATTTAGCAACTCTTCTTCTTTAGGCAGACTCTTTTCAATCATTATTTTCTGAGTGTACAATATCTATAAATGTATGTATTATAAAAAAAAAGTATGTAATCAGTCGTCTAGTATCCTTGTCTGTACAGGCATTTGCTTAGTTTGGGGCTAGATGACTGTGTGTGAGATGCGTCATATATTATTGTCGTTATTATTAATACTCAAATATATGTTTTGAAATTTTTTGTCGCTCTGTTTGTACGGGCAATTTCCGAAACGGCTGAATCTGTAATTTTTTTTTTAGTCAGGAAAACGCCTGCAAGTACGCAAGATGACCCGCGCAGACTAGTTAGTCGTAAACATAAATATGTGGCTGGCGCTTTTGTAATTTTAAAAGTGCACTAACCTTCATCTGCTGTCAAATTAATTTACTCTACGACTAACCTACACCAAAATCCTGCTGGCCGCGTTTAGTCCTCATAGACCGCGCTTGTGTGAAATGGTATTAAAAATACTACATGTTACAAGACAAATATTTTATAGTTATATTATATTATATATTATATATATATATATATATATATTATATTATATTATATTATATTATATTATATTATATTATTTTATATTATATTATATTATATTATATTATATTATATTATATTATATTATATAGTTGTTATATATATAAAAAAAATATTTATATATGTATATATTATAAAGAATATTTAAGTATGTATATCAGTTGTCTAGTAACCCATAACACAAGCATAATACTTGCTTACTTTGGGACTAGATGGCGCTGTGTGGGAAGTCCCATGTATTATTATTATTATTATTATTAAATATTTGACGGAATCACTTTTCACAAGCCAGACTTTTGTCAAAGCGCATCACTCATAAATGTGTGCGATTTCATTGCATTGTTTCTTGGCACCCTGTTCTTTATTTATTTTTTATTTATCACGATGTTTATTTTTGGTTAGTTAAAAATTTTTAAATTTAATAAAGACGAAAATGAAGAATAAGATTAAGTGTATGTTATTATTTATCAGTTTATTTGATGATGCCATACAAAGTGTAGAAATATGTCCAATCAATGTAAAGTCCTCGAATTATTCGTCGTCGACGTCCTATTTAATTTTAATAAAGAATGCCGATGGCGCAACACTGATGTCATCCTTGACTGGCAGGTAGGTAGGTACCTACTTACTTACTCGCTTCTTAGAAAACTTAAAGCAATGACGTTTACGTATCGTTTACGACAATGAATTACGATATTTCAACTTTCAAACTTATCACCAAACACAATAAAGCAAGTAGACAAATAAGTAATTTCTATTAGATAATTTAATGTCAATAAAGAATTCAATATAAGTACCTATACATATTTTTTATTTTTATACGAATGTTCGTTGTATTTTGTACTTTATGTCATTTCAAATATTAATAAATAATCAAAGGTTTCACGTACTGCAGGTGTTGTAAAAAAAACGACCTTCGATTCATAATTTCACAAACTAAGGACGGACGTTTCTGAAAAGGTTAAAAGTGCATCACTTTTATTTGTGGCGTGCGCGATACCAGTCCCACCTGACACATTCTATTATAATTAGTCGTTGATGTTCGACTGACTCGTATCGGTCACTCGATTGAACTGTAATGTGTTAAACGTATAAATATAGGAATAAATATTATATATTGTAAATAAATATTTAGCATTATGTTAACTAAGAGCAAAGGTGAACATATCAATGACCTTTAGACGGTTGTCGCAATGATTTTCATTAAATTAGTACCTATACAAGTACGTAATGCCGGTTTTGGCTAGTTTAATATTTTGTTATCGTAGGTTATATTGGATTCGTATATATAGAGATAGTGCGAGCAGAATCGATCCAACATTAGTTGTATATTGCGGTCTTTTTATGGTAGTTAGACTGGACACGCTTACGCATAGGCTTTTTTTGGTTCTGTTTTAACTAAAGTCATGACTGCTTCATTGTAACTATTGCATGACATAATAACGTTAATTCCATCAATCATACGCCGCACATGTCTCTTTTAATTCCGATTGTTCTGGTGACGACTCAGCAACTTGTAAGTTTTCTAAACCACAAGTCTATAAACTCGGAAAGGCGTCAGATATGATATTGTCTTACAAGTATACTGAGGTAATCCAATTGTCGTATAAGTTTTCTGAAATCTGTTAGTAAACATGGAAATTTAAAATCCTTCTGAAAAACCGGTCGCTTACAAGTTTCCTAAAAAGGTAGTACGTTTACGCATTTTAAAAATATACTCCGTCATCTATGTACAGAAGAACACGAATAACTGTAATTACAGTCAGGTTTTATATTTTATGCATTTAATATGTAAACAACGAAAATGCAACATAATAAGTTCGCTCTTAGTACCTAGTTGTAAGACACACGTCAACACGTGTGTGTGTGTGGAACCAGAACGTAAAACTTGTAGACGATACTGCATGCTATTATGCTAAAGTGTAAACCACTGTGTACATTGTATGCACTGCATTTGAAATACCTTTGATATATTCTTGAAACCGTGGTGTTAGGAATAACACGATATTTTGTTAGACATCTAATTATAATTTGAATATCAAAAGGGTACCTACGATAGAATACGTGGTCCGTTAGCGGCCTCCAGATTTATGTACTTACCTACAAGCAGTAATTAATATTTTAATTAGGTTCCTTGAATAAATAACGAAATGTCAAGCCATAAAAGTGTGAATTGACTAGAAGCCCTCTTCTGCGTTTAACCGTACCATAATTATTATTATCATATTTTTTTATTTTTTAAAGTTTTTATTCAATATGAGATGTTTACACACAATTAGCGATTGTCATCTAAAGAATACATATCTGTAAAATTGAACTCGATTCGATCAACCGTTGTCGTTGAGGAGTTATCTCATGAGGAGACGTTTATGGCTACATCATCAGAACCTTACCACCAGATTACTGAACACTTGTACAGTCGTATAAATTACATATGCGTGCAAAATTTCAACTTCGAAAGACAAGCGGAAGTTATTCTAAATTAGCTTACAAGGTTGGGCGACATACTAACAAGTGAAAATAAAAGCTTGTGAAGCAGATAGTTATCTATAGGAAAATATATACGTCCACGATGGTGGAGCTGTAGCCAAATCTTATCATGTAGTTAAATTAGAATCAACCAATAAACATAAAAAAAGTTGGGTTCATAGCCAAGTGGCAAAGAAACCCTTATAATTTTATGTCCGTCTATCACAAGCTTATATCGCCGCCATCTTTTCAATGATTCTGATAAGATCTCACCGGTAGATTACATAAACCGCCATTCAATTCAGTAAGGAAAGAAATTTAAACTAATTTATTCAGAGTTGGCTCTATATGCATTGAACGAAGCGATGAATTTTTTTATTAGCGCATGACAGGCAGACCGTTAGACAGATCTTTGAATATGCAATGAAAGTTATTAAGTTACTTTTCATTTAGGTAAATATTTTGCGAGATCACAAAAAAAAAAAGATTTCTCAAACAAAGAAATTATTAATTATACTTTTTTTCAAATTCAAATGGTTTTTATTCAATTTAGGAATGCATACATTCAGCTATTGAAGGTCAAGTTTCTTGTCACCTCTTAACAATAATCATATTATCAGTCAATTTAAGACATGGTTACAACAAATTATCAAATACAAAACAAATTAAGTACATTACTATATTGAGGCCGAGTAATGCCTCAAATCTAAGCCCCTTTATCATTCAAATATTCATTAACAGTGTAATATGCTTTATTAGTCAGGGTTTTTTTCACAACAGATTTAAACTTATTCAGTGATAGGCCTGTCACATCTTTTGGTATTCTATTATAGATGCGCACACCAAGGCCCACAAACGAGGTATCAGTTTTCTTCAGGCGGAAACGCGGAACAGTCGACTTATCTCTGTGTCTGGTATTACAACTATGAACATCACAATTTCTTGGAAATAAATTTATATTTTTATGCACATACAAAGCAATATCAAAAATGTACTGAGAGGCCAGGGTAAGAATATTAAATTCGCCAAATTTATCTCTGAGAGACACGCGCGAACCCAGGCTGTAAATAGAGCAGACTGCCCTCTTCTGTTGGATAAAAATTGATTTACAATCAGCAGGACTACCCCAAAGTAGAAGGCCATACGACATGACACTATGAAAATAACTGAAATAAACGAGTCTCGCTGTGTCAATGTCAGTCAGTCCCCTGATCTTCCTCACAGCAAAGGCTGTCGAGTTCAGTCTATTCGCCAAAGCCGCTATATGAGGACCCCATTGCATCCCGGCATCCACTGTAATGCCCAGAAACTTTGTCTTATCTACAATATCCAAAACGTCACCATTTACTATAATACTCGTTCTAATATTTCTAACCCCAGGCAAGGCAAACCTTATACATTTAGTTTTATTAGAATTAAGTAACAGATTATTAGTCGCAAACCAATGAACAACCCTGGACAGAGCGCCATTGATATCGTCAAAAACATCTAACTTTCTGTTTATTTTAAAAATTAAGGAAGTATCATCCGCAAATAACACAATGTCACATAGATTCCTAACTATATTCGGTAAATCGTTTATATAAATGAGAAACAAAAACGGGCCCACAATAGGGCCCTGTGGCACGCCTACTGTCACTGTAGATCCCAAGGACTTGCATCCGTTTATATCAACCCTTTGGGTTCTACCACAAAGGCATGAGTCTACTAATTGCAAGGCAGTGTCCGTGAAACCATAATACTTGATTTTACGAAGTAAAATTTCGTGATGCACGCAATCAAACGCCTTAGAAAGATAGCAAAATATGCCAATAGCATCGTGCGAATCCTCCCAAGCATCAAGTATATGTCGCAACAGAGAGACACCTGCATCAGTCGTGGAACGACCCTTTGAAAATCCAAACTGATTGACGTTAAGAAGTCCATTAGAGTTAGAATGAGAGAGCATTTGATTACTAAAAACTATATTCTTTTATAAGAAGTAAATATTTTCTGATCTCAATTTTGTCTAGTATCAGACCAACAATCAGCTTTAAAAAAACAATCATCATCATCATCTCAGCCATAGGTAGCCCACTGCTGGATATAGGCCTCCCTCGTTGATTTCCAACAGGACCTACTAAATGAAAAAAAAAACAATATGAGATAATAAACTCTTCAGTACAATATGAATAATAATATTTTCTCGGTTAGAGAAGTAGCGAGGGCGCCAATAGTTCAAGTGCCTAAATAGGTCTTTCACCTGAGGTATGCATACTGCTTATCATTACGAATATGAGGAAAGTAAAAAAAAACGCGTTAAACCCATATCTGAATCTGATGAACTCGTTTTATATTAATACTAGCGACCCGTCCTGGCTTCGCACGGGTAGCAGAGCATATAAGCCGTAAGTATTGTTTTTTCTGTCCTATCAGCTTGTTGCGTCGAACATGTGAATTGGATTTAGTTAGATTCAAATGTAACGTAAATTCATCCTACTTGGTGTATTTTTAATGTATTTTATTTTCAATTCTATAAATATTTGAAAAAGTAAAGAATGAATACATAAAAACAAACTACAATAATTCTCTATAAACAACATTGATAACTTCAGCCTAACCACGCTGGCCGCCGCGCGGTTGCCGCGGCGCCCAGTTTCTTGTCGCGCAATTCCTCCATACATTATTTTATTATATCTCAAAAGGATTAGGCAGCGTTGTCGATGAAAGCTCCCAGCCGGCTTGATTTTTTTTGCGACTTCTTCAACAATAACCGTCATATTTCAACAAATTTCCAGAAAACATTAATAAATTACAAACGCAAACCTTCCTCTTGAATCACTCTGTCCATTGGTGTCAATAATATGCCAATCCGTTCGGTAGTTTTTAAGTTTATCGCGTTCAGACAGGCAGACAGACGCGGCGGGGGACTTTATTTTATAATATATATAGATCTGTATAATATGTAAATAATCAGCACTCGCCAAAACAACTGAAGATCAAAATACCGCTTTTTTGCATTTTTAAATTTTTCTTTTACTGTGGCATTTTACCAGCCAGTACTTTTCATCATTAATCATAGTTAACTTTTTGCTCAAATCTATGTAAATTAAATAATAATTTAATTAAAATAAATAAAAAGTATAAGTCATATTTTACGCCGCGATTCAAGAGAGTTGTTGTATAAAAGTTGGGACATGGCTTGCATAGTTTTTTTTTTAAATTTATTGGACAGTGGGTAAAATCGTTTCCCAGGGACGAAAAGTACTACTTTCATCCCTCTGATCAGGTAACTTCAAGTGCACTTTCCGAGTATGAGTACTGAAAAAGTAATTTACAATGTCTCTTCATTCTATATTGTTACCCTTGTGATGAAAAAATAAAGATAATAGTAGTACTCAAGAAATACTTGCCATGTTTGTTTTAGACAAATATTAACAAACTTAATTTTGCATCTTTGCATCTTCGGTACCTGAAGTTGATGCGTGTGCGACATGCACTTACCCGGTCTTTTCAATCTGGCAAAGATTAATTTTGATAGATCAGTCTTAACGTTAATATCAAGTTAAAAGGTCATTAACTTATTTATACATAATTTTTTTATCCACATTATAAAATTATGCGGAAAACTAAAAAAATTACCGATTCATCCTTATAAGATTACAAAAGGTTAATTGGTCACTCACGTTTTTTAACACAGAACATGCACATTTTAAATTGTTTTTCATGATCTTCAAAACCATACCCCTCACTTAGGAAGTAGCATTTAATTTTTACATAGACTGAAATAGCTTTTACATTGCGTCATTTTGTCCCGTTGTCATTGTTTTTTGCCAGAAAAACGAATAGACAAAGGTATTTTTTTTAAAATAGTATGTAAGAGTTCAAGCATTAGACGAGGCTACATAATATAGTTATTTAATTTACATATAGTCGTCGTGAAAACGGAAGGAAAATTCACATAGTAGGTATATTCAGAGAAAGTATTACTTATGTGAAACATTCTGAAAACCTTTTCTTAATATTGTTCTGTTTTTTTCAATAATTATTCATTTGTTTTATGGTCCTGAAATCACAGTCCTTTTAGTTGCTCTATTTTGAGAGTTTCAATTTAACACTAGAGATGTGATTTGCCGCTAAAATTCAGTCTAGTTATGTTACAATTCTAACTTTCTTTGTCTTTAGAAATGAAGGGTAAACATCTAAATATGTTTAAATAAAAAGTATAGTGCATTAAAATTTCTGTTGCCATGAATTCCAAAAACATTATTTGAAAACGGATGGTTCCCGAAATAATTACTGTTTTTTGAAAAACATTGAAGTATACTCCTGGGTCTATACGTTTAAGTGAAATACTTTTTTTCTATATGAAAATGTTTATTTCGTAACTGTTTTTTTAATTATTATTTGAAATTTATGTACCGTTCCAAAAGTTATTGCACTCAAAAACTTTATTTTATTAATTTAATTTTTAGAATGTAAATAAAATTAAGTGAAAATTTTGAAAATCGGCTGTTTCGTGTGATAAAGGCGTATGTAGTATTATTAAAAAAATTATTCGCATTTTTCGTGTCCATGTGTTTTTAAAAACTGTTCTATTTGACGAGGAATCAAAAATAGATACTAATTTATTGAGACTACCTCTTTCAATACCTAATATTTCAAGTTTTCGTCTTTATCTTTGCCCTCTTTAAGAGATAAGACCCTACATGTACAATTTGGTTCGTTGGTAAGTTTTTCAGTCTATCAGTCAGCCTTTCCAGGATATTCGAAATAAATTTTTGAAGTACACAGAAAAAAAATAGAACTCTTTTGTCAATGCAAATTGCGTTGGTCCAAGAATATGTTATATTTGTATATATTGAAGATTATATTTTCTTGACAACAGAATTGTTTTTTTTCTGTGTAGGTACTTGCTGTCATTGAGCTGAAATTTGGCACACCCATGCAACTCATGTAATAATATGGTATCATGGAGTAGGTCTGATGATGGAGACGGAAGGCGGCCATAGGTTCCTATCCCTCAACTAAAAAGATAGCCACATCGTTTTTGGGCTCGATGCACTTGTCTTGACAAGTAATGATTTTGAAGACTTAAGGTGGCAATTGGAATTCATTTGAAATTCCATAGTAAGTAACAGTACCAGGTACAGCGGCAGACTCGGTAACATATATAGTAAGATGTATGATAATCGGTAAGGTAACAGGTACATTACCGGTAACAGGTCACATGTACCAACAGTACGGTAACAGCGCATCGTGCCGCCCACTGGTCAGTCAATCAGCGAGTGATAAGCTGCGGCAAAAAAAAATTTGCAATGTAACCCGTGGTTGCACAATTTTTTTTGTTCATGTATTAGATTGTATTGATCCATGGGTCTATAAGTGAATCAAAAATGTATCATTAACTTCTTCACTCTGGTGGCCAAAATCCATCAGTCGTGCCACTAAGCGCTAAAACAAATAATTAAACAAATTGTAGTGGTGCAAAGTGAGGTAAAAAAAAATAAAGCTAATAAGTATTTTTAAAAACATACTTTAATTTTAAAAATACTGAACCTAAATTTAAAAAAAATATTTAGTGTATAAAAATTAAAAAGTAAAGCTATAGAAGAACCTCATCCTTGTCACTGATCAAAATGCAGGTGTAATGCATATAAAGAAACAAAACTTACATATAAAGAATTTTCAAACATTTAAATATTATCTTAAAAGCTTGAAACGTGAAACATCGTTAAAATGTCACACTTGAATTAAAGCCTCAAGCATTTTGTTATGTATGCACCACGCACTGTGCCTGCGCTTTGAGCAATGACTAAGACGGGGTCCTGTAGCATTATTTTTTAATTTCATACAAAAAAATTTTTTTTATTTTTGTACTTTTGTCCACAATATTAATGTACTTAACTATTACTAACTTGTGATAGCTTTAAACGAAATATTAAATCGATATTAAAATTGTAAATAATTACTAAATTACTTTAAAATAAATTTAAAAATTTTTTATTCTAATTTCAATTACTCTAATCATAAAAGTAAAAATTGACCAGAAGCCCTATCCTACGTTTACCGTCTAACCACTCATACTCTAGCTAGTTGGTGCAAGATGGGGAGTTTTAGTCCGAGTTTCAGTGCGCAAGGTCGCCGCGCGCCGGTCTTCAATCTCGCAAAATCTGTTAAAACCAAACGCTGCTGTCAAATTAATTTACTCTATGGTTCTGATGAGTCGGAGAGGGTTGCATAAGCCATTTTTTTGTCCCAATAAAAAAAAAGAATAAGCGAGCTTTAGTAAAGTAGACGTTTGTCAAATTAATTTAACTTGATTATATCCAAGTTCATGATATTACCTAACAGTAGGTACATACTATCAATTGTAACTATATAACTGACTTCTGTCTAGAATATTTAAATTGTGTTTCGCATATCTGTGGTAGCTTATAATTGGCGTGTCTTTACCTAGAATGTAATAATATTTTGTAAATTAGGCTGTTAGCTTTCCGAACACAATGAAATAAAATAAAAAATAAAATTGTAAGCTCTGTATCTAGCTTTTTTCTCACTCTAGCCACGTGTACACACATAACTATTTTCTTTTGTTATCGCAGGCTTCTATTTCGTTTCTTAACTTGTAATACTTAACTACTATTCAATGTCACGACTCCAAACTTTACTCGTCGTCAATTTGGACTTTTTATTAGTTTTATATCCCATGGAAAAAAAAATATGTTTCATATTACTGCCTGCCCATTCAACTTCATCAGTGCAAAAAACCACGTATCTCGGTTTCTAACAAACACACTTAAATATTTATAATGCAGTAGAAACGATCACTGGACTATATCTCAGAAAAAAAAAATCGTGTCTCGATACCTTGAGTAGTTTTTGCAGGATGTGCATATAATAATAATAATACATTATAATAATACATGGGACTTCCCACACAGCGCCATCTAGTCCCAAAGTAAGCAAGTATTATGCTTGTGTTATGGGTTACTAGACAACTGATATACATACTTAAATATTCTTTATAATATATACATATATAAATATTTTTTTTTTATATATATAACAACCAAGACCCGGTACCAGTATCAATATTCATCATATTAATACTGACCCGACCTGGGATTCGAACCCGGGACCTCTAGCTTCGTAGGCAGGGTCGCTACCCACTAGGCTAAGCGGTCGTCAAATATATAGAAGTGATTTACAATTTTTACCGTAGCTATGTTCACTAAATGATGAAACCAACGTTAATTACTATAACAACATATTAGACAAATTATTTTGTTTACTATAAAACGATAAAGCCAAGAAAGAAAAACATTATGAAGTCGTCGGCGCAACCATATTTACATTTGCGTTTTTAATAGCCATAAACAAATACTCGTGCGAGTATATCGTTGGGGTTTGAACGTCCTCCGTCCGTTTACGCTCCTCGCATTTTAATTTTTATCCAAATATATATTTTTCATTCATAGTTTGTATTTTAGAGATTTAAACATAAGTAAATTATCTTCAACCAGTGCGTCCTACCTACAATGACTTAGGGTGCCGAAACATGAACTCTCACGGCAGGACTGGTCCACAATTTAAAGTCGCTCAGCGTGCTATCGAGCGGGCTATGCTCGGTATTTCTTTGGTGGAAGCCGAAGCGATCAGCAAGCTGAAGTAGTAATGGGCTGGTCACATTTGCCGTAGAACTGATAACCGATGGGGTAGACTAGTTCTCGAGTGGAGGCCACGTGCCAGAGAGCGAAGCGTTGGACGCCTCCCGGTCAGGTGGACAGATGATCTCAAGCACCATACTGGGGGTAGTTGGATGCGAAAGGCGGAGGACCGTGTGTGGTAGCGAGCCTTGGGCTCGCCTATATCCTGCAGCGTAGAGACACGGGCTGATGATGATGATGATGAAGTAAATTATCTCCTGAAATCTTCTAGCACAGGTATCCTTTACTTAAAAGGAGACCCCAAACACTGGTCTATGAAGTATAGAAATCCGCTAAATATCGAAATTGAGTATAATTCCAAACAGTTAGTAGTAGTGGTAAGGTTTAAATAATTTCATTAACATCTTCGACCCTGCCGCACTTATTGTACTCTCAAAAAATGGCGACTCTGCTCTGAGTAAATAAAACAAGAAGCGTATTTACTATTCTTTGACAGTAGTAGTATGAACTATTGTGTAAAAAGCAGTAATATACCTGCGAAAAAATTATCCCGTCAATTAAGTTTGTTCTTATCCAAATGGAAACAAATTTTTTCTTCACAAAACCCAGTGCTTTTAAAGTATAGCGTTAGAAACGACATAGTAGACGATTTTTTCCATTATGGACATTTTGCGATTATATCGGTGTGAGCGTGGTACGACACGAGCACACGAGGCCACAGATGACCCGCACCGAGCCGGAATCTCGACAAGTAGTGTTTGCCGCCGTACGACATTACGTTATATTACCGGGAGAAATGTATAAAAGAATTGGTCACGAGCGATTAGGCATCAGTCTGTCAGCAGTCGTACAACCGCCAACACTCAACAATGAAACTGGTACGTCTTCAACGATATGGATTGATTTATTTAACTTTACAATATATTTTATTTTTATTTTAAGTCAATATCATTATTAATTTTTAATGTTTACCACAGTTCGTAGTAGTAGCTTTGGCGCTGGTGGCCGCAGTCGTCGCAGCCCCCGTTGACCCCATTATCCCGCAGATCCTCCGCTCGATCTTCGAAATGAAGCCTGACGGAGCCTACGACTTCAAGTTAGTACGATTTTGATGCTGTTTCTTATTTTACAATATATGTAGCTGTAGCTGCACACACCGTCATTTAAATCTAATTTACTAATATTTTATTTTTTATTAGTATTTACTTTTATTGTATTATTGTTCACTGCCGGCCCAAAGACATTTATATTATTTGTTTAATATTTACGAATATATTATGTAATCTTATAAAAAAATTACATTTGATTTTCAACACTTGATGTTCGTTCACAAGGATTATTTATTTATTAATTAAATGATGTAACCTACATGATAAAACTTAATGAATTAGCTTACCTATAAAGATCCATTTTGGTGAAATCTCTTGATCGGTCCGTTTGTCCGCAAAAAGAGTAATAATAATAACGTATACATCACAACAACGTCTAGGCTCCAAACTAAATATTGGCTTGTGTTTTGGGTACCAAGCGAAGACACCACATATATATAACAACCAAGACCCGGTACTAGTACTAATATTCATCATATAAATACTGACCCGACCTGGGATTCGAAACCGGGACCTCCAGCCCCGTAGGCAGGGTCGATACCCACTAGGCTAAGCGGTCGTCATGTGCGAGGTCGAGCATGATGTGAGTACGCTTGAGTCTCATCATTTCACGGCTTGTGGTGATAATTTGCTGAACGTTCTCAGCGCGTTTATCACTAATATTAATATATTGACTCATAGGATTCCCATTTATGTAGTATACAATTAAATTTTACTTATAAATGATTTTTTTTCGTATGCAGCTTTGAGACTGATGATGGCACCATCCGCCAGGAAACCGGTGAGGTGAAGACAGTAAACGACGAGGACAACAAGCCACATGAGGTCGTTGTGGTACGTGGATCGTACAAATACACTGACCCTGAAGGCAAACCGATCGAAGTAACCTATGTTGCTGATGAGAACGGATTCCGCGCCGAAGGTGATTCCATCCCAAAAGTACCAGCCAGGAGATAGATACTTAGCGTAATCGATCTGGAGTACCTTCTCGTCCTTTACTAGTCGCCTTCAGTCAATCCATGACACCCTAGTAATAAGATTATGTGAACTCCTTTTGTTTGCAATCGCAGAAATGAAAAAGTGAGGGTGCTATTCCCAGCTCTTTTGACAAATACTCATACTGATTTACATAAAACTATGTTGTACTTTATCCTAATGGATAAATGGGAAAGCATTACTCATTATCTTTTCTCTTGTTACTCGTTGTGTGTGATTTTTACACTGCCATAGAATCTTAAGTCATCATTGTCGTTGCAATTTTTTTTATTGATATTTTGTAAATAAACTGGTGATAACTAAAGTACGTATTCTTTAATTTTTTATGTAAAATTTTATACTAACTATGAAGGGCTTGAAATTTCCCATTTGGGACCTGATGTGGTATTTTCATTGTTCTATAAATCAACTTATCTCTATTTCGTAGTTAAGTAACGAAATCTTGAAATACGCCACGAATTTTTTTTTACTTTGTGAGATAACGTCCCTATAAAGAAGCATTCAAAGAAATGCAGATTTTTCTCAGAATAAAACGCATGAAAGTAAAGAATGGTCTTTAAAAAAATGTACAAACATAACAAGTGCTTAAATTTTAATATTATTGAAATAAACCAACACAAACGGCCTACGCCCCTGGATTTTTATCGTCAAGTAGTCCGATACTTTATAATAAGAATTTGCATAAACATTTCGTTTGATTGTAGTTTTGAATTTTTTAATTTTAAGAAAATAATAATAATAACACCTGTAATTTCTCACACAGCGTTATCTAGTTCCAAATTAGGCATAGCAAAGCTTGTATTATGGGTTTCAGACAACTGATGTACATACTAAATTTTTTTTGTAATAATATATATAGTTTAGATATTTTACACTTTAACACAGAACAAATAGACATGTTGATGCATACAAACAATTATCTCGGGTGGGAATCGAACCCGACCATTGGTTCTGCTGTTAGGGTCTGTAACCATTCGCCAATCGGTCAGTCTGGGATCTTATCTGGAACATGGTCAGCAACTTTATCTTTGCTTCTTATTATTAATGTTAATTTTCTAACACTTATACCCGAGTGATATTTTAGGCCCTCGTTTATAAATTGCCCGAACAGCTCGCTTCTGCAGCACGAAGATTGTATCTACATTAGCAGCGTGTCTTCATAGCAAAATGCCATGAGTCATGAACCTATAGAACTTACTGAAAATGCTGAAATACACTAATCTCGCGGTTTCTATGTTTGAAAGGAAGCGAACCCATTTTACAACGTATAAGCTGTAGAACACGAGCCTTTTCGCCAAGTTAATGATATGAAGCTCTCATGTAGTTGCGCGTCTAGTGTGATTCTCAAAAATACAATAGAGTTTACAAGATTCAATTTCTCGCTTTTATTAACAATATTTGTAGGTGTCTGAGAATGTTATGCATTTTTTTTCATTTAATAATAAATTACTAGCCGTAAATCATTCGATGAATTTGAAGATCGCATTGTTTACATCGTCGTATGTAAATTGCTTTCTTGCTAACTTTGCAAATCAAGGAAGTAGCATCAGCCAACAATATTATCTCGTGTTTATTTTTTAGACATAAACTAAAAAGAGAAATGGACAAAGAATTAAACCCTGCCTGACACCTGTTAACATCGCGGATCCAGGTGACCTTTTTCTGCTCACATCGACCATCTAAACTCTGTTACATAAAAACAACCTCAGAACGTCGAGTGCACAGTTTTAACACTATAATGACAGTTTCCCGCCCAATGTATCATGTTCTACACAATCAATGCCTTCAAAACATTATAGAAGACACGGTTAATGAAAAAATATATAAATTTCAAACGCACCAAGTGATTATCAAATGAAAGAACTCGTTATGAAAAATATAAATAGAAAATAATTTGGCGCTTCGAGTATATGCTCGTAGTAGATACAAAACTCTCTCCATGCGCGTCTGCCTCGCACTTGACCAGTTTTTTTTTTCTTTATTTTGAGCTCAATAGTTTCGAAGATAAGGGAGGCGATGGATGATTTTTTTAAATATCTATTAAACTATGAACTTGAATATTATATAGGTAAGTATAGTTTGCTCATAACGAGCACTTTCATTTGATATAAAATATGCGAAAAGTTTTTATATTTTAAAATTTGCCTCTCAAAATGATAACTCGTTTATTGCTTAGATTATCCTGTAAAATTTAAGCAATACCCTATATTTCATATTTTTATCACCATTTTAGGCTCAGCAGTTTCGAAGATATAAGGGAGGCGATGGTTGTATTGGTTACATGTCTGGATGTAAAATATCTATATAGTATATGTATGTATCAACAAAATGAAGGGGTGAGTGGACAAAGGTATTATCCGAGAAAACAAAATAAATCGACTTTTTGCATGGAATTAGATTTTAAATGATTATAAATCGACTGCGCAAATTTTGATTCGTGTTAAAAATAAAGACCTATAGTCAATGTATTAACTGACAAACATATATACATTTCAGGCTTGCAAATGTGGTACGAGCAACATAAAAACATTCATAACTCATTTTGAATTTTTTGTTAATACCTTTTGTCCACTTATCCCTACAAAAATCTAAATATGTATATCAATTTCATAATATCGCGTGGGACTATAATAGACGGCCGTGTTTGAAATGTCCCAGGTATTATTATATTATTTTATTACTTTGTGTCGAATGAACTCTAACTCAAAATAAGAATACTCAAAATCATAACTCAAAATGAATAAAACGACCACAGTGAAAAAGAGACGTCGTCGTGCACGTTGTTGCATAATTAATTGTGGTTCTCACGTCGAACATGAAATTGAAGAATTGAATTAAGAGTTTAAATTGATTGTTACTACCACAGAGAATCAAATAGCTTAGAGGTGTTATGTGACGGTATTTGTTCAGAAACACTTGACCCAAAATTAATTAATTGCAAAACAAATTATATTATGCGTACGTAAAAACTGGATGGCGCTGTGTCGGATGTCCGAAGTATTATAAAACAAACTATATGAAAAATCTTAATTAAAATGTACAAATATAAACCAAATTATAACTAAATTATATAAAAAGTAAAACTAAAAGTATTTACAAATTAAAAAATACTAAGTAAATTATGATAAATGACTAAATTTTAAAGAGACGATGGGTTCAGGGTACCAAGGATGCTTGCCGCGTTGCCGCGCTGTATTGCGACACTGATCCTCTGAACAAAGTACTCCTTGCTCAAAGGATCCCCTGTCAACAGACACAGCGCGACACCCAAATCGTGGACAAATGCTTTGGTATCCTTGGACCAGGGACCCATCGTCTCGACAGCAAAAGGGATGAAATGGTAACGATTTAAAAGTTCCATCCACGTAAATAGTTTTGTCTCACATTTATATCATATTATAAAGCAGTTAAGTCGTTCATCCCTTTCAGTTACATCTTTGGTATGATTTGATGTCGCATTTTAGAGTTTAGGTTAAGACATCTGTCTTAAGTATGCAACATACTGCATACTTGAAGGGGACAGCGTAACTGCCTACTTACATGCCAACTCTAACTTACTCTAATGCTCGGTGGTTACTACCTCCCGGGTTGTAAGTGCGACAATCAAACTTACGATGGTGTGCTAATATTTACTATGAATTTACGAGGAAACAGGACTCAATTCACGAAGAATTCACACTTCAAACCTTGGAGTTTCAAACCGATCTCAACTTTCTTTCTTGTAGTTTCGTTGCAATCTATTGTTACTCATCTCAATTATCACTGTTTGTAAAATATAACAAGTAAAATCACAAGTAAAGCGGTTGCGATACGAAAACAATTATTGGAAATATATGTTACATTACTATAGTAGATCTAATAATGTTTATGTAAAACTTATTTATGACAGCAGTTATTGAAGAACCTTGTTTAAAAGGAAGCGCTAATATGCAATTAATTTAATTAGTAAAATATGTCATAAAATTTTATTATATACTAGCTTTCCGCCCGCGGGCTTCGCTCGCGTTGAGCACAGTTGTACTGGGACAATTAAAGGAACGCGATGCTCTAGAACATTGTAACACTTTCTAGAACGTTCTGAAATTTAACTGCCTAAGAAATCTTATGAAATTTTTATAAAATTAGGTAATATGACATGGTCACATAGATTTCGTCAAAACATCAAGTTTGAGTAGCAACACGATAGGTCTGAAGCTTTTAAAAATTTTGTTGCGTGGTCACATAGATCTCGTCAAAACATCAAGTTTGAGTACCAACACGATAGGTCTGAGATTGATGGTTTCGAAAAAATAGTCATTTAAAAATGTGGTCACATGGACACATAGATCTCGTCAAAACATCAAGTTTGAGTACCAACACGATGGGTCTGCGATTGATGGTTTTGAAAATATAAGCATTTAAATATTTGGTCACGTGGTCACATAGATCTCGTCAAAACATCAAGTTTGAGTACCAACACGATGGGTCTGCGATTAATAGTTTCAAAAATGTAAGCTTTTAAAAATTTGGTCACGTGGTCACCTAGATCTCGCCAAAACACCAAGTTTGAGTACCAACACGATGGGTCTGCGATTGATGGTTTGGAAAATAAAAGCATTTAAATATTTGGTCACGTGGTCACATAGATCTCGTCAAAACATCAAGTTTGAGTACCAACACGATAGGTCTGCGATTGATGGTTTTGAAAATATAAGCATTTAAATATTTAGTCACGTGGTCACATAGATCTCGTCAAAACATCAAGTTTGAGCACCAACACGATGGGTCTGCGATTGATGGTTTTGAAAATATAAGCATTTAAATATTTGGTCACGTGGTCATATAGATCTCGTCAAAACATCAAGTTTGAGTACCAACACGATAGGTCTGCGATTGATTGTTCGAAAATGTAAGCTTTTAAAAATGTGGTCACGTGGTCACATAGATCTCGTCAAAACATAAAGTTTAAGTACCAACACGATAGGTCTGCGATTGATGGTTTTGAAAATATAAACATTTAAATATTTGGTCACGTGGTCACATAGATCTCGTCAAAACATCAAGTTTGAGTACCAACACGATAGGTCTGCGATTGATGGTTTTGGAAATATAAGCATTTAAATATTTGGTCACGTGGTCACATAGATCTCGTCAAAACATCAAGTTTGAGTACCAACACGATAGGTCTGCGATTGATGGTTTTGGAAATATAATCATTTAAATATTTGGTCACGTGGTCACATAGATCTCGTCAAAACACCAAGTTTGAGTACCAACACAATAGGTCTGCGATTGATAGTTTTGGAAATATAAGCATTTAAATATTTGGTCACGTGGTCACATAGATCTCGCCAAAACACCAAGTTTGAGTACTAACACGATAAGTCTGAGATTGATAAAAAATAGCCTTTGTCACCCCCGATAATGCCCTCTGCCCGTCTGCGAAGTTTCATTGAAATCGGTACAGTCGTTTCAGAGATCAGCTCGAACAGACAGACAGACGGACAGACAGAAAAACAAAAAGCAGCCTATGTCGCCCATGATAACACCCTCTGCACGTCTGCCAAGTTTCATTGAAATCGGTTCAGTCGTTTCAGAGATCAGCTCGAACAGACAGACAGACGGACAGACAGAAAAACTAAAAGCAGCCTATGTCACCCATGATTACACCCTCTGCACGTCTGCCAAGTTTCATTGAAATCTGTTCAGCCGTTTCTGAGATCAGCTCAAACAGACAGACAGATGGACAGACAGACAGATAAAAAGTACCCTATGTTACCCGCGGTAATGCCCTCTGCACGCCTGCAAAGTTTCATTGAAATCGGTTCAGCTGTTTCGGAGATTAGCCGGAACAGACAGACAGACAGACAGACAGACAGACAGACAGACACTTCAATTTTATTAATATAGATGCGAAGTAATGTACTTAAAATAGAGGATGATCTTTGTTTATTAAGAGTGAAGTAATTAAATTAAATATACAGAAGTAAAGCAAATTTCCATGAGGTAAAGAATATATTTCCTATATAGCTATTTAAATTATAAATAAACCCATCACAGGTTTTTATTTCATTATTTATTTCTTATTTGCTTCTTTTAACCTTAATTTAAAAAAAAATATTCAATGGGCAATTAAAAGAGTTTATTTTCTGTCAAGTTGTTAAAATAACACAATTCATTCAAGATATTCCTTTAGTTAATACCTACCGACTGAATCCGGAATGAAATGTGCTTATCTTTTAATGAAGAAAATAACGTAAAATAAAATTATATTTCATTTCATGCTTTACATTAAAATAATCAAAAATTATGTTTGAAAATTCCATCACATACAAAATGTTGTTTTGGTGCATGACATTCCAGTTTAAGTTTCGTATTCACATGTCAATAAGATATGTTAGAACACAATTGTTAATAATTGATTGCAATTATTATCTCAACACAAAAATATCACTGATCGGGTATTTTCTGTATTCATCGAACAATGGATTCATTGTCAAATAGTCGCTAAATAATTTAAAATAATTTCATAACGTTAAGCGTGTTGCGGCGCGGATTTAATTCTTCGAATTTGTCATCGGTATTATACCTTGACCCATATAGTCAATAGTCATCCGCACACATTGCATTCGCGGTTACGAAATGTTATGACGTTGACATTTGGCCGGAGAAATGGTAGCGGAATGTAATATTTACTTAGCGATTATTTGTTTGTGTCGCGCGCCGGTCAAAGTCGCGGCGTCTAGGCGACCTGAACTCCGATCACTCATATGAATATACGGAATGATTTATTTCACCAGCCTCTAAATTTCGACATTTATGATCATCATTTTTTTTTGACTTAATTACATAACTATCACTGACTCCGTGCCTCGGAGAACACGATAAACTGTCGGTCACGGTCGCCATCAACAGATGGAAGTCATTAAAATCCACCAACCCGCGCTGGAGCAGCGTGGTGGATTAAGCTACAAGCCCTGGGGGGAGGCCTAAGCCCCTGCAGGGAAGCATATTGAACTGGTGGAATGGAAAAAAATGATCATTATTGGTGAAAATATTAAAATACGATTGTTCTTTTAGTATTGAGATACAAAATTATCGTATTACCGGGGCATGCGCAGGCAACTGGCAATCGTGTTGGTCGGCGACCACCGACAGAATATCCCACAACACCCGTGGTCGACCCTATTTCGTGGGTAATATTTACGTTTGACATAGTAACTACGCTGCACTGATAATTGTTTCGATTAATTTTAATTTGGAATTTTTAACTTCCTATATTTTTTTCAAAAATATTGAGACTTGGCCATCGCCTGAAAACACGTGTAAATTCAATCGCCTGAAAACACATGTAAATTCAATTATTTAGTGCGATGGCCAAGTATCAATATATTTATATAAAACATTAAAGAATTTTAATATTGAAATGCGTCACTATAAGATGCTGTTAATTATTACGTAACAACTTAATGCTTCGAGTACGGAGATTCCAGACACAATTGATTTTCAATTGTTATGGACCACGATCGTGGTCTTAGAGACTGGACGTATTAAGACAGAAAGTCGCTTAAGTAGAGACTGAATAAATTAATAACCGACTTGGTATTACATGGATCTCACAACTTTTTACCGCAGAACAACTGAGTTGCGAGACTTGGTTTTTTTGACAAGTATTGTTTTTGATGGTTACATTGTCATAAAACAGGGAACCATTTTTTTTTTAAATATTTGTTTTCACCCAAAATTCTGTGTGCCTAAGTGTTAGGGTCATATATAATAGATGCCAGAATATACTAATATAATCAACGTGTTTTACTTGCATAAAAGGAATGTCGACGTCTTATACAGCGACGCTGGGAGGGAAGGGATTTAAAATTTTAATTTAGATATTTGAATATGAAATTTCATATTACCAGTAACGATGTTCAAAGTTTTACATAATATATTGTTTCCTCATAAGAAAGATTTCATACCCAATAAATCGTGTAACAAATAGTATAATACGCTGTAATTTGAGAGGAAGAAGTTAAGGTATTTAAAGATACATACATGCATAGTATTTTATTCGGACGGATACCACGTTTAAGCTTTACCACCACATAGTGTAGCCACGGCTTCGTAGAATGTCCGCATTGCGTTTTGCCTCATTTTTCTTTCGACGTGATGCACTAAAAGGGTTAAACTTACTGGCTAGCTAACGTATTTCCATACTAAAAAAAGAAACGTGTAAATCGAACCAGTTCTCGAGTTATAAGCGCACAAACGAACAGACAGGGAAACATTGTTCCCCATGCTTTCTTTTGGTCTTGCAGGTGGGGTTGATTTCAGTTCTGCACGGATCATTCGATGATTGGTATTAAATCTAAAGTTAATGACACCCACGTTTGAGAAACACCTGGTTTTATTGCTCCTTATAAAATTCACTACTTTCTTTTTGCTTTTTCGTCTGGCAAGATCTAAGTTTACATCTTTTTTTTTCTTAACATCGTGCTTGGAACGATCGAATTGTTTTTAGTGCAAAGTCTTCAAAACTACATTCCATTCCTGCTTCTAGTTTTTTGATATATGTGACTAACACATATTAGAGATTTTCTATTAGGTATGTCTATGTTGGAATACTATAATAACATGACAACGACTTCCGAAATTAGACAGGTTTTGCAATGTTATAGGTACATCATATTTTCATCCAAATAAATGCCGAACTTTCGGGAACCTGTTATAGAGCAAAAGCAGATCAAATGACATATGTCAAGTTTAAGCACCGCTCGTTTGTATTCTACACACAATTCATAGAACATCCTCGATGTGTACACTAAGTGAGATTAATGGGGTCTGGCTAAATAAAACTGTAATATTACATAAAGACATGTTTAGATTTCAAATTTTATATACTTTATTGGTGGAAAAAAACTGTTACTACTTGTTAACATGTAGATTAACACGTGTTATCGATGAGTTAACTCAAATATATATAATAAGTTGATAAATAATTGATAAATAAATAAATTTTATAGATTTTACTATAGGTAATGAATTAATGAATATGACCCAAGATCCCTACACAAATAAGAAATTTGTTATTCACCCAGTTGTCGAACAAATAATGAAATCGTTTTTATAACGACCAATAAAATTAGATACTTCTCATATATCACGTACAAATTCAATTTTAATAGCAATTTTCAAATGATCCAAGCAGAACTGAAGACAACTCCACCCAACAAACCAAGACTAAGAGAAAACATAAGAAATGTAAAGTAGCTGATTTCCTGATTATAAAACTCACAGAAAATAACAAAATAATGAATATGGAAGTACAAGAATAATACAACTGGTAAGAAAGAACAATTAAATACACTTATTACCAAACAATGGGTCAATAACAATGAACGAAAAATAAATGCATCACAGCATGACAGCTAAAACCATCATATCAGAAAGTCGGAATGGTCGTATGATTTGAACCCTCAATGAACCTTCAAAAATAACGATTCGTCGCCATGTCAGTCATACATCGCAATTTTCGTGCTGGCGCTGATTTATCTATATATTTTTCCTAGGATTCACATTAACATACAAATTGATTGCACACATTCAAAAGACAAAGGCGTGTGTGGGAGACTAGATCATATATTCTCGAAATAAATCTGACCTAACCCAAAGACAAATGTCTAGAAACACTTGCCGGTGAAGACGGCGATGTCTATCAATTTATTAGGTTTTTTTTTTCGTACGTTTCATATTTCACCTTGAACGGAATTTATTGCTCGTGACTGGACAAGGTAATTGAATGAAATAATTATACGGTACCTTTATTTTTATTTGACAATATTTCGTTATATCTAAACATATTTTACGATATTTTATTAATATTAAATATATCTACGTATCGATGAATATTAATAATTATCATGTCGATTGGCGTTCCGAGTCGTTGATGAAATTGAGCCTTCATTGGTTCATTGTCGAGGTTGACAATTTATTTTAACACAACTAAAATACGATTGTTATTATTATTGAAATTTAATTATCGTTGATATTAGTTAAACAAAACGTTCGATTTAATAAATAATAAAGACCAACTAATGAATCTTAAGTGTGTTGTAAAAATTTATATTATATCCAATTCTTAATACAAGTTTGTTAATTTTTTTTATAAATATGTACTTATCGTGTTCTTTTTAACAAGTTTATAATTCATAAGATATAATTTAAACAATACAAAAGACATATAATAAATTAAAAAAATATGCAATAACAGGTCAAAGAGAACCTAGATGTATGATTAAATGTATAATTTTCCTATACAAATGGAAAACGTTGTCGATTAGTTTGTACATAAATTATTAATATCTTAGCCTAGAGGCGCGGGTGGTTTAAAAAGTAAACAGAGGGCATAAAAATGTACCTACGATATGAATGAACAGACAGCGATCAATGGGTCGGTTATTGATTCAGACGTCATATCCGCTAACATTTGTGAAGCTAAAAAACAATTAAAACAGAAATAATAAGTCGCTTTGGAAGTATCAGTATATAGGCAGGCGTATTTCATATTTTAAGAAACACACATGAATTACGACCGTCTTGTGTGTCTAATGCAAGTCATGAAAAAGAACTGAGTGTTGTGACACTTTTCTGATTTTCTGTCGATAGCCGGCATCATGTTTATTTTCAAATCATGTTTATTTTCTTTAAACATATAACCACTTTATTATTATGAACGATTTATCGACATCTATCTATAACATGGAGATTTTAACGACATTTTCGCGCTCCACGCCCTATAGAGCAAACATATCTAATATTATAATAATAAATAAAACTTAAAACCGTTTTTCACTTAAAGGGTAATAAGAATAAAATTGTTTTGAACAGATATGACATCCCGCGTGTGAAGTCATGACCGACACTTAGTATCTTTATGAATTTGTAAAAAAACTAACGTATATACAAAAGTAAAATTAGTATCGTGTCAATGTGTCAGCAGCACGATGTCTCGTAGTTGGCAAGTGGGCGCCCTCCGCGCGGAAGCCGCGTTCATCTGCTACATAGTTCACGTTGTATTGAATACCGTCTGGCCCAGTATACGAATATGAACCTTGCACCACCTATGACATAAAAAGGCATATACACCAGTCCTGCATCCAATACTCATTGCATGCACCTTGAAGACATTAATTAAAAAAATATTACGAATTAAGCTTTATTCGGTTGCAAAAATCAGACTACACATGAAAAATTAAAGAGAATTGTAAAATCTATAATACTACGCCTCATATACTTATTTATTAGTTAAAATTAATATTTTTAACTTCTACCACTAAGACAAAAACTAAATTACTTATTAAAAACAAATAACCCGACTGCAAAACTGCTTATATGATTTTATATGATAGTATATTTTGATATCTGCTTAAGTAGGTACCTATATCAGATAAAAAGACATTGCATGTTAATAGCTTTTTCGTTTTCAGTGAAGTGGTTTTGCAGTCGGGTTTTTTGTTTTCTATTCGTCGCAAGATTAGAGTACCTATATACTATACCGATAATGCGTCGCATTGTTAGGCGTATCTACAATAAACAATATTTAATTAAGCATGAACAAATTAATAATGGTAAAAAATTAGTTGAAGTGCGAGTTTGGTCGTAGGCCGAGGGTTTTCTTTCTATACTGCTATCCAATGTTAGTAAGTACTATTATTAAAAAAAAAAAAACTCTACAATAATTTCTATTAACATTTCATTTCATTCTGGTTTTTATACGAAGGAAACATACATATTTTGTGAAAATTAAAAAAAAAATTCAGCTATGTCTATTATTATGGGAATTATTGGGATTTTTCTGCCAATAGTTTTCCAAGAAACGAAAGGTTACTTTTTATGAGGTTTCGAGTCAGAAAAATAAAAAATAATATGAATAAGCATTAAATTTAAAAAAAAATTGCCAATCAATTATAAGTGTTCGGTTTTGGCTTATTGAAATTACTAAATAAATATTTTGATAATAAATATATGCATCGGTTAATATAAATATGACAGGTTTATAATTATTTAAAATAGTCGATACAATATTAAACAAGCTCCGGGGTAACAAATGGCACAACTAACTAACCGACCGCAATGTCGCATTTAGCGTGCTTTTATACTTCTTTGCGGAACTTAAATAAACGTTAGTGCATAAAATGGAATCTGTTATTTTTCTATAAACACTGAATAAAACATTCATATAATTTCATTCATAATCATGCCTAAAAAATAATTAACTAAGCTGACTAACTTCTTTGCTAATTTAAATGCCTGATACATCAAAATATACACAATCTGACGGTAGAGAATATCTTTTCATTAATAAACATAGATTTACAGCGACTTCCGTTCTTATAAAATATTAAGCAATTTTTATTTCTCAAAACTTTTAAGTTATTTTTTGGAAACTGTTAGTCACTTTGAATGTCCATCTAATTCATGCCTTCTCATGAATGCATATTTCTTTTCAAACTGATGAGTTGATAAACGTTTATAACATTATGTGTCCATCAGAAAATGAAATTGAAAAACGTTAAATTATCTTACACATTTCGATACCTGATACGTCCAAAGCAGCTCCCGTCTGAGGAATATTCCAAACACATTCCGTCAACAAATGATTACAGATATTTTATCTTGCCGCATGTGGTGTAGTGCGAACGGCGACTTCCCTTTTTATTAGTATATATAGTACTAGCGGTCGTACCCGGCTCCGCCCGGGTGGACTGCAGAAACGTTCCAATTATATTCCCTCCACCACCCTTCCTCACTTCCAGCCACATACTCTCCCCTGCCCTCCCTTACCTCACCTTTCCCCTATCCACCCGCCCTCTATACTTACTAAAAAGTATTTTTTATGCCAATGAAAGTCTTATCAAAATTGGTTCAGCCATTCCGGAGATTAGCCCGGAAACAAACAAACAAACATACAAATTTTACATTTTAATACTAATATAGCTTTCCGTCCGCTGCTCCGCTCGCGTGTACTACACAGTTGTAGTGAGACCTCTTTATCCGGAATAAAAAGTAGCCTATGTCACTCTTTAGCTTACAAACTACAAGCTGATACAGCACTACGACAGAAAAAACACTACGGCATAATATTGCTCTGCTACCCGTACGAAGTCAAGGCGGGTCGCTATTTATGAATATGTTCTTAATTATTGTAGAACATACTTTTGTTCTATCATCAATAGCGCATGCGACGAAAGATGTTTTATGGCATTTTTTTACGCCTTGGGTTACGTTACTTAAGTTTTAGTAAGGTAGAGAATGTAGCTTTCTAATGGTGAAAGAATTTTTTAATTCGGCACAGTAGTTTTTGAGTTTATTCATTACAAACATACACACAAAAATACAAATTTTTCCTCTTTATAATATTAGTGTAGATAGTGTAGATATATCCGAGTTTCTTGAAAGAAAATGTACCAAATGTGAGGTCAGAGTCTTCACTAGATACTTCTGAGCAAGGAAGGGATGCTAAACTACCGGACGAACAATAAAAGTACGTATTGACTAGAAGCTCTCTTCTGCGTTTACCGTCTAACCACTCTTAATCTTGCTAGCTGATGTAAGATATGTTTTAGTCCGCGAGGTCCCCGCGCGACGGTCGTCACCCCCGCGAATTTGAGGTTGACATTTTCGATACTGTGAAGTGACATTTATGACACTATTAAAACCAAACGCTGCGGTCAAATTTATTTACTCTATGGGACGATCGGTGGCTCCGATTGTATGGTTATATTATTTAATCACAATAATGAAATTAATTTTCTATTATTAACGATTTTAATTTATCTGTTAAATGTGCAAAATGTATATCACAGGGGTTTAATAATTTTCAAAATAATTTTCATATAAATATGAACAATTTAGTGTAAAATATTAGTGATCAGGTTATCTTAACCTGAGCTTAACAATATAAGTAAAACTGACATAAGCATAAACATTTGGCAACTATTTATGCTGATTATAAAGCACTTTTCACAGTTTGCTGAATTCATTTCTTTATTTTTCGGGAAGCTCTATATAAGTAACAAAAATTTATTTATTGGTTTTTACCTGCGCTTCAAAAGCTGATCCTCTGTTCTTTAAAAAACCTTCTTCTTGAGCACGAATACCGTTGCCAGTTTCGTAGCTGAAAATGCCGTAATACATTAATAATGAACTTATGTTTAGAAAGTTTATTTTAGTTTGTCCTATTTTTTTTATCATTCTATTTTTGGGCGAAATATTCCCTTATTAAGAGGACTGATCGCCCACCTGCTTCAGGCAGCGGGTGGCGTCCTCGAAGATAAATAATAGTATCCCTTCAAGGATCTTTAAAATGTTAGGTGAAATTTAAAATATATTTAACAGAAAAAACACTAAATAATAAACGTATATTTCAGATTTTTTTCTTTATGCATGGCTCCATGTAGGGTCAAAAATTATGTAAAAGGTATTTCATTGATGAACTCAAGGTTACTAATGTTTTTTTTTTGTTTCTACCGAATGACCTTTAATTTGTACTTCTGAGTTTTGATCGTTCCACCTGCTATTCTTAGCAGGTTCATTGGACTTTCTACTCCAATGGTTCGATAACAATAAAAGTTAACTTGACATGTAACCCTTGCGAGACACGTGCTGTGTTGAAATCAACTTTATGTTATCTACATATTTAGATGCTTCCAGTACATAATTTCGTTACTTAACTCAAAATAATAACAAGGTTCGTCCCAGCAATTAACCCATCAAGGTATGATCTAAAATGTAGGCAAACGAATACCCTTTCCTGAAGTATAGTCCAGTATTAGAATGGTATTTTATTGGTTTTAATTGGCATATTAAAATATGAATAATTAATTAACAGATGATCGCTGTCGTATAGTTGACAGCAGCGGTCCGTTTGAGATGCCAAGGTTTCTGGCGCTATTCAAGGTTTAGGAGACATCCTTGACATCAATTACAAACACTTTTCCATCACTAGTACTGCCCAGTAATTTCAGTTAAAAAACAGATGGTTAATTTGATGTGAAAGAAGTTTTCCGAAAAAAGCTGGAACGTCCGAACCTACGAATATTAAATAGACGCACTTTATATAAGTGAAATGTCAATAAGGCATTAAGATTTATGGTGACCGTCGAGTGCACGACGAAGTGAAGTTTAAAAAAGAAATACATAAGTCGGCATAGTGACGTGTCGGCAGGACTAACATTACTACTAGATTGATTGTGCTGTAAACTTTGTCTAGTGAAATAAACTGACTGACCGATTGGTATAGTGGTTGGAGACACCGACTGCGGACTCATAGGTTCGATCCCCGCAAAGATATGTGTGAATGAACATCCTTATTTGTTCCATGTCTGGGTATACGATATCTATGCGTATGCGAGATGTCCCAGATATTATTATTATGAAGTGAAGAATTTGTTTATAAGGGTAATATGGGTATATTTTTATAACGTTTCTTGTCGTACAGATACTCATAACATGTAGGTATATTTCGTTACATCTGATTCACCTCTCGCTTACTACGTCTTCACTTCTTCACTTCATGAGCCCATTTTTACCCCACTGCAGGGGCTTAGGCCTCCCCCAGGGCGAGGGGGGGCTTGGAGCTTAAATCCACCACGCTGCTGCAGTGCGAGTTGGGGATTGTAACGACCGCCATCTATTGACAGCGTCCGGGACCGACTGCTTAACGTGCTCTCCGAGGCACGGAGTCAGTGATAGTTAATGTACTTAAGTCAGAAAAAACTCATTGGTACACGCCCGGATCCGAACCATGGCCATATGGCCTTATAAATTTGAGACCGGTTCGTTGCGCTTTGGGCTATCACGACACCTTACGGCACGACACTACGTCATTACAAGATAATATAATAATAATAATAATATCTGGGACATTTCACAAAGCGCCATCTAGTTCCATATTTCTAGTGTTCGTATTTCTCTGCCCGTTTCCATTGAATTATATTAAAATTAATTTTATGTATTTATTTTTATCCCGTATATGTATTTGACATTTATGTACGGTCATAATCATGAATCATGCTTTATTACATTATAAATACTTTTTTAACATCAGAACACTCACTTGTAACGATATGAGCCGTCTAGGTTGGATTCACTGTTGTACGCCAGTATGGGTATGTTTACGCCGCCGTAACGCGGAGCTGGCTGACACATCAAAACCGGCAACGTCATCAGAATCCAGACCTGTCGAATATTATTAGCTTCTAGATTGTGCATTACGGGTTATTGAATTCCATCGTCTTTTTATGTACTTAAATAATTGCATTTAAAAAATACTTATGGCAACATGTACTTATAAGTAAAATATTGAAGAGAATCACGTGATTTTTTTTTTTAATTTTTAGTCATATAGTTTTTGCAACTCATGCCCCAATACTTGCTAGACTATGATTTTTAATCGTTTTGTTAGAAGTGTTATTAGTACCCTCTTGAAGCAAGTGCAGTGTTGTCAACTCTGTCTGAAATTCGCCTCCAAGTGCCAACGCCCCAGCAGCGTTTATGCTTAGACAATGGACCTGTACTAATGGTATTGTTGTAGGTGGCAAGTGCCGTCATCCTTCAGTGGCTGGCCCCAAAACCCCCTTTTAATGTAGTTGTCATGTGGGTCCATAATAGGTGTTTACGAAATATTTATAACTTATCTAGTTGTTTCCTGATGGATTTCAGCCATTTAAGAAGTATAACTGTCAAAAATATATAAAGCACCCAATTTGCTCGTTTAGAATCAATATTTTGTTGGGAGGTGATCCTGGCCTCTCAGAGTTTGCAGCACACGAGTCGTTATTGGAAGCCTTAGGAATTACTGATTACAAAAAAAAAACTAGTTTTATTTTTTAGTTAATCTGACGTTTGCGTCTAGGATTCATGATCTCTTGCTGCAAAGCTGATGATGGAAGTTACAGCACACCTTAACGGTTAGGAAAGGTGATACTGCGATTTGTCGCCTTTCACCAAACGGCGCTGTCTCATTTGATTAGCGCGTTCAGAAGCCCTATTCATACAAAATACAAATAAACAAATGTTACTTTAATAACAAATAACTTAAAATAAAATACATAAAATAAAAAAAACCTACTTCAAAATAACTGGAAAGTTATAAATAATATTTTTACTTTGAAGAAAAGAACGTTAATGGGCGGCATATATTGCAGTTTATGAAGTCGGTGCCAACTCCGGTACTTTAAAAAAGTACTAACTTTACAACAATATGCTTACAACTATAACAAAATATGGAACACGTATACATTGAACGACTTAATTGGCATCGACTTCATATTTAAATTTTTGAATTAAATTTTTGAACTAATTTTATAATTTAATAGTAATTTTCTTATACTTGTTATATAAGTTTACGAAATTTGTAAAATATCTATTCAAGGATATCTAATCCGGTTGACAGATAATGCAAGTTCTTGTTAAAGTCTATGCAAGCCTAAACGTATAATAAAAAATCACTTACTGACTTCATTTTCAATGATTTTAGCGATCCTAAGACTTGTGCATATTTATCAAAGAATATGAATATTTAGTGGCCTACGGTAGAGCACTGAGTCTATTGTCTGAACTCCTAGTCATTTATAGTTTCGGTCGAGTGAAGAACAACACAACACCTCCTAAATAGCCTATATAGGGCTTGATTCTATGATACAACATCGATTGCAAAACATCATAGGCGTCCGGTAAGGGCTAATGCACAATGCTGTATATTTTTTTAAAACAATCGTTTAAGGGTATGACATAGGCAAAAATCGAACGCACGCGTCTTATCTACAATGGGTAAAACGAGTGCAGAGTTATAAGTAAAATTCAAAAGATTTAGAGCATTTTTATACTTTTTTTAGTCCTTTATTTTGGATCAGAAATTTGATTGTATTAAAACTATGTAATTATAAGATTTTTTCAAGTAAAGAAATGAACGGATTCGATTAAAAATTGAGTGAGATATCCTACTGAAAGATTTTAAAAAGAAGTTCTGAAATATTTTTTTAATATGGTGATATTTGTTTTTATTAACATTAGTAGGTACTAAACTCACTACGCAAGAAACTAATCGATAACATATATTTTTTAGATTTTTTGTCCAAAAACTTTTGAATACGTCTCAGCTTGAACATAGTAAGCTGTTGTATAGTTTATAGAATCAGCAACGCGACAACGTGATGCAAAGGTAGCTGAAGTGAAGTGACTCTGTCGAAAGTTGTCGAAAGAGAGACACGGGCTGATGATGATGATGATGAATACTAAGTTGGTTAGATGTCCATAAAGTAAAAACGATTATACAAAAAAAAACAACATTAAAAATTACTATATATTTAGGTATTTAAGACTGTATTTAACAACACTGTTTTTCCCAAAAATAATTTGAAAAATTTGACAACAGCGTTTGGTTTTAATAGTCATAAATGTCACTTCACAGTATCTAAAATGTCAAACGCAATTTCACGGGGTGAAGACCGGCGTGCGGGGACCTTGCGGACTGAAACTCGCCATTTTGCGCCAGCTAGCTAGAGTATGAGTGGTTAGACGGTAAACGCAGAAGAGGGCTTCTAGTAAATTCGTACTTTTATGGTTGTAAAATTCGAAATAAGATTTAACCCCCTTTTTATGTTGGCAACCCTGACCGTCATTTTAGATGTACGAATTTCGCGGACCGTAGCTGACAAAAAATTCTCTGGATATCAAAATTTAAAACCAGTTCAATCACAACCGAAATTACTCAGTTGTGATGATATATCTTTAAATATAGACCATAGAGAGGAAGAACACTTAAAAAAATAGTTTGGAAAAAAGTTACGGCGACTTTGTTGATCTCTATTCTAAGCTTTACTTGTCTGGCTTTAAGGTTATGACGAACTCGTCACAAACAATTTTGGTATTATTTATTTATTCATATATATACGCCGACAGAGTACATATTCACAAGCTATTATAATTTTAATAATCCCTATACAATACACAACAAAATACTGTGAACGTGGTTTTACGTAGTTTATTATACGCCAGAGGAACGATATTTCAATGCAAGTGTACTTGCTATGTGCTATAATATTTACCTAGATGTATTTTAAGATAGTGAGATGTAACCACGTCTCGATTTTGTGTATACTAGAGTAAAATATCATAATGAAGTGATTTATCTTTTTTTTTTGGAATAGTTATCAATTATTTAATAATTATAATAATAATAATAACGTACACATGACAACAACGTCGAGGCCTCAAACTAAGCATTAGCTTGTGTTTTGGGTGCCAAGCGAAGACGCCACATACATTTAACAACATATTAATTATTTAGTTGCAATATTTCTGATGCAGAGGCTCGCCATAGCGATCCAGCGCGGTAATGCCGCGAGCGTTATGGGTACCTTTGCATCAGGTTCGCCAGGTTTTGGTTATTTTTAGCTTATATTACTGTATATATTTTAAGTAAGTACCTATTTATAAACGCATTACACTAAGACCGTATATAATATACATATTATATAAAATATATACATATATAGATACTTTTACACCCAAACACAGAACAAATAGACACGTTGCAATATTTCATTTAAAAAAGCCCTAATCTATGATAATATATCGTTTATTTTCAATAGAGAAAATTTAAAATAATTAATGCAAGTTTTTTTAAGAAAAAAATTGTTTAAATTTAGGTACTTGAGCCATTAATAAAAATTAGAACTTAACTATTTTCAATTATGTAGATCATTATATACCACAGACTAGTCAACCTATAGACCACGCTTTAATAAACGTCAGTACGAAAACGAAATCGCCAAAAAGTGGCGGGGTGCGGGGAGAGGTCGGCTAGTTTTCATTGGCTCGTTCAAAATTGACAATTTAATGGCTTCCGACGTGCTTCCAACTGACGGCTCACTAGGGACGTAGTTATGTAGTGTCACTACATAGCCTTGGCGAATGCTACTCCCTGTCAATGCGAGGTCTATAAGGTTGACTTGTCTGTGTTATATACTCACACGTATTATCTATCATCTATTTGAAAAAGGAACTAGTTTAGTTATCATTAGTTATGCAGTAATTAGAAGAGGTGCGATATATTTAGGATAAGTTATTATTTGATTATTTCAAAGGTTATTTGTTGATATCTACAGGATCCTAGCAACAGTCTCTGTAAAGTAACGTCCATCTGTTTCCACGAACAATTGATCTTTATAATCTATTATATTTTTGAGTCTTTATTAAGTGTATAGCTATACTTAGAAATGTGATAAACTTGACCATAACCGTTATCCGGAACTGCACTTAGTTATCCCATTCTATTCAGAGCCAAATTCGGCGTGTTTTTAAAAATATTACATGATAGTATTTATTTGCATGTATGTATATAGATTGGAATTGGTTAATTCTATAAATCATTGTTTACAACCATAGCAACATTTCTACTCACCTGTACTAACAGACAGGTGGTAGTGGGTATCATATTCAAGCAGGATGCGCCAGATGGATGATACATTCGTATAGGTTTGTAGCAAAACTATTATGCATGCTACATTGCGTAGGCGAAATAATTATTACTGACTCATTATTTAATTATTTCTGAGTTGCACAAATGTAATGATAAGGGATCTGTATAATTAGAAACCAAATTCTATATTTCTGTATTATATTTCAGCGAATTTATTCTTTTAGCCGATCATAACTATCACAACATAACTATCACTGACTCCGTGCTTCGGAGGGCACGTTAAGCTGTGGGCCCCGGACGCTGTCAATAGATGGCGTTCGTTACAGTCCCCAACCCGCAGTGGAGCAGCGTGGTGGATTTAAGCTCCAAACCGCCTCCTCACCCTGGAGGAGACCTAAGCCCTTGCAGTGGGGTAAAAATGGGCTGATGAAGTGAAGTGAAGATTCTTTTAGCCTGGCTCATCTGGCTCCTGTAGTCTCAGAGAAAGTATAGAAAAGGCGCTGCGACACGAGTTGTAATCGTACGCTTACTCGTAAGTGTGTGAGTTGATATTTTTCAAAATGAATCACTTATGTACTTGTGAAAAGTACACAGGCACATAAATATTAGGTATAATTTTTACCGCGAAATGGTTATTACATCATTTCAGGACAAACGATGACATTTTTTTTTATTTGTCTTCTGGCTCGCTGTCACCTAGGTTTAAAATAGGTAAATTTTTATTGTGCACAGGGTTATCTTCATGACTCTTTGATGAATATAAAAGATAAGATTTTCAATAAGTATTAAAAGTTTTACTTATAGAAATCGAAATTAATTTCGACAAACTTTTCTATTCGATAACGAATCTTAAGCTCAGCCTATACGCGTGCGAAGTTTCATTTTATACATGGAGTCTGTCCATTTTATGGTCGTAATGTTTTCATACAAATCTTTTATGTGGTCGCCAAAGAGATTAAACTTATAAATTTAAAATAATAATGTTAAATAAGTTTTATTGCCTAAAAGTATTGTATTACCGATACAGGATCACAAAAAATGATTCACAGATGCTTTTTGTATTGGAGGTTTTTAGTATTCATTATTCTTATATACAACCTAAATTATATATCTATCTATCTATTGTGACAATAAAGAAAAAGATTTATAAAGCCACCTTTGTAGTACTAGGGTGGGTTGATAACTACTTAGCGTCACAATGAAATACCTACGTTATCGTTTTAAAACTATTTTTGTTTTTCGACGTAGTCCCCGTTGAGCTGTATGCACTTAGTCCAACGATCTTCTAAAGTTTCAATACCTCTCCTAAAAAGTTTTTTATCGAGTCCCAAAAAATAGTCGTCTACAACAGCTTTGACCTCATCTCCGTCCCTAAACCTCTATCCACCCAAAACTATTTTTTTTAGGTAGGGGAATAAATGAAAGTCGCACGGTGCCAAATCAGCAGAATAAGGTGGGTGAGAAAGCAAATAATAGTGCAGTTCGTTGATTTTTCTATGGCGAAAGCACCTGTGTGTACGCGTGCATTGTATTGATGAAAAAAAAATTGTATTTAATCCCGAACTTTTCAGACGAATGCAAACTTGTAATTTATCGAGTGGGTTAGGATAATATGCACTGTTTATGATTTGGCCTTTTGAAACATAATTTATCAATAAAATTCCTTTCGCATCCCAAAACACTGATACCATGACTTTGCCCGCAGATTTCTCCACCTTCGCTTTTTTGGGGCTGAAGTTCCTGGCTCTGTCTACTGCTTTGATTGTGTTTGTGATTCAGGTGCATAGCAGTATACCCATGTCTAATCTGTAATCGCAAATCTTCACATAAAGTCACTTCTATTTTTCATAAAACGAGCCAAATTATCTTGCAACATTTGCATTCGCAAACGTTTCTGGTCGATAGTGAGCAAAAGCGGCACCAATCTCGCAGATATTTTTTTCATATGCAATTCTTTACTTAAAATGTAATATATCCGTTCCTTAGAAATACCTACCTACTGCGTCAGCTATCTCTGATAATTTCAAACGTCGGTCTGCTAAAACCATGTCATGTACTTTAAATATCATTTCGGAATTGTAACACTTTTTGGACGCCCCAGTCGGTGCTTGTACGGCCTCGTTTAAATTCAGCTACCCACTTTTTTATTGTTGCATTATGATGGTGCATTATGACCTAAAACATTTTTCATTTCTTCGAAAATTGCACTGCCTTTCAATACTTACATATGCAAAAACTTAATTTCAGCATGCTCCTCGATTTTATTCATCGCAAAATAATCCGTGACAACGCTTTTCTAAATGACATTTTTTTAAACTACTGGCTTATCTAGCTTGTAATTTCATATGTGGCCAGTAACAAAACCAATGTACAGTATAACATTATTGTTTTCAATTTATCATACTTTGAAGTAAGTTAGGCTAAGTAGTTATCAACCCACCCTCGTAGTTAGTGATGTAGGCAGCGGGCAGTGGGTGACCACGACCCTTTTCACTCATTCGCCTGAAACCACGAATAACACTTTAACATGTGACCGTACATTGGCACCACTGCGTACCGCGCCCGCGCCGCGCCGTGCTACACCGCGATTTTTTTCGGACATGATGTACTCTTACAATTATCACTGTTAATACCCTAGGTTACCTATCGTAACAAAATGAATGCTTAGACTTGGCCAGATAAGGTATTTTCATACTATAAAAGGAATCATTAAATCCTACTTAAGTTTTTGTCAAGGATGCCGCATTTAAGTAATAATAATGACGTTTACATCACAACAACGTCTAGGCCCCAAACTAAGCATTAGCTTGTGTTTTGGGTACCAAGCGAAAACACCACATACATTTAACAACCAAGACCCGGTACCAGTATCAATATCCATCATATAAATAAAGACCCGACCTGGGATTCGAACCCGGGACCTCCAGCTTCGTAGGCAGGGTCGCTACCCACTAGGATAAGCGGTCGTCCAAGTGAAGGCATATTTTTTTCAAATTTTAAGCGCCTCAACCAGTAACTTTTCAATTTATATTGTGGACCACAGTGAAAACTGCTGCCATTATGTTATAATTTCATCACATAAACCCATAGTAATAGAAAATACAGAAGGTTTTTTACATCTTTTTTTTTTATAGTACAATTGAGGTTTAAATTTGATCGGTTTGTAATATTTAGATACATTAAAATCAATAAAGTTTTCAAATTTGTCATCACTAATAATGTTCAATACAATGAAAATGTCTATTTCGCTTTTATTCGGAATTTTATTTGTTTCGTTAGAGATTGTATCCCAATAAGAAACGGGCGCGGTCTAATTTGATACGACCTTTAAAGGTCTTGTTAGTCTATAAAACATTTTAAGGCAGCTTTGCACGGACAGCGAAATTTGAAACACGTGTATTTTGATCTTTTATTATATGTTAGAAGAATCACGTAGATTTCTGAAAGTAAAAAACGTGAGTCACAGCAAAATTGAAACCAATTTTTTCAGTTATGATTACATCACGTAGTGTCGGTTATTACATCACATGTTAATTAGGTACAAAAAATTAAAACACAAGTCAGCAAAAAGAAGTGCATTTCTAACAGATAATTTCAACGGATAATCAGGTCTCTTGTTAGAGTTTCCCGCAATAAATTCTTGTAAGGCAACTGGATTGGTCATTATAGGCCCATTCCATGGCTTTATTTAAATAGCCAGTAGGTACTAGGATAAGCGAAAGAAACAATTAAAAGAAGGGAGACGTATTTTTACGAGTGCAGAATTTTTTGTCAAATGAATGAACACGAAGGTCATCATTTTAATTTTATTTTTTTGTAATTCAGTAAAGTAAACTTATTAAGTTGAAGTATACAGCGGGTTTTTTTTTAAATCACCATGAAGGATTTGGATCAACATCATTTTATTGAATTCTGAGTAAGTAATAAAAAGTTTTTGGCGTAATGATTTGGGCTGCGAAGTCAAAAATATTGTGTTTGGTAAGGCTGACATTCTTGATCGGTAGAAAAATAATCAGATATGTACCTACAGTACTTATGTTAGGTAAGTAACATTACGACCAAAAAATCAACACTCGTAATTTACAAATAATCGGGACCTCTAGGTTTTCGCTTGAGACTATTTTTTGAGACAGTCTGTAAGTTTGGCTTTTGAAGACTTTATAATCAATCTCATTACTGTTTGGGGTGGTGGTGCAAAAACCATACCTACTTCAATAATTGAAGTGTACGCAGAAAGCTCATTCAAAAGTAGGGTGGAAATTTGTCTACCGGTACCCTACAAGTGAAGTATTTTCCACATGTAAAGTACTCTCAGTTCCAAAAGCAAAATTTACCACTTAACATCATATGACTCTTACGACATATGTGTACATAAACCATTAAAGTACGAATTGACTGAAAACCCTCTTCTGCGCTTATCTTCTAACCGCTACCGCTCATACTCTAGCTAGCTCGTGTAAGATGGCGAGTTCGAGACAGAGTTTCAGTCCGTGATACGGTCCGCGAGGTCCCCGCGCGCCGGTTTTCATCCCCGCAAAATTGTGTTTGACAGTTTCGACAATATGAAGTGACATTTCTGACTCTATTAAAACGTTAAAACCCAACGCTGCTGTCAAATTTATTTACTCTATCACATAAACATACTAGTTAAATATCGTCCACAAATTATATTCAAGTTAATTAGCATTAATTATGCTATGTTCTCAGTGTGGGAAAATGTAAACACGGACGTTTATCTAGTAGTGTTGCTAACGATTTGCTGTTTACTATTTTATCTACTCAATCGTCTGTTTAATTTTTTTTAAGACAATGTTAAGGGGGCTCTGCACGGTCACGGAATCTTGGACACGTCTAAATATGGTTAACAATAACTTATCTAAAATGTGATTCCCTTGTTCATGTAGAAAGTAGAAATGTAAACCAATTAGCACATTCAAACAGTTATTTGTTCAACAAGAGAGCGAAATTCGTTTTGGTTGCGAGTGCTGAGTCTGAATCCCGAGTAAGTTCACAAAGCTCAGGATTCTATTTAGAATCCTGAGCTTTGTGAGAAATTTAAAAGCACGAAAAACAAAATACTTTGCTCTCGTATGACACATACCTCACTAGTGAAAAAATATGGGATGTAATTAAAACTTATTATTTTATTTAGGATCTATCTGCTGTTAGTAAAAGAAAGGGGAAGAAAATTAGTCTAACTATTTAGGAGCTACGATGCAACAGGCAGACACACAGATACACAGACACATGCACACATACTTCTCAAACTTATGAGCACAGATGACACTTCTCGTTTTCGACGTGCGTCGGTGGTTAAAAATCTACTTTCCGGCCTATTATCTAGGTACAGTTTTCTTCTGGTTATTGGAGAGTTAGTTATTGGTTATAAAATATACAATTATCAAATTTCAGAAACTTAATTATATAAGTTATAAATAATTTATTTATAACTAATGTAATCAAGTTTTGTTTATTTAATATAAACATAGAATTTTGAACGTTTTGGCGCCATAACTTTGAACCACGACGTTGTGTGATAGTTGTCTAGTATTAGTCTCTTTTTGTTGCACTCGAACACATACATCAACTGACAACTCCCTTGTCCTCGAAATTGACAATAGTATTTTAATACAAAATCGAGTTCACTTTACCTCCTGTAGTTTACACGTTGCGTCAGGTAAACGAATATTATACTTGTCGATACGTTTTGTCTTCCTTATTACCGAAGTAAAACGGAAAAAAAATATTGTAACAAACCAGTTGTTAATTAACTAGATATATTTTAATTGTAACGAGATAAGCATCGATTCACAGATAGACGACATTGATACTTCTAGTTTAGGTGCTGTGTCATACGATATTTTTGGGTGCACAAAAACATTTTTCTGTCTCGTTGATTTTATTATTTTGTCATGAAAAAATTGTCTCACAAAAATTTAAAATAAAAATTATTTTTCGATTATTTATTAATGTTGTATATTACGTTATTACTATTCGTTCCCTAATAGATATCGTATCGCATCGTTAGATTTTCCCATGGCTTCCCACCACACACGGTCCTCCGCCTTTGGATCCAGTCATTTCCATCAGCCATATTCTTCAGGCCGTCTGGAAAGGAAGCGTCCTACGCTCTTTTTTACGAGCTGTGTTTCCATTCTAGAATTCATTTACCCCACTAGTAGCAATTTTTTTGACATATGTTGCCGGCTCACTGCCACACATTCTTTTTTACGTATACATCACAACAACGTCTAGGCCCCAAACTAAGCATTAGCTTGTGTTTTGGGTACCAAACAAAGACACCACATACACATAACAACCACGTCCCGGTGCCAGTATCAATATTCATCATATAAATACTGACCCGACCTGGGATTTCGAATCCGGGACCCCCAGCTTTGTAGGCAGGGTCGCTACCCACTAGGCCAAGCGGTCGTCTCTATAGTACTCTATAATACCCTATAGTAATATTAGTTCGATGCTGCCACATCAGTTTGCTGATTTTATAGGCGGTCGACTCCTCCTTTAGGGCGGGTTTCTTCGTTTCTGATTTTGTCCATCCGTGAAATTTCGAGTACCTATAGACCGTTACATAACGCGTGTTATTTATAAATATTTTAACTAATGGTACAAAAAATGAGTTTTCACATAATTTTGAAACATATAAATAATACGTAGCCATTGTGACGGTGCACACGTATTTAAACTCAAACAAGTATAATTTATGTAGATACCTATAGTTCGCCTTATTTGTGAAGTAATTTGCTGGAAATTTAGAATTTTCTCTATTATCATTTTTTAACAGAATAATACCGTAATATTTCAGTGACTTTTCAAAATTTTTATTACCTTACAACTGCTGAAATAACTGTCATAGATGTAAGGGAAAACAGAACTTTGCGGTTTTCGACATTGTTACTCAAACTAAATATTGTAGGTAGGTATATAATGTATATACTATCAGGGTCAAAACACGAAGACGCTTGGTGACCGAAAAAATTTAAGTTTCTTCTTCACTTAGTTTTATGTATGCGAAAGCCACTTATAAATGATTTAGTTTTTTATAATTGATTACAGACGGACAGACAGATGGAAATGAGGAAATTATACGCTTCCTGTTTTTTTTTGCCTTTGGCTATGGAACTCTAAAAAAAGGGTTACATATGCATAAAAATCGAAATATGGTAGAAATGTACTATATTACATTAATTGTTAGTAGATCAAAAAAGCTCACAGATTGCAGACTATGAATTTATTACAAGTTAGAGTACCTAATGCCTAACTAAATTGACTGACCGAATGGCCGAGTGGTTAGCGACCTCCCTAGCTGTGAAGCCAAAAATCGTGTATTCGATTCCCGCCCGGGACACATATTTGTGTGCATGAACATGTTTATTTCGTTTCGTGTGTGGGTGTAAAATGTTTATACGTTAAATACACAATATATGTACCTATACAACTGATATACAGGTGTCTAGTAACTCATAACACAAGCATAATACTTGCTTATTTTGGGACTAGATGGCGTTGTTTGGGAAGTCCCATGTATTTTTATTATAACATTATTAATAATGTCGCAAAAGATTGTGATATTTTATTTACTTTAATAGGTTTAACTAATTAATTATTAAACCTTATTTAATTTGTAATTCTAGAAAAACTTGGAAAAATAATTTTTATCGGTATTAAAAATTGTAACAAAAATTTTTGAGTCTAGGACCCGTATTTTAAAGTCACAAGACCAACAACTCGTCGTTGACTTATTTTTTGCTCATTGAACGTTTTTGTTATTGGAACCTAACACACTATAGATACACAAAAACTTTAAAATCCACAATGAATTTGTTTCTAATCATTTTTATTACAATCAACTTTTTGTTAATTAATACGCATTACGTTTTTTTGTCATTCTTATTAAGACATTCTTGTCGAATGCCTAATTATCTAATTATTATGACTGAAGGCTGTCACCAAACTGATTGTATAATAACCAACAAAAACCAATTTAAAAATCTTCTTTTATATCATTGTAGTATTTCTTTATTGTTATGATAAATTAGGAATAATGCACCAAGTTATAAATCCAGTTTGAATTTCCTTGAGTTTTTGAAGTGAAAATTTCACAATTTTTTTAACTACACAGTACAGGTATACGGCACAAGGCGTGGCTAGGCGGTTCCATCTCCATGCAATTTAATATAGGTAAAGTCAATGCGGGTAACTTAAGCTTTCAATATAACATTGACCCACTCTTCACTATTGCATTATTTTATTTTATTTTACGATTTATTTAAAAATAAGCAAAATGTTTCTTAAGTTATTTTGTACCTTAGTATATCCTTAACGCATCCATAACTCAGTGACATTGATACTGGCAATAGATTTAAAATCACAGACTATTTTGTCCGCAGCGTGATTGTGTCGTCGAAAAAATTAAGCAACAAAGTTATTTTTTACGCAGTGTCTGGATAATTTTAACAGGTATATGGCGCTTAAATTGTATTTGTTGTTTATTAGTGTTGACACATATGCAAGTATAATTTAAAATATCTACAAAGTTACAGCGAAATTGTATGATTTGTTCAAAACCGTTTTGCCGTCGGTGAAATACGGCTAACATTGGCCCGGGCGAAAATTACCAGTATCGTTTATGAATTGCTGCCAATTGCTAAAGACAAACTAGGAGAGGAAAAATTGCCGGTTGCTTACCAAAGCACTTGCGAGGGAAGCTTGTTTCCTGGGCAAGTCAGATGTATTCAAGCTCCAAACTACGAAATATTACATAAGCAAAAGGCTGAATAAGCATGGGTATGGCCAAAACAGGTTGATGTGTGGAAATGTACAAAGAAGAACACCATGAAAGTGCGTGAAAAGAACGCTATAGATTCATATCTATAGCGTTCTTTTCACGCACTTTTCACGCACAAAGCTACTCTGATAAAAGACGACTTTCTGTCTATGGAGTGGGGCGATTAAAGAGCTTATATATTGCTATCATATGATCTGGATCTTGGAACAGTGTATTAAATTTGCATGTTATAATACTTTCTAAGACTCATTTTTAATTGTATTTTGTGTCAAGGATTGTAATATTACAAGTGTAATTTTAAAAATCTTGATCGAGAACAAATGTAGTACCTGTGTCAAGGCAACATTTTTATTCTGGCTATAATTTCCACAAAAAAAATGTTTTGACGGTTATAGGTTGTCTATGGGCACTGAGTACGTTTATAAGCATAAACAAGAGGCCAAAGTTATAATGAGAAGCTCAGAATTCAAAATAATACGTAATATTTGAACATGGGTAAAGGTGGGCCAATTATACCTCAAGTCTCCATATAACTTTGGCCCACAAGTTTTAATCGTTTTTTTTAATTTTTTTATAAGGGTGATGCTATATACGAATGATGCAATACGATCTAGGCGTTTAGATGCCACCAAAAACATAGGCAACGTGTATTACAAGTTTTAACTCTCTCTTTTCCTTAACGATATTCAACAAAAGTGGGGCAAAGTTACCCACATTGACTGTACTAAAATTAGTAAATAATTGGCAAATGCCAACGCTTTGGCCTTATTAAAACATTTTTTGTGTTCACAGCCCTAAGTATCGATAACGTTGAAATCAAATATCGATATCGTTATTGAATGGTCTCTCGTATAAGTACGTTTACTATAAAATAAGGTTGTGTTAACCTAAAGAGCTTCTTGACGGAAAGATGCTAAAATGCCTTCGATTGCGGCTAGCATATCGTATTAAACAATAATAAAATGATTCGCAGATCGTGTGTGGTGCTTCACGACTGAGCGATGGCACAACAAAAAATATCAGTACAAAGTTACCCTTACAATATAAATAGAAACTTTGGCTCTCACGGTATCAGTGTGTCCTGGTTGAACAATAGCATACATCGCATAGCTCGATTTTAAAATTTCGAGGTATTTGATTGGAATAATTATTAATTCTTTTATGTGTCTTTTGATATTTATATAAACGTGTGGTATAGGAAAATAAACAGTTCCGAAAGACTTCTATGTGGTATTTCGATGTTAATTCGATGGTATTTTAGTATAACGTGTTTTCAATTTAATTGGCTGCTAATTGTACTTTATTATACTTTAAATTATAATTTAATGATATAAAATTTTTTATACCAATTAACTATTAATATGAATTCGCTTTAGAACTATCCTGTTCGTTCCTACCAAGTTATTTCTTTGTAGTTGGTTGTGGTATTAATTTCCTTCTCTACTGCGTGAATCGTTTTGACACGTCACTGTTTTCTCGGTGTCAACGAAAATCTTGTTATTTGATAGAAGATTTGTGAACCAAGTGCAACTACCCCTATTTTTAATAATAATTGACCGATTTAATGATCGATGACTGAACGATTAACGAGTGTTCAGAGGCTCTAACTGGAAAATCAAAGGTCGCGGGTTCGATTCCTGCCCGGGAAAAATATTTGTGTACATGAGCATGTCTGTTTGTTCCGTGTCTGGGTATCAATAGAAGGCCGTGTGTTAGATGCCCAGATAATATATTATTTTAATAATTTAAAATTCGCTGTGGAATAAAAAGAGACTAAAAAACTATCTTACCAAAATGTTAAATTCCAGATGGAACAAATTTCGGTGTCACTGCTGCTGTTCGTAGCTATTTCTAGCGGGCAATATCTACCATTTCCGTCTACACCGGCACCTTTCACTCGAAATTTCGGAGCATCCACCCTGACGCCATATTATCACTATACAACTCCGCGACCTATTTTACCGCCTGCCTTCAACCCTTACTACAATCCTTTCTCAGCTCCTGTACCGATACCCAGCTATTCTAATGGCCACGATATTGATGGACCTTACGTATACAGGTAACTTGTAATATCATATTATACAAGGAAATAAATAATATTTCCATGTCGTTCTCTAATGCTCTGGAAAAAGTGGTTAACAAAACTAATTGTGTTACCATGAAAATAGCAACATTTTGATAATTTTTAAACTAAGTTAGTTAATATGCAAGCTACTGTTTATAGCAGTAGTTATGTTGTCACAATTTTTAGGTAACTAGTAATCAAATTTTTAGTTACTAATAACCAAAAACTTTTCTCGGTGTGGCGTCTTCATGTGCCCACTCTTAATGGAGTATCTAAGCATCAAACAAGTTCGATGAGGTCGCTCGATATAGTGATTCTCAGCCAGAGGACGTGGCGTGTAACTGTCATTTTCATCATCATCATCATCAGCCCATTTTTACCCCACTGCAGGGGCTTAGGCCTCCCCCAGGGTGAAGAGGGGGGGCTTGGAATTTAAGTCCGCCACGCTGCTCCACTGCGGGTTGGAAACTGTAACGACCGCCATCTATTGGCAGCGTCCGAGACCGACTGCTTAACGTGCTCTCCGAAGTACGGTGTCAGTGATATTGTGTACTTAAGTCAGAAAAACTCATTGGTACACGCCCGGCCCGGATTCGAACCATGGCCCTATAGGGCCTTATAAATTTGAGACAGGTTCGTTGCCCTCTGGGCTATCACGATATTTTGTCACGACAACTGTCATTTAATTACCATGTTAAATAATTTTTTTCTTCAAAAAAACCCAAAAATTAGATAAATTAGGAAGGAATTATTTTTTGTCTTCAGTCGTACTTACCGATAGTACACTACTTTTAGCTGACACTGTTATTCTACTGTTATTTTCAGCCTCAGTGGTACAGATGGTAAACGAGTCCAGGATAGTGGAATGGACAATTCTAGAGAGCCACAAGGTGTACAGGTGACCTGAATTTCATACAAACCTTAAGTTTTTTATTGTTATAAATATAACTTGAAATATGTCTTTTGACAAAGGTTTATTTCAGAGATGGCGAGGCGAAAAATTATTTTAGGATAAATACCTACCGTAGGAAATTAGCCTGGTGCCTGGTGTACACAAAACTGCTAAATCCTAAACAACAAAACTTTTACATAGTATTATTTGACGACTGTATTATACTGTATTTGACGATCGCTTAGCCTAGTGGGTAGCGAACCTGCCTACGAAGCTGGAGGTCCCGGGTTCGAATCCCAGGTCGGGTCAGTATTTATATGATGAATATCGATACTGGTACCGAGTCTTGGTTGTTATATGTATGTGGTGTCTTCGTTTGGTACCCAAAACACAAGCTAATGCTTAGTTTGGGGCCTAGACGTTGTTGTGATGTATACGTTAGTATTATTATAGTATAAATGCCAGATGCTCAAAACTATAGCGAATTATCGTGGGTAAAATTTTTTTCTTAGGATTTAGGCCCTTGAAGAAGTTGTGCACGTTAAAATTGTAGGCACAAGGAAAATTACCAGGGTTCGGAAAATGATTATTTTTGAAAAGAACCGCCCCAAAAATTGAACCCTATAATTATTTAATGAAATAAAATAAAATCCTGAAAATTAAAAAATAATGAAGTCTGTATTTGTCGTTTGATTTATTACAGGTCATCAAAGGAATGTACTCGTATAATACGCCAGATGGAAGGCCTATACAAGTTTCATATATATTTGATGAAAATGGTAAAAATTTTAATTACTAGCTTAAAAGCTTATAACCTATATATATTTATGCCCGAGTAGACTGAAAGTATTCAAAAGCACAACTACCTAATGGGAGCATTTAAGAAGCGAAATGAACGAAATGAATTTAAGCTGTCCTATTAATACTCATCAACATTTTGCTATGCTAACGTTTCCCCATATTTTGGATATTTATTTAAAATAGAAAATTATGTCCTAATTGACATAAAATAAATATTTAGATTTAAATAAAAATATATGTTTACAGGTTTCAAAACGACCGATATAAAATTAGTGCCAGAAGAAAAAATGGAATCATCTCCACAAATGGATAAGAAAGTACCGGAAAAAGAAAATGAAAAGAAAAATAGACGTGTATTCATCGACCCCTACTACAATACTTACACCAATAGCTATAATGGTTACAATCCTTATTTAATGGAGAGATTTAATTATTATAGCCCAATTAACGAATACGATTACACAAGACGCCATTCCTTTGACTTAAACAGATACCGTCATAATTCAAATATCCGTCCAACGTACAATCCTTGGTTCAATCCATATTTTGACTACAATTCCTTAAATTTCAATTTCAAAGAAGAATTGAATAATAAAGACATGTAAATCAGAAAATAATTAAATCGCCTTAGCTGATTCGATTTGGTTGTATGTATGTCAATAAAAATATACTGTTTGTGTAATCTCAATATGTTTAATTTATATTGTTAATTCACAAAGTTTGAATTGTTAATGTATTTCATATAAAATTAAATATAGAAAAAACTTGATGCCAAAAAAATTTGTGTATATCGCTTGGTGCATATAGTTTTCCTGTGACCTAATAAATTAGGCATTTTTTTCCTAAATTTTTACCAAATAGTTTCGTAAATAAAACATATAGAAAAATTTAATAAAAAAGTTCGCATGAAATACACATTGTGCTTTTTGTCAAAATATATATATTGTTAATTTGAACGCATTAATTTCTGGAACTTTCAGTCGAATTTGAAAAAAAAAACTCTTTTTGCATTTGATAGCCCAATTTTTGAGGAAAGTTGTCCATAAGTAGATTTTTAACATCACGCCAAGACCCAATAAATAGTTTAGAATTTGAATAGTCACCATTTACCTACTTGATAATTTTTAGTACAATTAAGCAACTCATTTTATACGCATTTTCTATTCATCTATTTTACGTTTCTAATATCATCTTAAAAAATTAAAATTTTCGTTTGGTATTTCCTAAAAAGTAAGGGTGTGAGTATATTTATAATTTTTTATTTTAGGCTCAGTAGATTCGGAGAAAATGGGGACAATGCTTGATTTTCGTATATTTTCTTCAATATATCTATGAAACTAAGCATTTTAAAATTATATTAAAAACACATTCGCATTTTTTATAACGAGCACTTTCGTTTGCCTCACATGATGTACCTACTTGAGAAAAGCTTTTTATTTTTAAATTTGCCCTCAAATTGATTAATTCGTTTATCTTTTAGCTTTTCCCAAGCAGGGAGGATTTTTTTTTTTAATTTTTTATTTACCCTCCAAAATTAACTCCTAAAATTAGTTCATCGCACCTGGACATCGCATACGGACTCCTAAAAATGATATTTAATTTCTCGTCGAGCTACGGAACTCTTAATCATTTTAAGAGAGCTATCTTAATGGTGATGAGAGGATCCTACACTGAGTCAATAATTTCTTTGCATTGTATCAATCAGTTCACCACAAAGGTTACCTAAATTCAGATTATTTGTCTTACTAATATACCTAGGTTTATACTGTCCTTTGTTACCCATTGGTCTACGACACTTTTGTTTCGACCGCTGCGCTGTGGTGCTGTGCCACGTTGACATACTACGTGCTCTCAAACTAAATGCTGGCTTGTGGAATTACGTGGGAAGTGGGAAAAACAATACCACAAGAAATAAGAAAGACTATTGGGTCACATACCATCATTACTGATACTTACTTATTATTTTATATTTTTAAAGATTAATAATTTTGCATGAATGATGCAAAAGAATGATGGAATAATGACCTTCATATCAAGTTTCCATCGAAATGAAATTTCTTCTTCTTCACTTCATCAGCCCATTTTTACCCCACTGCAGGGGCTTACGCCTCCCCCAGGGTGAGGGAGGCTTGGAGCTTAAGTCCACCACGTTGCTCCACTGCGGGTTGGGGATTGTAACGACCGCCATCTATTGATAGCGTCCGGGACCGACTGCTTAACATGCTGTCCGAGGCACGGAGTCAGTGATAGTTATGTACTTAAGTTAGAAAAACTCATTGTACACGCCCGGATTCGAACCATAGCCCTATGGCCTTATAAATTTGAGACAGGTTCGTTGCGCTTTGGGCTATCACGACACGTAAATAAAATTTGTTCACATATAAAACATATTTATCCCATTACTATTGATTTAATTAGGTATTGATTTCCCCCACCCCAGCCGGTCACCTCGGGGTCAAATACTACAATACTTGTAATACAAGATAGCCTTTGTCGAGCGAAAGAACATTTGAACTGAAAGCAGTGGCAGCTCTGCGGGTGAAGCTAGTGGGCTTGAACTTAAATTAACTGGTTACAAGAAACTGATAATAAATATTTTTCATTATACGGAACATTGTAAAACAAAGGCTTTGGAATATTTTTTTTTAAAGATTAATTGTTGTAATCATATTACAATAATACGATATTATGTTACTTGCTGAAATAAGAAGAACCGGATACAACATTTCAGAAGACAAAAATAATATGCTGTACCTACCTACTACTTCGATTAAACTCAAAGTCAATATGGAGCTGGTTTTCGTTTAAAAAGAAATGTAAATTTAATATAGAAAGTTTAATTTCATCTTTTCTCGAATCTCGGAATCTTGGAACGAATATGTTAATAGGTACATGTTTATTTCATCACTAGACGATGAAGATGACAAATCAGACATTATTATTAATCTGCAAAAACGTAGCACAACTATATAGTTAATTACGTAAACATTATATATTTTTAATAGTTTGATTTGACTTGACTGACCGTTTGCCCGAGTGGTTAGAGACCCTAACTGCGGAGCCAAGGGTCGCGGTATCGATTCTCGCGCGGGACAAATATTTGTATGCATGAATATGTATGTGTATATATTATAAAGAATATTTAACTTTGTATATCAGTTGTCTGGTACTCATGATACAAGCTTTGTTTAGTTTGCGACTAGATGGCGTTGGTAAAGGTATAAATTTGTAATAAATAGGTAACTTATTTGTAGAACACTGGTAGCGCAATAATTGTAGTACTTTTAATTCACTATAAAGAACTTTATTTTGTTCCAGACACTATTAAGATTGCAAAATAATACTCACTAATATCAATTACTCACAAATTACAACAAAATGTATGTTTTTTTCCTAAATTAATATGCTGAACACTGTTTAATCAACTAGCAATGAGCGATTTACTAACTCGGTGTTTGACAAGAGTTTGACAACAGAAATGGCGCTAATCTACGTTCTGTCACTCTAAATTATGCTCCTTGTTGTAGTTGATCATTGATTATCTCTGAGACAATGAGCTAATTGGAGATTAGTTTAATAATAATAATAACACACACAATCACAACAACGTCTAGGTCCCAAACTAAGCATTAGCTTGTATTTTGGGTACCAAGCGAAGACACCACATACATATAACAACCAAGACCCGGTGCCAGTATTAATATTCATCATATAAATACTGACCCGACCTGGGATTCGAACCCGGGACCTCCAGCTTCGCAGGCAGGGTCGCTGCCCACTAGGCTAAGCGGTCGTCAGACCCACCGCTTTGAAAGTTTGAAATGCGTTTGTGCACGTAAAATTGTAAATAATCGGAGTATAAATAAAGTTTAATTTTATTGATGTTTCAGAACTTGGGTGTAAGAGTTACAAGTACACATAGTTACACACTAAGAAGTAAAGAAATCGCAACATAATGCTCGCCTTGCCGATGTAACCCTCGTGTTAAACAAGTTAAAATCGTATTGACTGCATAACTGATTAAAGTTATCACGATTGTAAAGAAATCAGAGAATTTAAAGAGTGAGAAGAATAATGTACTGCATGGCATCCATATGACGCCATTAAAACAAGCAAGTACCAACTAGTACCACATCTATTATGTTTAATAAGATTTTAGAGGAGCTTAAAATACCCAAAGAATGGGCTAAATAGGATATAAGTGTTTTGTACAAACAGGGCAACGCTGCCTATATTGACAACCGTCCACTCACCTTGCAAAATTCCTCAGCAACAACCAAACGTAATAAAATATTAGCTTAGCTTCGTGTCTTAAAGAACGTCTCCCCTCGTAGGTACATAGTGCAAGAAACATCAACCACCAGAACAAGCGGGTTTCAGTCCTCCCGCGCTTCATGCTTCATTACAGCTGCTCAAGTCGTAGTTCTAAAATTTATTTTATTTTCGTAACTATTGGTATGTTTGCAATATGCAATTTTCAACAGCAAAATTATCTTAGCACTTTATCTACAGGCGTTTAGGTAGTGTTAGTAACCGTCACACTTCATGATTTCTTGACATTAAATACGCTATAGAAATGATAAACGATCTCAGTACCTAAACACAGAGTACGTAAATACAAATAGGTGATAATTTCGAAAATAATACTAGTGTCATGTTCTAGAAAAAATTAATAGTTTCTTTGATTTAAGTTTACATATCACTGACTCCGTGCTTCGGAGAACAATGTTAAGCAGTCGGTCCCGTGCGCTGTCAATACATGGCGGTCGTTACAATCCCCAACCTGCAGTGGAGCAGTGTGGTGGATTTAAGCTTCAAGCCCCCTCACTCTGGGGGAGGCCTAAGCCCCTGCATTGGGGTAAAAACGGGCTGCTGAAGTGACGTGAAGTATCAACTCACAAAAATCTATGCATTTATAAAAAAATCATACTGAAATTAATAAATGCCTCAAAGAGAAGAAACACAGGTGGTTGTGAAAAAAAAAACAAATCACAATTACAAACTTAACCGGCTTAATCCGTCATTCGTCAGTCTCGTCTCGACGCACATTGTCTAACACGCGTTATCCAATAAGCTTATTATCTAATCTTCGCCATTGGTCTTATACGCAGTATGTCTAAGACATGAATATATACATAATAATAACAATTGATGGTTAAGTTCGATTAACGTCACGCTCGTTTTTTTATATTGTATGGTGGTACGGAACCCTTCGTGTGCGAGTCCGATTTGTACTTGGCCAGTTTATTTTCTAAGAATTACCATTTCTAAGATATCGCAATTCTAAAAGTTGAAGGAGTTTCATTCTATATAATATGCACACATTTCCACGCCCACCTGTGTGTTAGTGTACTTCTTTAATACTTTATATATTTATACAATAATTTACTATGAAAACTTGTTGGACAAAATGCGTGATCAATATGAACAAAATGCGCATTGGATATGACGGGTGTGGGTGGATGCGGTGGACATATTACTGACCAGGCTAAATAAGTATTGGACAAAAGGCGAATTTGATATAAAGCATTTTGAACAAAAAGCGTTTTGGACAAAATACGTAATAAAATTGGACAAAACGTGTAGTGGACATGACGCGTGTTAGACAATATGCGTCGAATTTGAAACGGTCAGTCTTCAATGATAAAAAAGTGGATTATGAAAGTTTCTGGTAAGTTAACTTAACATCAAATGGATTAATTTGTTGTTTATATATGTAATCATTTTAGAATTCATACCTACTGTATTCTTGTTCTATGAGTAAAGGTATGGCGAGGCGTCGCGTCGTGACCGGGAAAGGTCAGGTAGGAATCCGATTACGGTGTCCTGCCATTGCGAGCAACACTCACTTTTAGAATCTGAGCACACAATAAATCTTGTAATGCTGTATCATATTGGAAACGACTAACCCAGTACTTTAACGAAAACTATACCGCCTAACATCATTTTATTATAAGCAGAGAACTTATGCGCTTCTAAATAAATAATAAATTTTCTTAAGTATGAACTGATTCATGTTTTCATTAGTTCAAATCATTAGACTTAGTTATTTGATAAATTATAAGATTCCAAATTGGACTACTGATGTATTGCGTAATAGTCCGGGAGCCGAGCTCAAAAATGGTCAGCGAAGTTCTAAAATCTGAATTAATTGGGAGGTTTTAAATATTTGTATTGTGACATTTATTAAAATTTATATCTTAATGGAACTTTGAAATGGAAGTAAGTAAGAATGGAGGTAACGATTCCAAACTACGTGGATTTTACTGTTTTTATACGCAGTGTACATATTCTCTAAATTCAGATGTCCATGATTCGACGTCTAGCGGCGTGGATCATTTGCTCTTGCACTAAATAAGCAACAGATATATTTTTTCAATATTATTCGGTCCATAAATGGTAACTTATCAACATCACTGGTTTGGGTTCAGAGCAGACTTGTGCTTCGACGGCTCCTCGATCGGATAACGGTTCTACAGGACCATCACCGTGGCATCATGGCTTAAGATAGGCTATTGGCTCACTGAGGACAATTAGGACATCTCGTTCAAGTAAATCTCCCGATCACAGTGATTCGCTTATCACACTCAGTCCGCCAGTGCAACATAGTTCTACGCAAACAATGATGCAGTGTCTCATTATAACCGAGTGGTAGCGAGTTCGCTTCTTTTATAACAGGCCGTAGGGGGTAGGCTTTTCATACAAAAAAGAGAGTTCAGCCCATGTCTGTTCCTCGCTGTATTCCTGTAACAATATTTACAGAAAAAATATATGTAATAGAAGAAATACTGTCACAGGGCGGTGTATCTTTGTTTTTTTTTTTAAATCTTGTTTAGTTGTTTTAGAATAAATTCCTGAAAAACATGATTTCCGTCGGATTTTCGTTTTTGAAAATAATGCGCCGTAAATTCCATAATAATACAAATTAAAAAAAAGAACGTACGCGCCATCCTTTCTTAATAACCGTGAAAATTTTGGATCCAATTCATACACATTTCATGGGTGGAAAGAGTCACGGCCCGCAAGCTGTTTGACAAGTGGCAACAACAGTTCGGCAAGCTGCTGACGGGTATTTTATAAGTATATTTAGGAATTTGCTCAGGAACAGGTCGGGGAAGAGGGATTGAAACGGAGATAGCGATGCCAATTCGAAGCCGCAGAGAAAAAGACGATCCCATTATGTACATAACTATCACTAACTCTGTGCCTCAGAGAGCACATTATGCCGTCGGTCCCGGCTGCCGTCAATAGATGGCGGTCATTATAATCCACCAACCCGCATTAGAGCGGCGTGGTGGATTAAGCTCTAAGACCCCTCATCCCAAGGGGAGACCTAAGCCTCTGCAAAGGGGTATTAATGGGTTGATGGTATGGCATGATACGTACATAGAGACACGATCGGTATGATTTTCTAGAATAAACCATCTTAAACGCAAAGGGCATACAGCGCGCTGTGTGTCCAATACAATAATGCATTCAGGTTGCAGATGCAGCTGTGTGCCATTGTAGCGCGTCCAGAATGTTCGCGGATGCGCGTGTGAACGTCTTTCACGCTACCATGTGCAAGTCTACACAGTAAGTAGATCATTATTTAAGTGACCGAGCCGTCTGGGCATCAGCCAAAGCAGTTGGCTGTTTTGATTTATTTAGCTTTATGTATTTCTTCTTAATTAGTCGAATTGTTAAAGTTTTTTCTATTTGTAAATCTTTATTGTTGAAAAAAGAACTGTTGTGTTTCTTGTTGGCTTTTCTCAGTAGAAGCTACATTATGAACCGATAATAGTAACCAAAGGATAATGTGAATCATCTACTGTAACTTAATCTTGACGATTCAACATACTTGCGCACTTAAGTAAAAGTATTTTGATTTGATTTGAATCTATGCCTCCATTCTCTTGGCGGCCGCAACACCGTTTATTGTATAATGAGTAAAAATGTAAAAACCACTAGCTATCTATTAATATATTAGCGAAATAAATAATTTCATTCATTAATTCATTCATTGACGACCGCTTAGCCTAGTGGGTAGTGACCCTGCCTGCGAAGCTGGAGGTCCCGGGTTCGAATCCCAGGTCGGGTCAGTATTTATATGATGAATATCGATACTGGTACCGGGTCATGGTTGTTATATGTATGTGGTGTCTTCGCTTGGTACCCAAAACACAAGCTAATGCTTAGATTGGGGCCTAGACGTTGTTGTCATGTATACGTTATTATTATTATTATTTAAAACCTTTGCGGCTACTAAATCTGAGAATAAATTAATGAAAACACCCATCTCAATAATATGTTAATTATGAATTTATACGCTGTCATAACAGTAGCTTTTGCTGATGTACTAGACGAGCTCAAACGACTATCGACTGACCTACTATCGCTGGTTTATTTGCGTTGATTGGCCTGTCGAGTCGGCTCAGCAAGGCACAAAAACTGCCTACATCAATATTCAAGAGATGATCGTCGTGATGTGTTAGGCTCGTGTCGTACAAAATAATTTGTCTCGATCGAGATCTATGAAATGTATTATTAGATGTATTAACATTTATGACAGGTAGGTACATATTATAACAATGTAAAATACGCATGTTGAATCGAGGTTTTATAAAAGTTAATAGCTAATCTGTTCAAAAAATCGATTTTGAAGATCGCTATATATGTCGTAGGATGATTTGATAATTCAAATTTTCGCGAAAATCCTAGGGATTTTGCAAAAACACGGATAATTAGACAATGGTGAAAACGTTTTTCAATCTTACTGGAAAAAGTTAGGGTTTTTATAAAAACACTAGTCGCTATAGTAATACTGCGAAAAGAAACGTTAGCTATTATGAAATAAGAACGCTGATTGGCCGGTCGGAGAGCCCAAATCGAGACCGTTGGGCAACTCAGCAGTCTTTTGTTTTAAATGTGGTTAAAAGTGTGCAAAAGTTTCTATAAATCGATATTGTTATTTCTAAACCTTCATTACTCAATGATCTAATAATTCAAGGCTCACAGAGTAAAACTAGGAACCAATCAGAATAAGTTTTGGTCAATAAGCAAAAATCTTGCCAAACAGAGTTAAGGAAATTCAATTTTACTAGAGCGCCTAGCGTTTTTGCAAAAACCCTATCTTTTGCCAGTGAGATTTGCATATGTTTTCGCCACTGTCTAATTATCCGTGTTTTCGCAAAATTTCAAATTATCAAACCGTCCAACGACATATATATATGTCGTACCAAATTCCATTAGCGGCGAGGTTTCGTCGAGTATATAGTTCTAATAATGAGAAATAGTTTTCATAACACTTTGTTGTAATGAAAAAATTGCGTATGTATTTAAAGTAGGTAGTTAGAAACAAAGAATTTCGTGACAGTGTCTTGTATTCTTACGTTAGCGAGATAAATAAAGGTAAAGATCATTAGGTCGTCTTTGTCTCTGTTTATTTGGGTAAGTAACGCCTCAGGACTTACATAATCCTAGATCTACACTGAGAAAAGTACTATAGTGAGTTTTTTATTACGTTGGTTTCACTATCAGTAGAACAACTGATGATCGAGATCATCATAAATACGAGGAAACCGAGGAAAAAAGACTACGCGTCATCATAATTACGTTGCAAGAACCATTATTTCCGCTGACGCATATGTTTCCCTCTTCATATTCCTCGTTTTTTATTATGGAGGTCATCTATTGCTCGTCTGATTTGAACATTTTTCTCAGGGTAGAGTTCATAGGGCAGCGCTAGTGAAATAAAATTTAAATGGTGGTCGAACCTGGGCTAACAGCCATCATACAAAAAAGTTTAGGCCATTGCGATCAATTAATTTAAATATTATTTACCATCTACAAATGGTAACCAGACGACTTCATATCGTATTTTTTTTGTGTAATTTGTACTAATATGTAAGTACAGGGTCGTTCTCTTTTAATTTTGCTCATCGTTTGATCTTGGATTCCTTGTATAGTAAAAGTGGATGGTATTGAGCTCGATGTGACACAAATTTGCTCGCTACACGTCTTACCGTTTAATTTATGTACATCGTTTTATTAAGTACCGCTGATACTATATAATTTTAGTATGGTAGTTTGTTTGTCCGTCCGTTCGCTCCTTATAGAACGTTGCTATTTTCAATAGATTTTTCTTGATACTTAGTACAGACGTTTTATTTTTAAGACTCCTGGATTCTTATTAACCGACCGGTGGTACTTTTTACTTATTAATTGCCTACAGAATATAAACAAAAAGTTTGCATAGTCGTCGGTATCCAGCAAGATACCTTTTCATATCAGAAGTAATAGCCAGTAGAAGTTTTTGATAGAAAATAATGCTAGGTTATCATCGTAGGTGATATCAAAAAATTAATTTATAAAACATGCTTCTTCTATCACCATCATCATCATCATCAGCCCATGTTACCCCACAGCAAGGGCTTAGGCCTCCTCCAGGGTAAGGAGGGGGTTCGGAGCTTAAATCCACCACGCTACTCCACTGCGGGTTGGAGATTGTAACGACCGCTATCTATTGACAGCGTCCGGGACCGACTGCTTAACGTGCTCTCCGAGGCACGGAGTCAGTGATAGTTAATGTACTTAAGTCAGAAAAACTCATTGGTACACGGCCGGATTCGAACCATGGCCCTATGGCCTTATAATTTGAGACAGGTTCGTTGCGCTCTGGGCTATCACGACACTATAAGTTTTATACGACACTATAAGCTTCTTCTATAAGTTTTATAAATTCTAGGAAACTATGATATTTCTGTCTAAACATCTAATGATTTACTAGCAAAGTTTCTAGAGCTTTCAAGTTAATGTGGTCACGACCCGGTCACTTCCCTGTGTTGCACGGTAATAGATTAATGTGAGCGCGCCGAGTCGGGTGTAAATATTTACGTTTACATTTTGTCTATAATGAATGCATGTCTATTTTTCACGTGCATTTTATAAATTAATGCTGTGTATATATTACTTACATAGCAGGCGCTCCCAGCTTAGCCCGCCTGGTCTATACGTTTGTATTATTTCGGCGTTTAATACAAATCATATTAGCGTATGCTTATTGAATATTTATTAGTTTTTTATCATATATTAAATCACTTTTTCAGCCTCCTCAACTTTTTATTTCAACCTATATTATTTTTCTGACTTTATTCCATAGCCTCTTTGCATTGCAAACCTTTATGTAAACCTTACATTCCGATGACCTGAGCCGATTATAACGATATTTAAATTTATTTTGCTGCATTGCCATCTCTGAGATATTTCGTGGGCTAAACCCTGTAATATTATTATAATATATAAAATACTAGATTTCTTCCCGCGGCTTCGCCCGCATGGACTACACACTTGTGCGAGGATCGCTAAATGGACGCAAAGCTTACGAACAGTGTAAGAGTTTCTAGAAAATTCTGAAACTTAATTACTTAAGTAATCTCTATATCAAATTTCAACTAAATCCGGTAAGCCATTTTAGAATAAAGAATAGCTATCCCACAGTAACCGTATATTTTTCTGGGATGAAATTTATCCTGTGTGTGATTCCAAGCCCTAAAATATTTTATGTTTAAATTGGTGGACTACAGTTCGATAAAATTGTAGCACCAAGGATGCGTTTAAATCATCACTGAATTTTTTTCAAAACAATGTAGTAGGTATTTGAAAACTTGAGAATCATTGAAATAATGCTATAATATATTAGGGGGTGTAAGTTAAAATTTGGGGTTATATGTACTTTACTGTGAAAAAATTGTCAACAATTAAAAAAAAAATTACATCTCGACAACAACTCCAAATATCGGGTCCAAACTATCCTGTTTTTCACGTTACAACTTACTATATACATTTACAAAATTTCATTAAAATTGGTTGGATGATTTCGGATATTAGCGTGTATCAACACAGTGTATCAATACCTGATTTGTATGTCTTAAGTTAGTAGACCTTCGATCTATAACCATACATCTATAAATTAGATTGATATAGCATTGCGTTTTGCCACGGATTCGCCCGTCCAGAAATATAAAAAAACCATGTCTTAGGTTATTGGGGCCGAATCCAAATTATGGTGTCTTTTTGATATCCGTTGCGGTCACATTAATGATCACGATCCTATTCCTGAGATCGTATTTTCAAAACCTTTTGAGATATCACGCTAAAACTAAAACTAAGTTAATACTAAAGTAACTGTGTACAATACTGTAAAATTTTCATACATTACATGCCGATCACTTTTACAGTTCTTGAGCCAAATTCATTCCAACAGACTGATACATTTTTTTCCATACATTTTTTCCAGTTCTTGGTTTATTTTTCCGGGTCACCTCCATGTGACTATGCGTGACGGGTAGCAAAACTGCAATCGAGTATGTGGTTATATTTGAGGGAATCGATAACCACAGACAAATAGCTCGAGGAACCCGGGTTTGAGCACAGTCTTTCTATAAAAATGAAAAGTTCAGTTTGATATCTCATACGGTTTTGAGATCTTAACACCAATTATGAGGAATATTTATATTAAACACTAGCTTTCCACTTGCGGCTCCACTCGCCTGGACTATATAGTTGTACCGGGACCCCTTTTTTTCAGGATAAAAAAGTAGCCCGCCTTCGCGACGCACCATAGTACCTATCGCGTACTCGGTTTGTCATCGTCCTAACTATTAAAATATTTGTCCAAATGATGTAGTGTGAAGGACAAAGTTTATCTATTTTAAATACTAGAAGCGATTAAAGTATTTATTCTGATATAATGTTATTTGTTACTACCAAATGTGAATTATTAATAAAGTATCAAATGTTATTGTATTTATATCACTATTTTGACGATAATGGCTTACATATTAAAGATAAATATATGCTATAGCGGACTTTTTAACCCCCGACGAAAAAAGAGGGATGTTGTAAGTTTGACGTGTGTGTGTATCTGTTTGTCTGTGTATCTGTCCGTGGCATCGTAGCTCCCGAACGGATGAACTGATTTGAATACAAATTTTTTTATATAAAAGGTGAATTAGTTCAAAGTGTTTTTAGCTATGTTTGATGAAAATTAGTCCCAGATGGCCGCCGCCACAAAATGGCGGATATCATATTTTTTCGCTACTGTATCAATATGGGTATCAAATGAAAGGATTTGACTAGTAGAATACTATTCACTGTGACAAATTTCAAATCCAAGATAACCGCCACTACAAAATGGAGAATTACATTTTTTCCACAAAGCCCTCAACATGGGTAGCAAATGAAAGGGTTTGACTAGTAGCATAATTTACACTATATTGAAAGGGAATGAGGAATATTAATTAACTAACGAAATGAAAACTAAAAACTTGAAAATCATTTATTTGTCTGATCATGTATGAATTAGTTTAACTTAATAAAAGTTTAAAATTTTTGAAATATTAATTAAATTTAAAATTTAAAAAAACCCCGACACAAAAAAACTCACCTTTGAAAAGTGTGAAAGAATATAAGTTTGTTCATTGTATTAGCGGTCCCAGACGCTTTTAAGGATGAAAAATTATGAGGCAATGAACAAAATTGTATTATTTCACACTTTTTAAAGGTTAGTTTTTTTGTGTCGGGGGTTTTTTAAAATTTAAATTAAATTTTTTTGTAAGACTATTGAAGATAAAAATTTTACCTATATACATTATATACGTGTAACTCGTAACGGTTTTGGCAGCGCACGCCAGATAGCTCGCAGAGGGAAGAATTTTTTCGTACTTACTTGACGCTTTGCGTTATACTTTCTTTATAAATTATAGCCTATGTGTTAGTCTGACGTATAAGCTATATTATTATAAAAGTTCATTAAAATTTCAGTAGTTTTTGCGTGAAAGAGTAACAATAACATCCATACATACAAACTTTCACGTTTATAATATTAGTAAGACTCAAGTGTCAATAATTCACTCTAAACAACTAACAGACTAAGTCATAAATACAAGTTGGGTGATTTTTAAATTGAACGGATTTGCATCACAAATTGAGGTGTCCAAAGTATTTGTCTCTGCAATCGCTGTGACATATACCTGAGCACATCCTGCTATGGGTGCGGGTTACTAGGTTTCACGAAACGCGTGACGAGCCGACAATGTTCGGCCCGGCGGCGTTACTATGACTATCGATTGTTCTTGATACTTTTGTTGTTCTTTAATGCTATCAATTTTCAATTAAACAGGAAAACAAGTTGAATAAAAACTTATCAAAACATTAAAACCTAATGCTTTCACATTATCCGGTACGATTACCCGCATCTAATCGATATTGGACTGTGATACCGATATCGTGTCGGGTATTTATAAAAACACTCTAACGCAGTTTTCTTTAAGTTTGTAATGTACTTTATGTCTTTTTTATTACTTCTCTATGTAATAGGCGCTTGACACCGTTGACGTTGTTAAGAACTTTGATTTCACAGGAATGTGTGTCATATAATGAAATTGATCGCGAGCGGATCATCAAGGCAAGGCGCAACACTCGCTATAGGCAGTAAGCGTTACAATTAGGTAGCCTCTCCACATCGGAATCTGCCCCTTTAGACAGGTGAAGAGCAAATGCATCGCTATAAATACTGGAACATATTTATCTTGCAACCATTCGGCGAGAATCCTTTGCGTGTCCTAGACGGGACCGCTGCTAAGACTTAGTATTTAGTTACGGTACTAGGAAAATGAAAGTCGTGAGTATATAACTGAGATGGTACTAATTGTATCGTGAACGTCTTTTAATGGCATCCAAAGGGCAAAGTTTACTGGAGCGTCGTCGTTAAGTGTTTGTAGACCGACTTTGTATAAGGCATGGATGCAAAAGGAATATACTGAGTTTGTAAAATTATAGTACAAACATTTATTTGTCGAATCAAGATGACTAATTTTGAGTAAATTAATTTTGTAGTCGGAAACTGTTTACGTAGGTGTTTCCGTGAAAAACTCAGCCATCTATTACTATCGCCTGAAAATCTCTATACTTACTATCTATATATATACGTTTTACTCCCTACATATACTCATTACATCCAATGGGACCCCAAAACACTTTTCTAATACTTACCCATTTTTCAGTATATATTGGCTATGGTGGTGGCAGTGGGATCATGTGCGCGTTTGGAGAACAACTACCTGCCACCCAGCGGTGCTCAACAAGCCGGAGGTGGTCCAGGTTTAGCGCTTCCGGCAAGACCAGGTTCAGGATTCGCTCCTGCACCTCCGTTTAGCGCACAGGTGTCAGCAGGAGGCTTCAACAGACCTTCGAGCGGCGGATCATCCAGCGACCAGAACGTGGCCATCATCAGTCAGACCAACGAAAACAATGGCGATGGCAGTTATAAGTGGAGGTAAGTGATCATATTACTTAAGTAATTTCATAACATCTAGCAATAGCTTAATGTTTGTATTTTCTTTCTTGAAATTTACATCAAGTGAAAGAGTACCTACACAAAAAATCTATAAATCCTCTTCCTGTCCTGTATATGAAAAAGCTTTCTGGAGAAATTCTAAATACTACAAAAATCTACGGATTTCGCGCTACTTGCAAATATCGGAAGACGTTGAAAATGAACATCAAAAATAAAAATTTATAACATATTTTTGTCTAATTTATTAAATTTTTCGAAAAAAGTTGTATACCGAATTTAAAAAATGTAGTACCATACAATGACCCGTGAGCTACTTCTTTTGACACTACTGCCTTTGGTTTATATTTATAATTTTCTGAAATATAGCGGAATTTCATTCTCCGGGGTGACTGCTCTGATAATCATTTAATGAAAAGGGCACCCGCCCAGCCCACAGTTTTTTTTTTCAACAATTTTTTTTTTAAACGATAGACTATCTGCCTCAAGAGTTTTTTTTATTTTTTCGATGTTGGCTTTCGCTTTTAAAATAATCAACGTTTTGTCTGAAGACTTGGGAAATATTGTCTTTTTTTTTCACCATTTTAGATTTTCAAAAAAAATTACAGAACGATTTTAGAAACTTTGATGTCTCAAAAGCATCTTTTGACACCACTGCATTTCATTTTCGGAAATAGCCGAATTTCACTCCTCGAAAAGAATCTGATAAATAAAATAGGAATCAGTTAAATTAATACACTTAACATAAAAAAAAGCTCCTATGCACACATTGTATAAGTCGATAGTAAGAATTCAGAGATGGGTATAGAAACAGTATTAGGGCCAAAATTGGAATACTCATTGGCAGGGGAAACAGAAGGATAAAACATTTAATACAGATATTTTACAAAAATATTTTGCCATAGAACATACTCGAGTATTTTCGGAAAACAGATTTGTACATCGAAAGTCATATTTTCTTGGAAAACATCCGTATGTGAATGTTTTTATATTCACTTACCGATATGATTTATTTATTATGTTTTAGTATATATGATGATAAAGAATTAAAACACTTTAATAAGCCATTGAAGCGTATGAATAATAATTTTTTGTAGCATTATAAAATTGTAACGTAGTGTTTTTTTTATAAAACAAAAACATTTTTATTTTCTTTAAGCATTTGCTAGTTTTTATAAGTACGCAGCTCTTTCAAATAAACAGTTTTAAAGAGGGGAGACCTAAATACAAAATGTTTCATAAACTTTAGTAATTGAAACTATACTCTAGTTGAAATATTTGCACATCATCAGGTCTACAAATGATACGAAACAAATCTCTGCGTTGTGTAGTTTTACTGAAATTTTAGATCAAGTGTTTTATAAGTGTATAGGTATGTGCGTGATTTTTAACGTAGATGCGTTTTGGAAATAACCAACGTCCAAATACAGGTCTAAATTTAGATTTCCCAAATACTCGAATACTATGAAACGTGTTTGATTTATGTCCCAAAAAAGTCGTTGGTATACAGACGTACCAGATCAGAAAAACCAGACCAAAAAAAAAATACAAAAACAATGAATTGTAGTAAATAATAGCAAAAACACTAATTCATGAATAATTATTAGATTTGAATTAATAGACAAATAGTTCCATTTATCCAAATAACTTTTCATCAATCATTATCAATCAATTGTCTCTGTCAATTAAATGGCTATAGTGATGTTCAATCTGACCGGATTGGGTAAATGTTTAGGGTATAGGTTAACAGTGGCTTAACGCGATAATATAGACGAAAGTAAATGGAAAAACCTCCTATTATCCTATACAGGGAAAAAAAATTTTTTTGCCCGTTTAAGTCTGTTCATATTGAAAGGAAGACGTAAAACATTACTTTTTGGTGTAATTTAATGATTCCAGTTAAAGTTTTGTATAGTTTTTGTGTGTTTACGATAAAGTATAAATTTTTTTTAAAATGTAATACAATAAATGAAGGCTAGATTATTGTGCTACCAATAAAATTGTCTCTTTTGAAATGTCAAAGTTCCCTCAAGTTGTTTTCAAAACGAATTAAATATTTATTAACTGAATGCGGCGATCGTGGTAATTTAATTGCCGTTCTATGTTACCTACTTATCAGGACTGACTCTTCATTTTAACATACCGAGTTAATGAGGGCTATAGACTAAGCTAACACCATATGTCTAAACTACATTCCATTTATGTTTCAAGTATACGGTTTTGTCACATCTTATAAAGGCATTTATTACTTTATTTATTACAGTTTTACTTAATGATTTATTATTTTTAAATAGAAAAAGCTTGATCAAGTGCAAGTCTGATGTATTAAATATATAAATAAAAACATTTTATTCTTAATAGGCTACAAAATGAATCAATGCATTTTAACATTGGAAATATTTACATAGCAATTAAACGACGGAACTCACGTCGGGCAAAGTTTAAAGTTTTATAATTTAAAATGAGGAAATTATGATAATCTATACTATAATATTATAAAGTTGAAGAGTTTATTTGTTTGAACTCGGGAACTACTGATTCCAATTGAGAAATTCTTTTTGTGTTGGATAGTCCATTTATTGAGGAAAGCTATAGGGTATATTTTTTGTCTGTTTGTTTGAACGCGCTAATCTCAGGAACTACCTGTTAGAATTGAAAAATTATTTTTGTGTTAAATAGTACATGTATCGAGGAAAGCTATAGGCTATTATTAAATTACGCTACGACCAACAGGAGCGGAGCATAAATGAAAAATTTTGCAAAAACGGGAAAAATTATTCCTTTTGAGAGCTTCCGTAACGCGCGCTGCGTAAACGGTTGATGTTAAGCAAAAATCATGTACTACGGAATTGTTCCTCTTTAAAAGGTCTAACCAAAAATTTGCAACAGCATATGCGTATCTTTTAAGGTTGACTTACTATAACCTTTTTTATGGCAACCAAATTTGTTGCTAGACGCGCCAGAGAATTTATTTATTTGTATGATGACGATGATACCATAGTGCAATGATACTATATGGTTGAACTAGCGACCCGCCCCGACTTCGAACGGGTGCAATTTATTAATGCGTGGAACGGGAAGAGGAACGTTTCCGTAACCCACCCGGGCGAAGCCGGGTACGACCGCTAGTAATGTATAAAATTTATACCAGGACCTCTGAAAAATGGCTATACGAAGTTCCATTTCTTATTTCATCCCTTCAGGGGAAGATTTATTTTCAAAAAAACGCCGTAAACATTAAATTTTTTAAATTTGTATTAAATAGTAATAATTCATTAATACGAATTCATGTGTCTATAACTTCAAATTAGTCTAAATAGTCTTTTATATATCTTAAAATTTGAATTTGAAATAAGTAATGAAATTAAAACTTTTAACTGGTTATAGTAGATTGATGTCAATAATATTTATTAAATATTATTAAAACTAAGTTTATTGTTATTAAAAATTTAGTATATCTCAATATCTTCTTACGTTTGGTTACTAGTTTTTAGAACTTTATGTTGTGTATTTGGTGATTTTTTGTAGTTCATGCTACAGAGCACCGTGTCCGATATCCGTATCCGACATGCACATTGAAATTGGTTGTTAATATATAAACACATTTCGCAAAGTTTTTTCAGCACCGGTAATACGATTTTAATTTTATAGTCTAATAAACTTGTTTGTTTCATAAGACATTGAACAGGCTCTATAGTTATAAATATTTTACTGAAATATCATTGAAACTGAGAAGTTTTATCTGTGTAATGCAATGTAAGAATTCGAGTTTAGTCTAGTCCGGCGAATGATTAGGCAATCTCCTACTAGAACACGAGCTCAAGGAACCCCTAATCGCTGTACAATGGCTTTATAACAGCCGTATAACTTTATTCGAATAAAATTTTGAAAAGACTCTGAACGGTACAGAAGTTATAGAAACAAATTTTACTAATTCCTGGTTTTTTTATACGGCTACAGACTGTACAGCTCTCAGTTTTCCATAAAGCTTGTGTTTCAGTTTTGCTTGATTAAAAGAGTGGAAACCCACATTCAGGAAGGAATCGTTCCCAGTGTGCATTCATCAAAATGGCAGACTGAATAACGAGTGTAGATACAGCTATTATACATATAAAAATTTTTGTATTACCAAAACTTGTATGTTGAGGAAGAAAGGCTCTAAAATAGAAACTACTGAGACAAGTGAACGCTCTGTTTTTGCATTATTTTTGTGTCAAAGGGATATTTGAATTAATAGAATATTATTTAATTTTTTGCTTGACCGAATTTTAGATTACACTTCGTAGTGGATTTTATTATATAACCTTAACCTTGGTTCAACGAAAGCAATCAGTAAACAAAAACATTAATTAGCGTCATCATCAGCCCATTTTACCCCACCGCAGGGGCTTAGGCCTCCCCCAGGGCGAGGAGGGGGTTTGGAGCTCAAATCCACCACGCTACTCCACTGCGGGTTGGGGATTGTAACGACCGCCATCTATTGACAGCGTCCGGGACCGACCGCTTAACGTGCTCTCCGAGGCACGGAGTCAGTGATAGTTAATGTACTTAAATCAGAAAAACTCATTGGTACACGCCCGGATTCGAACCATGGCCCTATGGCCTCATAAATTTGAGACAAGTTCGTTGCACTCTGGGCTATCACGACACCTAATAATTAATAATTAGCATTAATTAAAATTAAATTTAAAACTTAATTAATACAATTATTATTATTAATACAATTATTAATAAAAAACGGCAAAACAAGATTAAACGTTTAAGCAAATATGCATGTGGAGCAAAAATGAATACTGTAATTACGCGGCATATTTAAGTGGAACGAAACGGAAGGAGACATTAAAAAATATCTGGTGATGTCACAGACCATCGGATCGGAAGACGTAACGCCGACGTGGACCGAGGCGGCGGCGATAAACGCGTCGTGCAGTTATTAGCGAGAATCCGTGACGTCACCACTGACCAGACTGACCACCAGGCATAGTTCTTATATGTCTCGATTAAGATTAAATAATTATTAATATATATATAGTAATATATTGGTATAATTATATATATATATATATATATATATATATAGTAATATATTAGTAAGAAAAAAATTTAAAAAAAATTAATGAATATTCTCTATTGCCTAACACTTTTTACATTGAAGGCCATATTACTTCTGTCAACTGCTCATTAAACTATCTTTCTACTTCTAAAGAGCTTTTGATTGTGACAACCGGTTCTTGAAACGTATACCTACTATCATTTAGATCAATAGTTTTTTTTTGTATTTTCTAATGGGTTTGTGTTAAACCGTAGTAAGGTTTGTTATGATTCAATTTATAACTTTTTAATTATTCATTATTCATTCAAGCTCTAATAACACTGTTCCAACAAGTCGTTAGTGTAAATTAATTTGTACTACAATTGAAATAAATCATATTCAAAATTTGCTTAGAGGTACATCTTTATGAATGGAAGAATATATGAATAATTAGAAACAAGCAGTCAGTTTTCTATTGTCTGCGGTATTGAGCCCTCCGCTGTTAGGCAATTCAAGTAGATGAAAACAATGAGCTCTGTGTGGTAACCATAACAATGTTTGATTTATGTGCAACGTTTACAATCCATGAAAGCTTAGAAGGTTATTAATACTATGTTATGGACTGATCGTGCTTTTTAAGTAATAATTAAGCGAATTCTAATACAGACTAGACCAGGAAATTATCACGCCTTAAAAAAATATATCATCATCATCATCATCAGCCTATTTTTACCCCACTGCAGGGGCTTAGGCCTCCCCCAGGGATGAGGAGGGGGGCTTGGAGCTTAAGTCCACCACGCTGCTTCACTGCGGGTTGGGAACTGTAACGACCGCCATCTATTGACAGCGTCCGGGACCGACTGCTTAACGTGCCCTGCGAAGCACAGTGTCAGTGATATTGTGTACTTAAGTCAGAAAAACTCATTGGTACACGCCCGGATTCGAACCGTGGCCCTATGGGGCCTTATAAATTTAAGACAGGTTTGTTGCGCTCTGGGCTATCACGACACGACAAAAAAAATATATATAAAATTTATATTATTTATGCAGTAAAAGATTTGCACTCGTAACTCATCACGTTTGAATTTCGGAAGAATTAAAAAAAAAATATGAGATGTCATTTATTAATTACATTAATTAAAACTTCCTTTTGTAACAAATAAACATGTTCATGCACACAAATATTACTTCCGGGCGGGTATCGAACCCGCAACCTTTGGTATAATATAATATAAATAAGAATATATTTATTATTAGACTGTGTCTTCAAATATATCTCGCATCGATCTGAAAATTCACTTGCCAAGCGTGACTTTTGTTTTCAAAGATTCAGACGTTCTTGAGCCTCAAGAATAACTCTTTTCGAATATGATTATCCACTATTTCTTTATTTCCGAATTTTCTCAAACGAACTAGTGATGTAAAAATGTCCATAGCTAGTGTCTAAGGTCCACGTAGCAAAAACACTGTATTATAGAACAAGAATATCTATTGAACAATTTTATTAACTTCTTTGCTAAAATCTAGTCGGCTTTTGGTTGCAGCTTTGAAGCTGAGAACGGTATTAAAGCTGAAGAACAAGGTGAGCTGAAAAACAAAGGCAGCGAGGCAGAAGCACAGTCCGCTGTGGGTGAGTAGCTAAAATCGCTTTATTGGCCTGCCACTCCAAAGTCGGCCCTCGTATATCCACGTGGGATGAAGAGATGATATAATAATAATACTTGGGACATTCCACACAGCGCCATCTAGTCCCAAACTAAGCGAAGCTTGTATTTTGGATACCAGACAACTGATATACATACTTAAATATTCTTTATAACATATACTGCTATTTCACACATAGATACGGAACAAAATTAAATAGACATGTTCATGAACACAAATATTTGCCTCAGGCAGGAATCGAACCCGCGACTCTTGGCTCCGTAGTTCCCTAACTGTGGAGCCAACCACTCGGCCAATCGGCCCGTCATACCGAAAGGGTACCAATTGGCAAACTGGCGTATTCTTTGTCTGTGTGAACTATCGCCAACTATCGGTTTCAAGCTGTAAACGATTCACTACACACTATCTAATTCAAAGAGTGCCTAGCATGCACACGTTTCTAGCAATCCCTAAGAGCTGTACAATGACTGCACAATTCCAAATAGTCTGTTGTATAATAGCTGTAGAAAAGAGTTAATATTAACTAACTTTTAACTCTTTACTGTAAAATGCTTGTACATAAGCACTATAGCTTGTGCAGGCATTGTAGAGATCTTTGAGCTTATGTATTAAAAGGGTGGTGCCCTCTATTGGCTCCGCTTCCTTATCTGGAATTCCGATGTGACAGTAAAAGCTTTCGGAGGTGGAATGGCCAATAACTCGGGACGTTAAAATAAATATAAAATGATTTCAATTGAATATTTTAATTAGAGCTATTACTTAAACTATAGGTATGTCCTCTTCATTTTCAATCGAGACAAAAAAGACCATATTCGTTATTCAGTTAGGGTTTGCGCGAATGTGTTAGGTATTTTGAGACTACTTTCGAACTTGTGCTTTACAGGTGTTGTTATAAAAACGTATTGTTACAATTTCCTGGATCCTCTGTGTGGACAGTAAAACGAGTTGCAAGCCCTTGACTTATTTATATGGAAGCGTTTATTTAAACAACAATAATTTACAACAAAATAATATTCATTAAAATCCACATGTCAACTTTGACGTAATTTGACTTCTTTATTCTTTACTTTGACATTACTGAACTGTCACGTCAAATAATTTACATCTACTACTCCCTAACTGAGCCCTACTCCAAGTCTACGAAGTTAACCGACAATTTTTGATAAGCATGTTCCCTAATACACTCAAAGTCATCTTCAAGTCGTCGTTCTATTTATTGTCAGTTTTATAATTTTTTTTTAATTTATCAGGTTCTTTCTCGTACACGGCGCCTGATGGGCAGGTCATCAGCGTTTCATACACCGCAGACGAGAACGGATTTCGACCAGTAGGCGCGCACTTGCCAACGCCGCCGCCCATTCCACCCGCCATACTGCAATCCCTGCAACAGAATGCCGCTGAGGAGGCACAAGGTATTCGTTTTGATATCTATATGACAAGTTTAATTCACTGTGTCTACAAATATTCTATTACGCTGGAGACTATAAAAAGTGATTATTGAATCCTCTATTTGGTGCATAGGGTCTATGCCCATGTAGGGCACATTCCTTATATTTATTAAAATCGAAAAGATATTTAAAAATCAAAACACAGATAAGGTTACTGATTACGGATATATGTACATTAGTATTAACACCATAACATTCACAGTTTTTCAAAACAGAAAACTACATATTCTAGTTTACATATAAGTACATACTTCGAAGGCAATTATTTTTTTCAAATTGGAATGATTTTCCTCACCGCTATTATACAGAAGCGATTCTTTGACAACTCAAAAAACAATTATATATAGGGTTGGAATAAAGTATTTGGGACATGTATTAGGTAATATGTTAGCTATTTGAATTAACCTGATCTCGATATGTTAAAAATTAACGCTATAATTTTCTGAATAAAATGATGAAAGTATCACATACGATTTGCCATGCTTTACGACTTACTATAAACTTAAACTTATCTATTATAACGTTTATGATGTAAGAAAGGTGGAATGGATTCCTATTTCTAAAGTGAAAGTGACGGTCATACTTGTAAGGAGCTCGTCCTCCTGCAATGGAGATTTTATTATATCGAGGGGAAAAAACTTTTGGTGACCGATAAATATATTAATGGTAATGCTAGAACATATATTTTTAACTAGATCAGGTTATTTATTTTCTCATTCAAAAACTGATATTGGTGGGTATAAAATTGTATACTGGTATGAAGTAAAAAAAAAATTAAACACGGATGATAATAATTAAATAATAAATAAACTTGTTTAATAATGTTTCAGGTGGTGGCGGAGGTGGTGGAGGTGGTGGTGGATATCCATCAAGTCCCTTAGGAGGTGCTCCGAATCAGTACGTTCCACCGCAGCGTCCTTCTGGCAACGGAGGCTTCTCCCCGCAGTCCGGATACAGATACTGAAACATACGTACATGCACTGCACTGTACTACGATAACAAAATGGCGTAAAATTAATAACTACGTCATTTAAATTATTTAAGATTCGTAGTGTTATTTTTAAAGAAATGCCGAATAAATGCAACCTGTTACATAATTAACCAGAAAGCAAAAGTTATTTGCAACGTTTTATTCTTCATACAACTGAATGACAATAAAATTGGAGAATCGTCCCAAAAGTTTGTAGAATTGATAATAAATCTCACTAAATCTCGAGTATAGTAAGGTTTTAAAGAACATTCTTGTTCCAAAGAAAGACTATACGAGCTCGAATTTTAGAATTTCCGAAAAAATGGAAAATGGAAAAATGGAGTATATGAGCTTGTTGGTTGATTGTGATACATGTTATGTAACTAAAATTGAGATACATTTTTGTATTTTTTTTTATGCACACGTTTCTTTTAATATTTCTTTAAAAATAAAGTCTAGGAATATTTATACAAAAAATGAAAAATTTGTGTTTACTTTTGTAAAATTAAAAAAATAACCAAAACATAATTATTCTCATCTTTCTAAGTAAACAAATTTCTATTCTGTATATTTTGGTATAAAGCGAGTGCTGTATAGTTGAACGTATGTTAGAAGTATAGTGCAGATCACGTTCGTGTGGCGAGAGGCGAGATCGTGTTCAGTATAAAGGACATCGTTACCACTGATTTAAGGAAGATTTAGGACTCTTTAATAATAAAGACGTACTACTTCTGTTCTTTTTGATAGGAAAATATTTGGCGATTGCAAAAATTAAAAATGTGTCGAATATATTGAGTAATTTACGAGTATTTATAAACTGTAAATAAAAAAGGCAGATGTGAATTAGTTAGTTAAGCCGATATTGCCATAGATTTTTAAGGATGTTATTTATTGTTCATGATAGAAAAAACAAAAAAAAAACATAATAGTCACGTGTACCTATGTAGTTTAATGTAATCATTAATTATAAGTATTTAATGAAAACATAATAAAGATGATATCCTTAAAATATTTTTTTTGTGCTAAATTCCATATTTACTCTATGGTATTTCAAAAATGTTATTGATATTGTACAATTATTTTATTCTCCTTTGTTTTTAATAAAAGAGTCTAACTTAAAAACCTCATCGAAAATTATTTAATATTACACTACAAAACTTTAAACACCGTCCGCTTAAATGTCGTATATAATTTTTATCGACGTCTCTTAATTTAATATTGACATAATTGGTGTTTAATCGAAATCGAAAGGTGTATTGTATAATTTTTACATACATTTATTGAGTAACGATGTCACCTCCCTGTCTACAATTACGTTCCATAATAAATCTTCTTTATAGTCGGTTGTCGATGATACAAGGAAAATTACAATATCTATGAAAATCTATCAAGGAAAATTATAATGTCTATGTTCTGATCTTCCTTTTTTTTCTTTTATGAAATTCTTTTTTTTTTGTTTGTTTGTTCTCCAAAATTTCAATATTTGTAAGTATTTAAAGTTTATAACAAATCTCAATGTCCTAGTGAGAATGTGTAAGGATATAGTCTTTATTTTGTAATATGTAAGTTTATAATGTAAGTAGATACTGTACAGGGCTATGTCTGTTTATTCTCTAATAAAATAAAATAAAAATATCAACATCTGTCCGTGTCAACGGTAAGATATTTCGCCATGAAGTTTAAGATTACGACCGGAAATAGCTATTGCTCGTCGAGTTGCGTAGCGTGCAGTTGCGCAGTTTTGTGCAAAAATTAGTGAAATTGTGTTCACATGCAACTTTTTGTTCCCGATAGTTTCGTCATCGAATGGAATGATCGATGCGCGCCCATGGGCTGTAGGACGAGGTGTTACGCAACACGTAACAGGTATTTTACGACAAACCTCGACTCGTCGCAGGTTTCATACGATTGGGATCGTTGTCGAGACTCGAGATAGGACACTTCAAGTAAATGTAATTTATGTAATTCCCATTTTTGGTCTTTCGCAATGTAATCGACGAATTTGAACCTTGGGAGTATGTCTGTCTGTTCGTCTGTCTGTCAAAGCTTTTCATCTCATAGACAGTTTAATGTACAGAACTGAAACTACACACAGTTCTGAAGAGGACCGGATTACACTTGAAACTCGCACAAAAAAAAAATAATTGAGATTTAAAATGGCAAATTAAGTATTGAAATAAAATTGTTTTTAAATGAGTGAGAAAATTAAAAATTATATTAAATAACCGAAAAATAACCTATAGGAAACAGTACACAAACATTTAAGGAATTATAACAACTAAATAAAAAACTTAGGGCAAAGACATAAAATATTGATAAAAATAAGTTCGATCGGTCGGTCTGAATTAATAATAATAATACGTGGGACATTCCACATAGCGCCATTTAGTCTCAAACGAATCAAAGCTTGTATTATGGGTACCAGAGAACTGATATACATACTAAGTATTCGTCATAATATATACATATTTTACATCCAGACACAAACCAGATAGACATGATCATGCATAGAACTATTTGTCCAGGGCGAGAATCGAATCCGCGACCTTTGGCTCAACAGTTAGGGTCTCTAACCACTCGGGAAATTAGTCAGTCAATATTCACATAATTAAAATTTAAAATTCTAGATTTTTACGTTGTAGTAGTGTGTAATTTTAATGCAAAGATAATAATGTGTAAGCTTGAAAAATGTATCCCAGAATTCAAACAATTAAAATTAATTATCACTGGACTCTTACAAGGTTATAAACAAAACGAAAATCGTAGATTTTTTTATAAAAGAAAGGAGTTAGTGTTTTTATTGTCAATGTTACAGATTTCGTACCTCAACAATCATCTCCATTAGTAATTTAAAGTCCCTACGGAATCCTTTACTGTATATTGTAAATGACTTACCTAACTGTCAAAACCACGTTTGGGGCGTGCGTTTAACAATTATTTAACCTATTCTTCTACAAAAAAGATAATTTACCTAAATAGTTTTTTTGTGAACAATAGTCTATTATTGTATACAATAAACTATTCAAGTGAATTATCTTTTCCGCAGAAGAATAGGTTAAATAATTTAAAGAACTCAATATCTCGCCCCTAATTATCATTTTGACAGTAGATGCGTATAAAAAAAATTATGTATTGAAGGCAATATAACAGTGAAAATTATTATTTTTCCATGAAATCACATAAATATATAAATGACACCATAATGACACATAGAATTATTTAACTTCATGTTTCTAATTTTTTTTACTTTGACAATTATTTATAATAATTAATTTGACATAATTCAATATTTTAATAATAATTTATTTTGACTTTATTAACGTGTATGCCTCTGTAAAATTTTTAGAAGTTTATATTTTTAATAAAAGAAAATACAAAAAAAGTATAACTCCTAGAGTGCATAGACAGTCACATGTACGTAATTTCAGCATAGAGTAAATAAATTTTGACAGCTGCGTTTGGTTTTCATAGAATTAGAAATGTCACTTCACAGTATCGAAAATGTCTAACGCAATTTAGCGGGGTTGACGATCGGCGCGCGGGAACCTCGCAGATTGAAACACGCCATCTTGCACCAGCTAGCTAGAGTATGAGTGGTTAGACGGTAAACGCAGAAGAGGGCTTCTAGTCAGTTCGTACTTTTATGAATTTAACGGATACTTAATGCAACATCTACAAACTTTGAAATTTTTTTGATAAAGACTATATTTATTATAAAAAGCTTTTGTTTCCAAAATCGTGATTATTTTAGTTTCAAATGTTTTGTCAAATGATTAAAGTATTCCAAAATAATGTGTTACGCTATATTTATTTAATTAGGAACGGCCGTCAAGTCCAAATTTGTGGACCATATATTGTGCACTTATCACCTAATATGTGAACGGATAGACTTTATTAATTTTCATTAAATTCATTCTTTCCTAAATTAAAGAGCTTTATATAGTACACCAATAAGTTTTTGTCGCTTTAAACATATTCCAACAGCTTTCGTCGATCTTGCAAACTAAGTTGGCCTTCGTGTCATGTAATTATTTTTCCGTTCTCACGATAAAGTCTTCACGGTGATTTTACACGGCACTTAAAAGCTTTCTTGAATATTATATTTATGCTATTACGTAAGTTATGTATCATGTCGTAAAGTTAAATCAAAAGGTTTGGCTATACAATAAAATAACCGGTTAAGTGTAATGTTCAAAAATTACACTTAACATATGTGTCGTCAGACAGAATGCCCGAGCAATTTGTTCATTAATAAATGGGCAGCTACAGCTAAACATATGTATTTTACTTTCGAACTTGTCATTGATTTATATGTAATTACACTATAGATTTAATTTAGAGTCGGTGAAATTTATTGTTTCTATTTTCTTCATAAATTTTCACTTGTGTATAGATATGAAAAAGAATTTTCAAAAAGTAATATAAAACCTGTTTTCATTCTATGATTTTACACATTTAGAGGAAAATATGAAATGCTTTCCTATTTAGAGAAAATCAATGTCATATTAAAATTCGGTAAGAAAATTTTTTCTAACATACAGTTTTTAAGTTTTCTATCGAAAATATGATTCAAAATAAAGAGCTAATATTGTTCTGTTAAGTAAAAAAATATGGTTATTTAGTTATTAATTTTTCAAAATGGTGATTGACATGGCCGGATATGACGACATATTAATAATTACATGAATAGCATAAAGTCGAAATGATTCTATGTCATGGATTGATAACTGATTAGCTAGCAGTTTTTTTTTCCAAATGGCGCATGTGAAAAGAAAAGAAAAACTTCGTGTTGATTGTACAACGTTGCTTTTTTTTTGTATAAAGTAAACGTTAACAAACACTGACATACAATATGCTTCATTTACATTCATTTCATTCGAAGTAATGTAATTATATAGAGTTTTCCTCAAAATGACAAAAATTGATACGATTCACGTGCCCCAATACGAAAAATTTCCTAACCAAGCAATTATCAATCAATGGCATGGAAACATTTCAACCCAAGGCTCTCTATGGAATCGTTAATATGTCGTCATATCCGGTCTTGTCAATAACAATTTTGAAAAGTTAATGACCAATAAACCATATTTTTTAAATTATTAGAACGAAATTAATTTCTTATTTTGCAGCCTAGAAAGAAAACATAAAAATCTGTGATAAGAACGCGCGAACGGTATGTTAGATAAATTGGACTTTCAAAATTACAAGAAAATATGTTGTGTTAAAATCAATATAACACACATTTATTTTGTAAAGATTATTTCTGTTTCAATACCGAAGCAATGTATATAATTTATTTTAACTTTTTATCATTATTTAAAATATATTGGACATAATAAAATATTGTATAAAGGTCATTTTATGTACTTACGCTCATCGTGCGATAATGAACATAAAAAAACCATATTTCGGATGCACTCCGATGCAATTGCAGTAAAAAAATTTCGAGTATAAATACCAAGGGTGATATCACTGATTTTATCATTCTTAACTCATCTTCTCACGAAAGCTCCTGTCACATTTTGCTTACTCATCATGAAAAGTATTGTAAGTTTTTATTATTTAAATAATATTTAACTTTTTTTTTGGTTCTGGTGATATAGTTATTGGTTGAATTCGTAGTATTTTTTTAAATATATTTGGAATATTGTATTACTAATTTACATTATAAAATAATTTATTTTTAATAAATTTAATTAAATGATTATAGTTTTGTCTTTATAAAATAATGTTTAAATTAATTTTGTACATTTACAATTCGAGAACTTCTCAATTGTTTAAAACGAAACTTAATTTTGACTATTTTTTTCAAATACTTGAAGAGTATTTCGTTTATAAAAGCGCATAAGTAACTGCGAATAAAGTAAAACACAGGGAAACTAAACGGAGCTATGTACAAACTACTATTAAACGCCAAATAGCTAATCGCAAAATACTTTGATCTTGTGTATCGGTTCGTAATAAGCTATCATAGCTGTTTATTGGTAAAATAGTGAAAAATCTTTTACAGACAATCTCTAATTAAAATTATCCTTTGCATCTTTGCTTAACTTAATAAGTTGGTTTTTTCCGTTACATTTAATTAAAATATTTGTCTCACGTCCCAGATTATAGTAATGATGGTGGGCACAGCGTTGGCTGACGTCAGCAGTTTCCAGCCTTACCATTTTCAAAAACCGCAACAGCAACAACAGCAACAGAACCAGCAACCATCACAAGTCTATACAACAGAGCCTATCCCGATCATACGACAAGAACAAGTCATCAACCCTGATGGGTCATATAACTGGAGGTATTAAATATTTTTTTTTATTACAATGAGTCGCACAAATCCTTCCATCCAAACTATATCCTACATCTACGTTCCCTTTGTCCATTCCAAATATTGCGTCTGGTTGAAGGTCGAACGAATTGATTGATTGTTTAATTACAATGAGCTCCACGTACGCATGGCCAGCAGTGATACCTGATAAATATATGCTTAACCTTAGAGCCTAAATTTAGGGTGATACATTTCCGTTAAGAAAATATTTTCTGAAAATCGAACACTAAAGGTGGGAAAGGAAAAAAGATTTGTAGTTTCAACCGTCTGGGTTAAATACAATAAATTTGATCACATTTTAATAGACAATGAAACTCTATCTATTTTAGTCGGACATCTTTGCATGAATCAGTGATTGTGTACATAGTTAGGGTGCTGATAAATGGTTGAATTCATAACACAAAATATAATAAAATTATATTCGTTATAACTTATTCACATGTCTTATAAATGATTTTGAATTTGCCACCCAAACTAAATATTGAGCTAGAAATAATGCCAAAGGATTTCTGTCTCATCGTCAATATTACAATAAGGTCATATGTAAGAGTATGTGCACCTCAAGTGTTAATTAGTAATACAAACAAAGAAAAAAAAAATCCGCCGCTTTCATCTTGTTTTCGAAACTGGCCAAATGTTAATTCTTATGGCTTACAAAAACTCTGTAATTCCTTGAACATTTCAAGTTAGAATACGTTTACATTGTGGTAAATAATATTACGTTTGCAATATGAACGGTATTGTTTTTATTCATAAGAAGTTTTAATGAGAGTGGAAATCTTTGCGTGGAGGTTTTCCAACCGTTTTCAAATGCCAAAGAATAATTTTGCGGTGCTTGAAATAAACTTTGATTCTAAGCCATAAGGTTAGTAGCAAAATAAAAAAAAAAAACCGGCCAAATGCAAGACAGACTCTCACCCTAACGTTTCTGTACTGCTACAATATCTAACGTGTTTTAACGTATTGCTACTCAACACTATATTACTATAAAAACAGTCAATTAAAAACCCTAACTTTTGCACCTTGCTTCTTATCAAATATTATGATCAAGGGCGACGAAAAGCACGAGAAGAAAAAGATTTCATTTATTTGCGATTATCAGAGTATGCGGAATAGTTTATCGTATTTTCTGATTGCGTTAACTTACAAACTTTATTTTTTTACAACTTCAAGGAGCATTAAGCCTAAGTCTTTGATATTAATTTGAATTTGATACTTCCACGCGTTTCTTAGGAAAAGGGCCTTGACAGACAGACAGGTTGACAACGAAGTGGTCTCATGAGAGTCTTTTTTTCTTTATGAAGTACGAAACCCTAAAAATGCTACCGAACCCTTAGTTGATGTGTCTCCGACACACACTTGACTATGAAAAAATGTTGAAAATATATTTCAGCTACGAAACAGGCAATGGCATAGCCGCAGAAGAACAGGGATACGTGAAGAATCTAGGAGTTCCTGACCAAGAAATACAGACCGCTCAGGGACAATACCAGTACACCGCACCCGATGGCACGGTCAGTGTTTAGTTGTATTTTGTATTTCCATCTCTACCAATTAGCTGGGTGTATCTGCAATAACCTGTATGCCTATGTACCTACTACAAAAAAAAATTCTTACGAAATGAAATTTAATAGTTTTTTGTTTACTTTGTACTATTACTAACGTACCTACGTGCATTTACGTTTGTTATTTTATTAATTATAACTGTATATATTATTTGTGTATGTGTGTCGTGATAGCCCGAATGCAGCGAACCTGTATCAAATCTATAAGGTCGTGTGGCCGTGGTTCGAATTTGTGCGTGTATTAATGAGTTTTTTATGACTTAAGTAAATTAACTATAACTGACTCGTGCCTCGGAGAGCACGTTAAGCAGTCGGTCCCGGTTGCTGTCAATAGATGGCGGTTGTTACAACCCGCCAACCCGCATTGGAGCAGCGCGGTGAATTTAAGCTCTAAGCCCCCTCATCTTGAGGGGAGGCCTAAGCTCTTGCAGTGGTGTATAAAAAAAAGCTGATGGAAAGGAATGGAAATATATTATTTATGAAGAATGAACTGTCATTTCAGACCAAATAATTTCTAATTAGATTGTAATATATAGTCAAAGTTCTGGAACTATTATATTTGATCTGTGGACCTGGATACACTTTTAAATTAATACAAATTTATGTTGAAACATACAAGTTCACTCTGCGAAAAAGTTCCATCAGTGGGTGGTTACCTACTTGAGTAATATTATCATAAGATGTTACATGTTTCTTGTTTGCCATTAAAGACATTGCAAGTGGATACTATATTTTTTTTTCAGCTGATCTTCCTGAAGTACATAGCAGACGAAAACGGTTTCCAGCCACAAGGAGCTCATTTACCGACGCCCCCTCCCATTCCAGAAGATATACAAAAAGCACTGGGCTATTTGGCTACTTTGCCACCATCGAATTCCGAAACGGATAGCTACCAAAATAAGTACAAAACAAAATAACTTTCAAAAAACTGTAAAACGAAATTATACGAATAACACTAGTACAAAGGAGAATCGTTGTGATGAATGTGATATTACTACATATTATCAAAGTTAAAAAATTATAAAAAAATTACAAAAAACACATGTACAGCCAGAAAATCGTTGTTATGAGGCTATAGAATAAATGCATAATAAACTATTATTCCTATGAATTTTAGTATTATTTCAAGCTATTTATATTTCAGGGTATATTAAAGTTTTTGTGTGTCTCAGTAATCTTGAGTCATCCCTCAATTTTAATATTTCCTTGTCTTTAAATAATGAAAACTTCAACTTAGAAACTCGCATGATTAATACTTCTTACCTCTACCAAAATGTTGTTATTGCAAAATATATTAATTTTAAATGTAAATCTTATACTCCTGTAAATAAATGATTTACCTTAAATAATTTCTTAGATAGCATTTTGAGGATGGTGTGTTCATACTTTGAAACGTTTGAAAACGTGTGCAAAATGTCAGATTCAGTGATTAGACAGAACATTCGTCATTAATATTGTCAAAAAAAAAATTTGTTAAACTACACATGAAACCAAAACCACTTAAGGATCACAAAAAATTTTACTCCACAGCGAATATTTCGGAACATCAACTGGTGTATATTTGGTCATGATTTGGTCTACGGCGTATATTTTTTTTATCACATTTATACTATCATAACACGGTACATTTATGTACATCCATGAATAATTAATAATTATGAATGACCGGTTGATCGAGTCGGAAGCGCTGACTATAGACCCAAAGGTCGTGGGTTCGATTCTCGCCCGGAAACAAATATTTGTGTGCATGATTGTCTATTTATTCCATGTCTGGGTGTAAAATATATGTATGTAATATAAATAAAAATATTTAAGTATGTATATCGTTGTGTAGTACGCATACTATAGGCATAGTATAGGCGTCTGCCTAGTTTGGGAGTAGATGATCGTGTATGAGGTGTTCCACCTATTATTGTTGTTACTATGGCTATACTATGAAGTCATAATATTTTTTGATAAGTTTATAGGTATATCTCGAAAAGTTACGGAGGTATAACTAACTGACTATATGTTCAATATGGGTTTTAATGAATTTATTTTGATATAAACTATGCTCATAAAAGGAAACGAATTCGCCGTATATTTTAGCACGGACAGAACTTGGGGTGCTAACAAAATACAGGAAAATTTTTTAACAATCATTCATTACACAGAGATAAACAACCATTACACAGAGAAAAATAAATGCTTTGAATCAAGAGAGTTTACTTAAGCCAAGATATTTAGCGTTTCCCATATAAGGAAAGTCGTAAAATTTTCCCTCAAGATATAATTATATCTTGATGTATAACATATAATTTTTACATTTAAGGTAACTCATTAATTTCCAACAAAATACTTTCGTGTTTTTTTCTGAAGAGATATTTCGTTCTTGTTCCAAGAATCATGTCTTTTTACAGGCAAGACAAGAACTGCAAATACTTGAGAAGCATTTTTACCTTTATAGAACCAAAATTGTGTTATCTCTAAACAGGCGAATTCGTGCTTGCTTGGATGCACAGCCAGAGCGAGCAGGGCAGGGGATCACGGGCTACCTAGTACCTGTAACTATTTACCTACCCACCTCACCTATGCTATGCTGACGTTGCTATCTTAACTCTTATCACCCAGTCTTGCCCAGCCAAAATTACTTCCGTCTGAAGACCCAGTATACTATAGCAACTGACAAGGTACTTCCATGTCTTACTTTACACTTAAAACTAATCTCCCTCATTACGCAAAACAAGAAAGCGCATTCCTCGCTTTATTCTGCAAAAAATCAGCCATCTTCTGCAAAAAGTTGAAAGGATTCCAAATAAGTAATTGTTATTATTTATGTTATGACAAGAAAGTATTGTTTCTCAATTGAAAATTTCTTGATATTTGGAACAAATTAACTTTTTTTAGAACAAATAAGCGACGTCGAGAATTTTAATCACATCAAAGAATATGCTTATAATTCTTAATTCAAGTAACATATACGTATCTTGAATTAAGAAATATATGTTTTGGTTTAAATATTTGACTACATTTTTTTTCTCTCTCTAGATCTGAAATTTCTTTATTTTTCTGTGTAGGTATTACAATAAAGTACGAACGCTGCTGTCAAATTAATTTACTCTATGGGTATCACCAATAATAGACCTTATTACGTAAATAAAAAATATAGGCTACGTTTTCATAACAATTTTTTTTATCTACAGTATTATTTTATAGCGTTTGGTTGCCTTCTTTGTGACCACTCGCCCGAGGCCTTGAGACCGCGACGGGACGGAGCGTGCCTTGAATGGTGACTAGAGTCACATTGGTTTTTTCGGGAACTTTTTTTGTAGTCATATCTCAATATTTTTCTATTGAACGATACTAAAAGGAAACAAGACAGTCATCGGTTTTTTACCAAATATCATTAACTTCAAATTAAGATGGTTGTTTAAATTTCACCTTGTATATTACGGCCTCTTTTAATTTTATAAACTGTCTGTTCGTAAAATCTTTGAATCCCAGAAATTAAATTAATTGAATCTATTGTTATTTAACTGTATAGTTTATATGTTAGCTGAGTTTTAGAAATTTCACAGTCATTATTGGTTTTAATTAATGAAACAAAACGAATTTAAATATTGTTCAGCATTGCGAAGCTTTGATTGCATGGTTCAGAAATATCATGTCGCTGTGAAGGTCACATGCGATTCTTAATTGTATGTTTCAGATTTAAATAAGTTGATGACCATAATTCCGTTATTATCACGTTAAGCAATGGATCGTTAGATTTAAATTAATCGCTTAAGGCCCATAACATATTCTCATTCGTTTCTGAGCGAGCCGGTATGTAGTTAAATTTGATCTCAATACGATAAAAATGTGTCAGTTTTCATCTAAGGTAAACAAAAGAAAAGTTAAAATTATAAAAAATTATTAAGTTTTTTAGATTATTTTAAGCCAGGAAACCCAGAAAGAGTTACTTATGTATTAAAAAAAATAGGACTTCCAGTTTTAGTTATGGTTGCTTTATGAACCGTTTAAGGTATCATGAATTCCAACTACCAGATTATCATTGCTATGAAGACGCAGCAGCCTATGGTTCGAGCCCCATTTTTGTGGGAACGAGAGAAATTTCTTACCGTTACCACCATCGCAACGAAAAGGTACCCTGGACCCAAAAACATTCGCAATGTCTTAATTATTTCTAGCGTTAATTAGAAGATAGGTTTTTATGAACGAAAATACATAACACACAAGACACCAATGTACAAGGATTTAACCCTTCTGCTGGACTAAGAACGCCCACAGAACATAGCCATAGTAAATCATATACGTTATATATGTTTTTTATAGGCAATCAGTATACTATATACTAGGAGATCATAATGCCTGGGAGACATTTTTTTTTGTGAATTTAATAGTTTTGTTTAGACAACATTTAAAAGATTAACTTAATTTGTATTACTTATTGTAGTATGCTAGTTAGACTTTGGGGTAATATGATAATTATTTAGTTTTAGTTTAGTTTAGAAGAAAATCAGTAAACGGTTGTAGCTCACAAATGAAATAAAATGAAAAAAGTTTATTTTTACAGCAGATTAGCGATCTACAAATTATTTGAAAAACAGTAAAATACTTCGGTACGCTAACAGCAGAAAAAACCTATATAACAATAATAATTGACATCGTGTGTCATCCCGCGTACTGATACCTACCGTTGCTACTCTATTGTCTTTTCAAGTTTTAGATTCGATTAATATTTAAATAAAAGGGAAGTACAGTTCCAATCAAACTTTATGGCGGATGTGAACATAGGGACAAGTCGCGTCGCAGTAACCAGTTTTAGGTGTAGCGGGACGCAGTGGAGCGAGGGGCATATGACAGAACCTGCGCAAGCATGCATAAAGCGTTGTATTCCGATTCGCCATAAAGTTTGCCTGGAGCTATAAATACTTACGTTTTTATGATATCTCTTCAATTTCAATGAGAATAAAATTACACTTTTTTTATTATTCAATGGACTGAACGACTCGAATTCTATAAACACGATACAAAGTATAAAAAATTTATGCGCTCAATTTTAGTTTATTCTTTCCAGAAATTATAATAATTGGCGTGTAGTCCCATAGCAAAAAGTATTCTATTTGACGAGGTATATCTGTGTCATTTGTTTACCGCTTGAATAACTACGAGATAGATACGACTTATATTACCGCGATATGTGAAAACAGTCTTAGTTAGCGTGCACATCGAATTTGTTGCAAGTTCATAATCTCTGTGTTGTAGCTTCATTATATACCATTAGAAATTGATACATTTTTTTTTTTTGGTTAAACTGAAGCATCCATTTTTGGTGATTATACTTTTTGCAAGATAATAAAATAAGCAATTCTGTTTTTTTTTTCAAAAATACCTACTGTCAAAAAAAACAAATTATTTTGTTATTTAAATACTTTTGACATATGCCGTATCTGTCTACAAAAACTCGTGATTGGATTCAAGTTTTTGTTTTTATTTAACCTTTGAATATTCTCAATTAAACTAACAGATATAAATATTAATTACACATATCAAATTATTTAAGGAAGAATATATTATTTTAATATTGTACAGGGTTAAGCAGTGAGGTCGCGTCTGCTCGCTGATACGCAACCTTGACACATGGTGGGGAAAGTGAAATACCGGCTTTAGCTTCACAATATGGTCGAGGGCCTTGTAGGTCGCAATGGTCATCATAGTGTGATCATCGAATGGCCATTTTTATGAGCTTCTTATGGACCTAATTATATTATTAATGTACTCATTAATAAAGTAAGTGCGAAGTATTTATTCAGTCTCATTTGAAAATTAATTTTAGTCATATTTATTTAATTTAAAAAAATTAAATTTTGAATGAGTTTTTGTATTTACTATTGGATTTCAATAACTAAAGAACTATCGTTATTTTAATGTTTCATGTTATTTGGCACAATTTAATAGCTATCAACAAATAAATAATTAATATATATTAATTATTTGTAATAAAATTTTACTTTGTAATAAATCCAATGTGCAATAAATATTTTAAAATTGCTCCACGAAAAATAAAAAATAAAATAAAGTAATGCAGTAGCACTTCTCTTTGCTCATACTCGCACTATCAAAAAAGACTTTCAACATTGCAACAAAAACCAATTTTAATTTGTTTCTGTCTTTCCTGAACTTAAAAATCTGCTATTCTAGCATTTCCGACCATTTTTACTAATTCATATCCATCATTTCAATGAATTTAGCTTTACGTAGCTTCCGGTATCTTTTTCAGTTCCTATTTCGTTACACATCGCGTTCCCAAAGGTAGTCTGATCGTATCCTTTGTAGATATATAGAAAATTTTACTCTTAACAACTCGCCTGAGTCTTAGAAATACGTCATTTATTGAAGTTTCACTTTTGTTGAGTTTTGTTGCACACCATTTTTAGGGTTCCGTACCCAAAGGGCAAAACGGGACCTATTACTAAGACTCCAGTGTCCGTCCGTCTGTCACCAGGCTGTATCTCATGAACCGTGATAGTTAGACAGTTGAAATTTTCAAAGATGATGTATTTCTGTTGCCGCTATAACAACATATACTAAAAAACAGAATAAAATAAATATTAAGGGGGCTCCCATACAACAAACGTGATTTTTTTTGCTCGTTCTTGCTCGATATTTATAACGGCAACAAGTAGACGCTTGAAATATTCACAGAATATTTTTTTACATTGTACAATGGTACCCTTCGTATGGGAGTCCCACTCGCACTTGGTCAGTTTTTTATGTTACCTTTTTGAATAGTTTTATATGTTAGTTTTTATTGATAACATTTAATTATATTAATTTCATGATAAGTACGTATTTTCAATTCAGTTGTTGATTATTCTTAGCTAATGCACTAATGAAAACACTACAAGAAACTAAATACATCTCCCTTACTATACGTTTTCAAAGCGCCGCGCCGTATTGACATAGATTCATGATAGATTTAAAACACGTTTGACAAATTCAGAGAAGGCTCATGTCCCTTAAAATGCCATTCACATACAAAATAGTTTTTTATTATCAATATTTTTGCAAATTTGCCACATATTTGACGGAAATTTGCTAGCTGCTCTTGCACATTTTATCTGTTTTGTGAAATTATTACAGTTAAATTTTCGGCCTATAAAAATATGCGTCGGAAGTGCAGATTGTTACATAGATACTTCATGTTATACGAATTAAGATATTTTCATACATTTAAATGTGAAAATTCCTTCTTTTTTAAGCGACTTCAAAAAAGAAGGAGGTTACTCAATTCGACCGTATATATGTTTTTTTTTATTTTTTTATGTGTGTTCAGGGATAACTTCGTTGTGTATGAACCGAATTGGATGATATTTTTTTTGTGAAAGGGAGATATCTCCGAAATGGTACCATGATAAGGAAACCAGGATCTGATGATGGCATCCCAGAGAAATCGAGGGCAACCATCGAAAATCGTATTTTAAAGTATCGTATTTTAAGTATTTTGATAAAGTACTACTACTAGTACTATTTAATGAAGGTCGGGAGTCGATCTGATGATGGAGCTGAAAGACAGTCGAGGGAACTCCTCAACGACTGACAGCAATTACCTGTTGTTTGGACTTGATTTATTTCTATTGATGAGATCTTTGCACCCATATGGATTATAAGTACCATTACAGATCTGATGATGGAGACCATACACAATCGAGGGAACTCCATAACGATTTACAGTAATTACCTGGTGTTTGGACTTAATTCATTTCTATAGAAGAGAACTTTGCACTCATATGGGTTATAAGTGCCATTACAGGTCTGCTGATGAAGACCATAAACAGTCGGGGGAATTCCTCAACGATTTACAGCAGTTACTTTTTTGGGCTTCCTTCATACGGTTGAATATGCCAAAATGTTCAGTTCGCACAAAAATAATAATTAAGATTGAAGTTTTACATAGGGATACCACTGCCTACTAGGCATGCTGATGCGTCAATTTGACACTGAATTTACGTTGCGTAATTGCGGGGCTGTCTCATTATTATTTATAAGCTTTCAAACAAATGTACAACCTGTAAAATTTATATAATTTTTAAATTCCATGACATGTAATAGGCTTCATTTCGTTTTTACATATAAGATGTTTCCTTTCACCTACTTGAGAAAGCGTCATTATCCTGCAGAGAAAACACGTTTTTCCTCCATGAAAGAAATTATAAAACACATGGTGATACCAAAGAGGTTGTATGTGAAATTTAAAATGGCTACATTAAAACACGGTTTCAGATTATTAATTCGAAAAATATTTAAATATATATATATATATATATCAGTTGTCTAGTACCCACAATACAGGATTTGTCTACTTTGGGACTAGATGACAGTGTGGGAGAGGGCCGAAACGAATTCATATGTCATTATTATAGAGTGTACATTCGCCTTAGATAACATAATCATCAAGATCGAGCTTGACGTACTTCGAAATGATCGAAAGTTTATTTGGAATATTTTGTTAAATTACACTTGAAAAATTTCAGAATTTTACATGTGCCTCACACTAAATTTTGCTTCACAGTGAATATGTCAAAACAAAAATTCTTAAATCCCTTGCAGAGTTCAAAATTCAATACTTCACCGTCGTCCGAAATACACTATTTTGCGCCGTTTATTGACAATCTACTATTTTATATCTATAAAACTTAACATTCATTATATTTAAACTGTAGATATTAAAGCCCTATAAACGTATAGAAATTATATACATTTTTCGCTACCTTTCGCTATCTCTAATCGAAATTTTTTTTTTGATTTCATTAATTAATACTAGTAATTAGTAATTCAGTAGGTTACAGTTATATTAGCAAAAGGTCGCGACCGTCTAGTCAGGCGCGTCAGTGCACGTGCGTCACCATTCACTAAATATCCATTGTTTCAACGACGCTTTGCCGATTTGCGAAATCGCTTGGCGTATATTCCTTCGTCTTAGCAACACATCAGAATATTTATATTTTGACATTTCGTATTCCTACAATGTATTTTTGTTTATAATTTTTTATAAAAATAAAATTTTTTGGTTTTAATATAGTCAGAAATGTCACTCACAGTATCTACAATGTATAACGCAATTTCGGTGGGGTGAAGAGTGGCTCGCGCGGACCTCGCGGACTGAAACTCGCCAACTTGCACCAGTTAGCTAGAGCACTCATACTCTAGACGGTAAACGCAGAAGAGGGCTTCTAGTCAATTTATACTTTTATAGGTTTTTCGTATTACATATGTCATGTCATTTATTAAGATTGCTACTACTGATTACAAACTTATTATTCGCGCGCTATTTGGAATTTTCCGACACAGCGCCATCTAGTCCTTAACCACGCAGAGCTTGTATTATGGGCACCATACAATTGGTATACATGCTTAAATATATTTTCACCATGTATACATATGTAGATATTTTACACCTAGACACGGAAACAAATAGACATGTTCATGCACATAAATATTTTGTCCCGAGCGGGAATCGAACTATATCAATCGAATCGAATAAATGAAATCGAGTCTATCTATAATAAAATTATATTAAAAAGTGCTCAATATTGGGACTTAATTTCATCGGGAATCAAATCATTAGCATTTTTGTCATGTAAGGCGGACAGAGTCTATAATTACATAAAAATCACGTCACAATCATATTTTTATTTTTCCCGGAAAATCAGATGAAAATTACTGTATCAATTGTATGTATATTGTATGTACCTATTATATGATAGGATAAAGCATTGAAAAAGACTATAGTACTAAATTTCGGCCAAATCAGTTAAGTTAAAAAGTAACAAACGATCAAATCTTCATTATTTTTTAATCCGTCGTATATCGAATTAGGTCACATATATTTTACTTACACTAAGAAAAGTTTAACCTTCAGAAGAGCAATTCATGATAAAAATCATAACGAATACGGGAAAACCGAAAAGGTTGTGAAATTAAAAAAAAAATATGGCTGTATACGAGAAAAAATTACTTTGTAACCGGATATGTATTTCATTCGGTGGTCTTATAACGGAGTCCACGATATTTACAAAAGAAAACCGCAACCATGACTCAGCAGTGTCTAATTTTATCTACTAATTGCGGTTTCACATTTGTCAGGTGACCGCGAAGGATGGTTGCTATACGTTACTATGTGACTATTATCTATACATAATATTATATCGACTGACTGACCAGTTGGCCGCGTGGTTAGAAACCCTACTGCAGAGCCGAGGGTCGCGGGTTCGATTCCCGCCCGGGGCAAATATTTCTGTGCATGAACATATATATTTCTACCGTGTCTGGGTGTAAAAGTATCTATGTATTTATATATTATATAAAAAAAGAATATTTAAGAATATGTATCAGCTGTCTAGTACCCCATAATACAAGCATAATACTTGCTTACTTTGGGACTAGATGGCGTTGTGTGGGATGTCCCAGATATTATTATTATAAATTGTTTTCACATCACATAGTTATAAAGGAAATATATTTTAAATAAATAATTAACTAAACATTAAAGAGATAAAGTGTAATAGTTTCTTGGACAAACGATTGCTGAATCCTGTTTAATGAAGCTTTATTTCTGTATGTACGAAGGTGAGTTTTCATTTGTTTTAATTCCAGTACATTCTGCAAAAGGGGGTTCGTAAATTATATCATGATTATTACCAGTGATGTTACAAAATACTAAAAAGACCTTAATCGTTTCATTTACACAGAAAGATGGGCTGCCGTTTTCCAGCCAGAAGAACATATTCGGCGGAGTTAAATAATTATTTTGATATAAATATTTCAAGTATATTTACCCTTTTGTGGTTATTTATACCTACTTTTATAAAAAATGTTTCAAGTTAGGTTTTTGAATCAAGAAGTATTTTTTTATTACTATTATATTGTATAATTGTACTATTGTACTATTAATTGTACTATTATACTGTACTATACTAATAATTGTACTATTTATTACTACTATAATATTATTGACGTATTAGGTAGGTACTATAAGCCAGCGTATACCAACAGACAGACTACAAGAGTTTGAAATCTAAAGATTCCTCACGAATATTGAGCTAAAAAGTCTACTGCCCGAATCCGAAACGTTTATTTGCACCCGAGTTCTGAAATGCTCGTCAAGTTAATCGTCTATCAATCAGAGGTTAATCAAAGTTTTACGTAGAGTCCGCGCCACCAAAGAAGTCGAGGCGTTGTCTGCGCTTTGTATAAACTCTTTCACCTTGAGAATTATTTCTCGGATCGCACTTCGTAGGATTTTAGGCATTTTAACCAATTTTCAAACTTTTATAGACAATTGAATTCGCAGTTGACGAAATTCTCAGCTCAAACACAGACAACCAACAACTTCAAATATAGTAATTTTTTTTGCCGCGAGACTTTTTGGTGGCGTGAACTCTAATATCACCAATTATGTCTTTCTCTCATACGTATTAATTGATTATTCACTTGTCAATATACTGTCAAGATTTTCAATTTGAATAAGGTCAATTGGCTAGAAAGAAACGACGATAAACCTTTGGCTATACACCTAAATGCGACATCAAATGAATGAACGAATGAAACGGTCAAACCGACAACTCGCCAGTTAGTCAATTTTTGGCAAATATTTAATCAGCGCAGCGTATGAAAACTCGGGTGCTAGTTTAGACAAAATATGTTATGTCTTTTTCTTTCAAATATAAGTGTCGCAATCACTGAACTCTGAATGTAGCAGACTAGAAGGTTTTTTTCTTAGTTTCAAAAATCCTTTATTAAAATAATGCTATACAATGTTTAAAGTGCTATCATACAAACAATACTTCAACATAATTTATATTTAGTACGTTTACAGGTTGATTCCTATTAAAACTTAAGAAATAATAAAAAAAAAATTGAAAGAACAAATAAATTACACAATAGGTACAATACGCGCCATCGATGTAAATGGCTACCGGCTGTACACAGTCGTCGACCGGAGACGAGTTCTAAATTCAAAATTCGAAATTGCCAGAGGCAGCACTATGCGTGTAAAAGAAAAGTGTACAGCTGGCGGCGGCCTTTTACATTGATGGCGCGTATTGTAGGCGCGTGCGGTGTGTACATATTTTTTAAAATATTAGATTAGAAGGTGCACGCTTGCTAAACCCAACGATTTAAAGCTGACATTTTCGTAACTTTATTTAATTTCTTTTTATTGGTATCTGCCTTTCATTCAAATGTATGTAACTAGTTGTGACAGGTATTACACAAAAACTAGACACAAACATCTGATTGACATCTGACTGACCGATTAGCCGAGTGGTTAGAGACCAAGAGAGCCAAGAGTCGCGGGTTCGATTCCCGCCCGGGACGAATATTTCTGTGAAGGACATGTATTTTTCGTTCTGGGTCTGGATGTAAAATATTTATGAATGTAAATATTAATAAAAAAAATATTTGAGTATGTATATCAGTTGTTTAGTAACCCATAACACAAGCATAATACTTCTTAACTTTGGGACCAGATGGCGCTGTGTCGCATATCCCATGTATAACGAGTAATATTATGTTATCTAGTTAACCAATCGCTCGGTACTTACGCGCGTCCCGCTTGTTTCCCTCCTTCGTTCTATGGCTCAAATGTGATAACTAAACAGCCAGTATTATTCTTCTATTGAACTGATTCAGAGTTCGGTGGTCGCTATGAAAAATAAAATAAGGAGAAAACAGATTTTAACTAAACTGTGTCAAAATAAACGTTTTGGAATTGAATAGTAACTGCCCGATTCAGAAACGCGATTGCTCCCGAGTTGGCGGGAATTCTGTTAATTTATTGACAAGTGTTACGTGCTCGTAAGTTGGCATAGGCGTCTCGAGGTAATGCATCTTTGTTTACATATTTCATAGACTTCGCGACAACGCAATGAATTGTGCAAGTGTAGGAACCTTTGGGAGGTGGATGTCTACAGCTATATATATCTGAAATGTCTAACTGTTAAATACGTCAATCATTTATCGTCTTCAGCAGATCACCTCTCCAAAGAAACGGTAACATGAAGACCATTGTAAGTGTTAAGTGTTGTGGTTACTTACGAATGTGTACACAAATTGTTGGGCTAAAGCGTTATTCGTGAAAAAGTGACTGGATATTCGGAGGTTTAACATAAAACATAAATAATTGTAGATAATTGTAGCTTTTCGTTAGATTTAAATAGATTTTACAATAGGAAGTAGTTTTGCTTGCGATGTCGTTGCGTCAGTATAATTTTACACGAATCACATTCTTTAGATTTTAAATAAAATATCAATTAATGCATATTTTTTGTATCTTAAGGTAAACTGTTTTTTGTACACCTAATGTAGTTTGTGAAACACCGTTCTGACAAAAATAGTTTAATGATGCCCTACTCCTTAAACATCATCTGTTTAATTGTGAAATCTTCATTAAAATCGGTTTCGTGGTTATTGATTTATAAACAAAAATGTAGAGAAAGACAAAAATAAAGTCTGTGTTGGAATAATTCACATATTCACATAAATGAAATGATATGAAAATGAAATGACGTATACATCACCAAAACGTCTAGGCCCCAAACTAAGCTTAAGCTTGTGTTTTGGGTACCAAGCGAAGACACCACATACATATAACAACCAAGACCCGGTACCAGTATCGATATTCATCATATAAATACTGACCCGACCTGGGATTTGAACCCGGGACCTCCAGCGCTTCGTAGGCAGGGTCGCTACCCACTAGGCTAAGCGGTCGTCGTAGATAAGACAAGAGATGTTTGAAAATCGTTCAGATACATTTTCTGAGAATATCTTCTATGTAAACATACAATTCCATAAAATCAACAAAGATGATTATTCAAGGCATTCACATTTCTGTATAATGAATAAAACTTTCATTTTAGGTCCTTTTTTCAATGCTCGCTCTCACTTTAGCGGCGCCGCAAGGATCCACCACTGAAGAGATTCCTATAGTTCGTCAGGAGAGTCAAGTGAATGGAGATGGTTCTTATTCTTACTCCTACGAGACCGGCAACGGCATCACCGCAGAACAGTCCGGAGATTTGAAGAAGGTCGGTGACGTCGAGGCTCTGGAAGTCAAAGGCCAATATAAATACCCTAGTGAAGGAGGGGACATTGAGCTTACTTATATAGCGGACGAGAATGGCTACCAGCCTCAAGGAGCTCATCTTCCGACTGCCCCTCCCGTACCTGAGTCCATTCAAAGAGCTTTAGCTTATCTCGCCACTGCGCCCCCTCAACCTGAGCAACAGTCTTAGATTTACATCAAATAATACCTACTCAGTTGTGATATTTTTTATGTTTATACGTTTGTTTATTAAAATACTTCTTGGAATAATATTTGTTTATTACATAATTCCTCGAGATTATTTTTACTGCCTATTGTAATGATAGTAAATACTATCAAAGGTTGAATATCGCAGTCAAATACTACCTAGGTGTATAATGCACACTGATTAATAAAAGACTACTTTATTTGAGAAATAAATTTTATGGAAATTTTGTAAATTAGCTCGTAAAATAAAATCGAAATATTTCAAAGTCTGTAAAAGAAATATGTATGAATACACAGTGGTAAAGCAAAGATAAGTAGTGGGGATAGAACAGTTAATGACTGATCAAATAAACAACACATAGATGAGTTTTATCTAAGAATTCAAACATACAGTCATTTTTTAAATAAGATTTTTTTTTATTTTTTTAAATATTTTATAATAAAATAATATCTCAATGAAATTTATTTTTTTATAAATATTGGTCTAAAGCACTAATTATTACTTAACAATAACTTTCCAACGGCCACTTTGGTTTCATGAGGAAAAAAATATTTATGAAATATCTTTTTGTTCTACATTTTTAATACTATGTTCTCGCCATAATATTGTTAAATAACATTTTAACTCAATGGTACTTTTAATCCATTCCATTTAATTTTTGGATTGATGAGGTCACTTCGAAATACGAAAACAACACTTGTTGTAAGTAAACAGACTTGTTGTGTCAGAGGCGCGATGGAAGATTCTCTGCACATGAAATCGTGAATGAATAAAGTGATAATATTAGATTATTAATCGAATCTACTTTTACTTTACTATTCATATTATGCGAAAAATAAACGACAGAATCTATAAATAATCATCGATTAAGATAATTTCATTCAAATCAATCTCCATTATATACGCATTGCGTTGAACCTTATTCAAATGTTATAACCTTAAACCTTGCTGTTGCTTAAATAATGAATAAACAATTTTATAATCATAACCGTTTAAACAACAATGTTTCGCAACACACCAAAATGATCAGTCATACATAGTTAACTGTCGGTTAGGTAAGAGCTAAGGATTTGACCTTCTTCTTAGATATTTCTATTACTTCTGTTGCAGCGGCGAAGAAATGCGTCGAGGTATTTATTCTATTAATCGCATTTTATTTAGAGATAAACATGATTTTGTGTGTTTGTGTATTTACACTCGACTCATATTTAATTGATAAATAAAACACGCTTTCAAATGTCACCGTAAAAAGATAAAGCTAGTTTTGAAATGGATTAAATTTTTGCGTTTTAATAACTACGAAATAAGGCAAGTTTTAACAGAAAAAATTGGACAAGCTCGAGTCGGGCTGGCACTCTAATCTAATGATTTAGATACACAACTGTTATTTTTATTTGATATAATTATAAATGATCAATTTCAGGATTTCTTTTTTTACTTGTCTTGTGTGATCTTGTTTCTTTCAACTTTTACAATCATAAAAGTTGGCACGACAGGTCTACGATTCATAGTTTTGAAAATAAAAGTTTTTAAAAATTTAGTCACGTGGTCACATAGATTTCGTCAAAACATCAAGTTTGAGTACCAACACGACAGGTCTGCGATTGATCGTTTCGAAAACATAAGCTTTTCAAAATTTGGTAATGTGGTCACATAGATCTCGTCAAAACATCAAGTTTGAGTACCAACACGATAGGTCTACCATTAGTGGTTTCGAAAATATATGCATTAAAAAATCTGGTCATGCGGTCACATATATACGTCTGCAAAGTTTCACTGAAATCGGTTTAATCGTTTCGGAGATTAGCCGGAACAGACAGACAGACGTACAAACAGACAAAAAGTATCCTATGTCACCCTTGGTAATGCCTTCTGTACGTCTGCAAAGTTTCGTTGAAATCGGTTCAGTCGTTTCGGAGATTAGCCGGAACAGACAGACAGACGGACAGACAGACAAAAAGTACTCTATGTCACCCGCGGTAATGCCCTTTGCATGTCTGCAAAGTTTCATTGAAATCGGTTGAGCCGTTTCGGAGATTAGCCGGAACAGACAGACAGACAGACAGACAGACAGACAGACAGACAAAACGTAGTCTATGTGTCCCTCGGTAATGCCCTCTGTATGTCTGCAAAGTTTCATTGAAATCGGTTCAGCCGTTTCGGAGATTTGCCGGAACAGACAGACAGACAGACACTTCAGTTTTATAATATATAGAAGAAACGTAATGATTAAAACCACAAAACTTATTTACGGACAATTTATAAAAAGTCAGGTTACCTACTTATAATTTACTTAGTAGATGGCGTGTTTTTGAATTTATTTCGTAATTCAAAGAAAATAATCGACTAATTCAAATAATTTTTTTTTTGCATTAAAAGACTATTTTGTACATGAATAAATTACATTCAAAGATTGTAAATTGAAATATGTTACTGTCAGTTATTTTAACTCAGAAAATATGTAAAACTGAAACTTATTTGAATTTAGTTGCGTCTGTGCTGGTCTGCGCGCCTCTAGCTTTAGTATTTCGGAACGTACAAGGGACGCAGGGTACTGTAATGGGCCATAATGTATAAAACTTTGATCCAATTAATAAAAAATCAGTTAGTCATAAGGTAAAAATTCACATAGTTTCACATGTACACAATAGAGGGCGTGTTTTTGGATTTATTTCATAATATGAAGAAAATAATCGACTAATTCAAATAATACCTTTTTTGCACTTGCGTACTATTTTTTACGTGAATAAATTACATTTAAAATTGAAATTTATTTCGGTCTGTTATCATTACTCACAAAATATGTAAAATTAAAACTTATTAGAATTTAGTTGCGTCTGCGCTGGTCTGCGCGCCTCTAGCGTTAGTATTTAGAAACGCATAAGGGGGAAGCGAGCTGCGCGTGTGAAATCAGATATTTGCGTAGGGTGGTGAGGGCTCTTAATAGCTCCAACGGGGACTTTAGACTCTTATTTGATATTAACTTCAACTTAATACCTTCACGCGTACTTAAGAAAAAAGGTATTGATAAATGGATAGACATATATGGTACAGTTCCAATCGAACTTTACGGCGGATGTGAACATAGGTAGAAGTCGCGTCGCAGTAACCAGTTTTAGGTGTAGCGGGACGCAGTGGAGCGAGGGGCATATGACTGTATGGCGTTGTCTCCTTCCAATCCGCCATAATGTTTGAGGCGAACTATACAACGAAGTAATCCTGAAAGGGTTCCTTATTTGCTTTTGAGGTACGGAGCCTTAAAATTTTAGATCGAATATTTGAATTTCTAAAATAAAAAGGCGTAATTGATTGAAATGGGACGTCAGTGTTGGAAAGCGTATTCATGTGGTCTGAATTTAAGCTAAATTTTATGTAAATCAGTTCAGCAAATCAAAAATTATTATATCTACCTTGTTTTGACCATGAACTTGACCATGATCGGCAGTTTAACGGTTTCCAGCGACTACTTATGTTCTGTCATCAAAAAATATGATTCTACTATTAAGGATTAACCAACAGTGAAGAATTTTGAAAATCGATCCATCACTTTTTATTCAGTAAATTCAGTAACTCATTATGTGTACTTGAAAACGGTTTTCATAAAAAAAAAATACATGCATGCTTTAACCGCTGGAAGTAAGAACATGAAATTCGGCACATAACGCATGGTTTGCTTGGTAACATAACGCAAGTATTTAATAATCACAGCTTTGGGTGAATTCGTTTTAAGAGGTGAAAAGGGGTGTTGAAATGTGTATGGAAAAAAAACTAGGCCGTAACAAAATGTAATTTTAACAACCTCCTACAATAAAAGAATAATTTTTGAAATACAAATGAGAACGGAGGAAAGGAGGCGATAAAGTTTGTATAGAAAAAATATAAATTACGCACTCATCGCGCATATAATGCACTAAATACACAGGGGTAAAGAAAAAGAAATAGAGGGCCGGAGAGTGAAGATATATTAACTTTCTTTGTAATGATATAGAAACAGAGTCTGGTTTGAAACTAGAACCGGGATAGTAATTACAACTGAGATCAGATTCAAATAAAATTGGGCTTGGTATCGGTCTCGGACTCGTACCATAATTTGGTGGCTTATTCTATACTCTTTCAAAATATAATGATAGATGTTAATATTTCTTACAAGTCGTTCTATATGAAGTGATTTAAGTGAAGGTGCAGTCACGTGCACTCATGTTTACCATTGCCGTGTATCAAGTACCCAAAAAAATTAAAGTAGCGCAATTAGTTGAAAGAACTATATTGCAAGACATTATTGAATTAAAAGGAAAAAAAATTTGTAATTCAACAAAGACAATGCCACTGAAAATAAAAAAAATATGTCAGTGATGCTTTCAAAGCAGCCATTATCTATTTATCTATTAAACTTTGCAGCTATGCCTCGAGCGAATATAATTTTAAATGTGACTGTATATAGTTTTTTTCAAATATTTGACTATTGGAATGGGTATATTAAAAATGTTATGATTTTCTGCTAATATTTAGAACTAGGTTTTTCGGCAATCAATTCGAAACGTTTGAAAGAACCATTATACAAATAAGTCGAAAAAACCCTATTTTTCACAAATTTTTGGTTTTTGTACAAACGCCTCGAAACTGTTGATGCAATCAATAATGTGAGTTAGAAATATTGAAAAGAATTTTTTTTTTATAGTCGCATGTTGCGTTTTGTTAACTGAAACATAGAAATGGTATCATGAAAAAACATGAATCTTTTGTTTGTATGGTGGCTCCATCAATTATCAAATATCCGTAATGATTTCCTTATTTAATTTTTTTTTTACTTGGCATAGATGTTTGTTTTAACCTCTTGTTTTTTAAATACCACTTTAGAGCTGATTGGAGGAATATGCGAAATGGAAGAATTGAGGATTTTGTCACCAGAGAGTCCCTCTGACCTGTAGGCTTACAAGCAATCTTTTAGAGCTGATTGGAAAAGTTGGAGGATATCGGACCTGAATGTTTTATGATAATAAAACGAGTGGTACTTACTGAATTTTTACTGTTAATTAGACATAGTAATGTATATTGCCTTTGAAGATATCGAAAAGATGATGAAGATACAAGATTATTAGCAAAATGAAAAGTATTATAAATCAATTCCTCAATGTTATGGTTCCATAGTAATGTTATCAAAAAGAAAAACAGAGTCCGTCCGTCCGTCCGTCTATTCGTATACGAATCATATCACAGCGGTTTTTTAAAGACCCCTTAATATAGAAACGTGAAATTCGAAATTAAACATGAAATTATTCAAAAAGTATTAATCGGCAAAATTCTAAGAAGCGAGTTAAATAATACTTGTAAGGGTTTTTATTTTCACACGTCAAGATTTTATTTTTCGATTCGACTTCGGAAAAAATGCGATAATAATAGGCTCCATTTCTACTGAAATTTCTTTTATAAATTAATTCTTCTATTAATTCTAAGTTTATAGGTTTGAGAAATTTACAAGGTCTATGAATTAGGCCTATCGTTCATCGACTCTGTGTTATAAAAAAATGTGCATCCCTCTTACATATACTCGTACAGTCAAAGTCAATGACAAGGAACTCGAGCCTGTGAGTTGAACACTTAACCATTTTTGAAAACATTTCAAAATTGATGATGTAATATTATGATTAGTTTCCTAAACATGAATCAGGTTTTGGCCGAACTCTAAATATTGGATACGACATCCTCAGATATCCTCAGATTTAATATTCAACTGATAAAATCTATTGATTACTAAGTTAAGAAGTATTATTTAAAACTATATAAAATTAGTTAAATTTATTAATCAAATACTTGATGTATAAATTACAATATTCATGTGTTTTGGTTTTCAAATGATTAAACTAACAATTTAGCGATTCCGATGACAGGTTGTATTTTGTTTGTACGATATGGTAATCTAGACAGGTACATTAAAAAACATGTCTTCACTGACTGGTTCATTAACGTAGAGCCTAAACCACTGGAGCTAATTTCGTCAATAAGTTTCTTTGCGACAAAAGCACCTACTAATTTTGATTTCCGTAAATTTACTTCATATGAAGACGAAAAGGGGAAGATAGGTTCCCATTTGAAATTTTAACAATAAAGAGGTAAAATAGGTAGTGAAAATTACATGAAACTTCCGTTCTTTTTTAGGTAAAACCATGAACATTAGAACCAAAAACAACACATACTTAGCCTTTCGGAAAGAAATCAACAATATTTCGCGTTTTCGTAAATTATCCTCAAAGGGGCAAAAGAAACTGAAAGTTTGTTCGGAAATTTCTTCATTTTTAAGAATAAAACCATCAAAATTGGTATATTGGTTTTATTAAAATTGGTTTTTGGGTTGGAAGGAAATTAGAAATGACATAATTCAATTCTTTTAAATCGATCCTCTATTTTGAAAACGAATAAAATATTTCGAAAAAATACTACACTCGTTAAGTTCTCTTTTTACGTATCACATATCTCAGAGATGGCGGGGCAAAAACATAGGTTCGGGGTACTATTGGGAAGTGCTCGGCACTTAGAGGAGTGCGCAAAATAAAATTTCTAAATAAATAGTAACTGAATCAGCTGAAAATGGGTGTTTCTTAGTACAAATTATCTGACAGACAATCAGAAAAATAATTTTGTAATACCTTTCGGCAAAGCTCAAGCTGGTAGGTATACACAAAACCGAAATACCGAAATAATAAAAAGTTTAGCTATTTATCGCCATTTTGTAAAGGTTTAGAAAGCGAGTGGAATGCGATAAAAAAGTAAAACAGAAGTAAGAGAATGGAATCAAAAGCAACAAACTATAACCATAAAATAAAACCTTCTTTGGAAGTACTCGGTAATATAAATTATATTAAAGCCGAAATAATAGAAATGCGTGATTTACACAGGCGAAGTCGCGGGCGAATTCTGTGCTTTGAAGCGGAAATGACATTAATGTGCAGACTACGCGGGAATAGTTCCTAACCGAAAGCTAATAATGTACGAAATATTAAAAATTTCTTAAATCTTCTCCTGTAAAAATTCTTTATTTAATACAATTAATCGATTATTGAACACCGTGTTCAGTTAAGGCTGCCTTGCACGTACGCTGAAATTCATGTGTTCTTACTTTGTTTATTATGTACCGGAGCTTAACTTTGATAACTTCTATAAATACAGTGAATAACCCATGATAATAAACGATATAGAATGTCTCTGGTCTGGTCCATGAAGAAATAAAATGACAATTTCACCACACATATTCGTTTCTAATCAAACTTGACATTAGCAGTTAATATGTTTTTTAATGAAATTAACTGTAAATTAGAAATTGATGATTGGTGTAAAAGTGTAAGTAAAACATAAATCAATTATTATAAGTACTTAGCATACTTTAAAGCAAAAAAATACAACCGATTTGTACCTTCTCAATAATTAAGTGCTATATGTATTGACAAGTTAATGATAAAGTATTATTAAAAAGGTATTGCTAAATACGCATAGAAGCAATAATTTTTAGTGACCTTCACATCTATTCTGTCTGATTTACATATCATTTCAATATTTTTGAAGAATGACTGATATTTCTGGAGATCCTTCAACTATAGTGGAAAAACCAACGATAGTCTATAAAATAAGCGTAAAGATTTCAGTTATTTAAAAATAATATCAAATACGACGCAGTTTTTTATCGACATAATTTCTAATAAAAATACCAAAATAAAACGTCTTAAGCTAGAACAAGCTAGAACAAAGAAAAAATATCTGAAATATTATAATCATTGAAAGTATGTAATTACTTTGTTTCGAATCAGATCGTTTAGTTTTTCAGAAAAATTTTCACAAAACAGCCCAACATAACTTGTATAATTTAAAAAAAATATATGTCGATGATCCTTGGGTCGAAGCAATATGTTGGAAACAAAAATTTATGTACGACTGATTTTTGAGTACCTACTATACGCCGAGTCGAAACGGCTGAATCGAATCATACCAAATTTAGAGATTAAATTTCTTTTGTGACGTAAACTTCCACTAAGAAAGGATCTTCGAAATTCCACATTTGGTTGGAAATTTAAATACATACGTTTTTGTGCCATAAAAACAAAACCAACTTTTAAAATTCAACTTCTATAAATAATAATACACACATGTTATCCACGAGAGCGAAGCTGCGGGCAGCCACCAGTATTTTTATGTTTTAAACAAATATGCAAGTTGCAGTATATTTACAAATCACCCCTCATGTGCAAAATTCACTATGTCAAGGCTTGTTGACATCTAAAGCAGCGGTTGCACGGAAAGGCGAGGAATCCATCGCATATTAATTAATAAAGCGAAATCAATTTTTCTTTGTATTTCCGTTCTACCTCTTGCTTTCCTATTGTTATAAACCGGGTCAGTCAGCGCTGCTAGGTTTTATCCATGGATTTACATAGCATATTTAGATACCACATTCTGAAAACAAAAATGTGGGCAAAAAATATACGCCACAGGTAAATTTATACGCCAATCGATGTTTTGAAACATTCACTGTGAAGTATAATTTTTTGTGACTTACATATGAAATTTGCACTGGAAAAGAAAACAAAGATTTTGAAATTACATTTCATGTGTAATTATAAAAATTTTTGCTTAAAACAATGACAACGACATATGATCTGTCCAATCACGGAGTCTGATATTCCGGGAGGCCACGACAAATTTGGTCAAAATCTCCAAAGTGACCTACACTGGGTTGACATGATAAAGAGCAACTCTCTGATGCCAAATATGTCGGTCCGCCTGCGCAGAGTGGTTGCGTTCTTTATATGGCGCTTGAAAAACTAGTTAACGTGACCAAAAAAAAAACGATAACATAAAACTACAAAATTCTAGTTTTTCTAGCGCCATGTAAACTTAACGCAACAATTCTGCGCAGGCAGATCGACATATTTGGCATCAGAGAGGTTTCCTATAACATGTCAACCCAGAGTAGTCTACTTTGGAAATCGTTACCAATTTGTCGTGACCTCTTTGACTATGACATATTGTTCAAGTTTTTGATAGTTTCGTATTATGAAAAGCTCCATCTTTATTATTATGCTATCTAAGACATACAGTCTTCTATTTAAAAAATCTCTATATATAATGAAAATACAACAGTTCTATTATTTGCAAATAAGATACTTATCTTAAACTCACTCGTTCTACCACTGTATATACGCTTTTATATGTAAAATTAAACTCTCTTCTAGTGTAGGTTTTGAATTGGTTTAATGCTAATAACTTATCATTAAACGTGTAAACATCTTAAATCGGATAAATTGTTTTGACTTTTTACTTTTAAGTGTATGGAATTATCACATTATTTTGAAAAAGTCATTCCTATGTTGAGTTCATTGTGGGTTCATTATTTTTAACGTTATATTATTATGAAATACAATGAACCCAAAAAGCTCAGCCTTGGCTTCTGAGCAGTGTTTGTGTACATCGTTGTTTCGTTTTTTCATAAGAATCTGAAGGAGTAATTTAAGTAAATGTTTAAATTAAAAATAGTTTATTACAATCAGATTAAATGTCTAGAAGAATTATTCATTTATAACTCTTAGAATTATAAAATATACTATGAAAATAGACCTATGAATGTATTTTGGATATTTCGCAATTTCGATATACAATTGTATTTTTGTCACCTCGAGGGACTATTTAGTGAAATAAATGTCTAATTAATTATTATTTATTTAATTCTATTCTGTTCTTATTTAGTTAGAAACGAAACATAAAATTATTTGCTCACCGAATGATTCAGCATTAATACTCGGTAAAATATATTACGTATTAACTTTGTATCAAATCACGGTTGTTAAAGTTTATACCACGGACACCGAACAAATACTGCCTTTGAAGCATTAAACGTTTCGCTGGAGTTACTTTGAGGCGTCGTGGTGCAATCACCGGTGGTGGTGATGGTCCGTACCTATATAAACCGTTATAACAATGTTAGAAGAATATTCTCCGTACACCCGCCAATAAGTCAACAAATATGAAGACCATTGTAAGTGATATGTGAAGTGATTTCAATAAATAAAATAATAGTTTTTAATCAATTACTAAGTAGTTAAAAGATTAATGATATTTTAAATAAAGTATAACTTCCGTGATTTAAACGTTACGAACTATTTAGTGAAATTGATGTTTTTTTTTGTGTTTAGGGATATCATGTTACAGCTAAAAAAGCTCAACTGACTTCATTAATTACTAGGTTTCCGTCCGCAGCTCCGCTCGCGTGGACTACACAGTTGTATCGAGACCCCTTTTTTTTGGGATAAAAAGTACCCTCACTCTGCAGTTTATAAACTATATCTATGCAAAAAATAATAGCGGTCCCGATACAACTGTGTAGTCCACGCGAGCGGTGCTGCGGGCAGAAAGCTAGTTTGAAAATAAAATACAACCCATGTTAATCCCTGATAATGCAGGTTTTTATAAGTAGAATATTTTTTTTAATATTTTAAGTAGTTTGTTGAGTTTATTCGTAACAAAAAATAAATTCTTTTGTCTTTAAAATATTAGTATAGTTTAGGATTAATTTAATCGCAACATTTTAACAATATGTTCAGTTTATCATCACCGATTTATTTACAGATACTTTTAGCAGTCTTTGCTTTGTCGTCGGCCGCGCCCCAAGGACAAGATAAGGATGCTCAGATCTTGCGATACGACAGTGAAGTTAACCCAGATGGATATAAATGGGCATACGAAACTAGTAATGGCATATCCGCTGATGAGACGGGTTCCTTGAAAAATGTCGGTGCTGAAGAGCCGGCCATTCAAGTCCAGGGACAGTTCCAGTATCCCGGAGAACAAGGAAACATTCAGCTGAGTTACATTGCCGATGAAAACGGCTTTCAACCCCAAGGAGCTCATTTACCCACACCACCTCCCATTCCAGAGGCCATACAGCGAGCCCTGGCTTATCTCGCGACAGCACCTCCTCAACCTGAGAAGTAAACGGTGCCAATTATACTGTCCGTTGACAGCGTTAAAGTAACTGGTTTATATTTATAGTTGTTAAACATACCGAATTTCATAAGTGAACTGATAAAAATTCCATCGTTTTTTTTGTGAATTGGAATGTTAAATTTTTCGTGGTTTTGCTATAGTTAAATGATGTAGAATTTTCATATGCTTGCGTTCATCCTCAGTACATTATTCATCGAAAAGATTGTTTAGGTATAAATAAAAACCTTTTAGGTATGCCATAATGAATATTATCACTATAATAAGGATTATAGTCACAGTAATTTATAATAGTAAAATCTTGGTCATGGTATACATGATATTATGTTCAAACCAAGAAAAATATCGATTTACAATGTACGTTGAATTTCCTAAAATCAATTTTCATAGTCAAATTGTTCAGTAGATAATGAGTGTTCATTATGGAGTGGTTGTGATATTTAAACGTATGTAAATAAATTGTTTTTACCCGAAAGTTATATTTATTCTGAATCTTTCTACATGAATCTAGTTTAACGTTATTTTTACATTGTTTTGAACCTTTGCTACGAATCACGAAAAAAAAAAATACAAATACTGAATTAACAAATTTGAGTTATTTTTATTTTATCAATTAACAACAGTTCTCAAAGTAAATTTTTAAAGTGAAAAATTAAGAAATGAATTCTTTTGTTATATTCTGGTAGTAATTTTAAATAAATTACCCGATTTCAATTGCCTTAAACAAAAACGATTGGTTGAATCGAGTAATGATAATGGAGTTTTTAAAATTTATCTACACATAATAATGTGTAAATTTTATGTACTACGATAAAATCAATAAAAACTCTTCTTAATAGAACGAGTTATCGTTGATGTCTAACATTTCAAACTATGTTTAGGTCACATAAAAAACATCAACGCAAGTCATCCTAATATGTGTCTTGTTTTATGGTTGAAGAAGATTTAATTTTGTAAAAATGATAAACATTCAACTGTAGTTCGCTCCCAGCTTCATAAAAATGTATACTTAATGATGCCAATTGTATGAATGACAGGTAGCTTAGCTCTATGATTGAGTAAGTACAGGAAAGGTCAAGTTATAAATAATCTCAAGTTAATTAAAGGTCGCCGTAAAAAAAGCATAAAACAAAATAATAATAACCGATCAAATTATAGTCTGACATTCAAATAAAAAGTGCCGAGTTATTAACGTATGTTCCGTATTAAAAACTGGCATTTTTTTAACGAAATTTTAAAATAACAATATTGTAAAAATTTTATAAATTTTGATTTACCATAAATAATCTTGCTTTAGTCCAATTCAAAACATTTACTTTTTTATTATTATAGAAGACAGACACCCAAATTAATTTGAGAAGTAGGAAAGTGGATAGGATTAAATAAAGAGATAAAAAGTTTTAATTTTGTACTAATATGTATATTATATTTTTTTGTATTATATGTATGTATATATGCATATTGTATTATATGTTTGTATTATATTATATGTATATTATTTTTGTAATAATATTTTAAGCATGCTAATATTTCAATCTAATAAAAAAGTGTCAAAACGTTTCAACATTGTTAATTTTGAAGGCCGACCGCAGTCTACAACTTTTACATGTTTTTATAAACACAAACTGCCTCATTATGTAAAAGTTTCTACTATTCGGTAAACGGCTTAATTTATTGTTGTGTACTGCAGGTCTAACACGCCACTTTATCCGAACCTTATCCGCGCTGTTATTTCACGGAACACTAAATGCGTAACACGAAACCACTTTATCTGCCGCGGATAGCTCTGGCGGTGAAGTCGCGAATCCGCTAACTGTCAACGCTTTTTTGGTCTAATTTAGTATGAAAATCGGTAACACGCCACTTTTATACGCCGAGGTCGAACGGATATTTGACGATATTTGAGGTCGTAAATAAATGTGTCAATCTGAAAAACCATACAAACATTTTTTTAACTTGTCACATTTCGTTATCCGCTTCAGCTGTTTCAATTTGCTACCTATCCCTTGGCTGTCATGAAAGGATAAAAGTGTGCATGTTACCGATTTGACAGAAGTTGCCGAATCCGCTATAGCTCAACGCCGATAGAAAGGTTACGGAAAAAAGTTGCGTGTTAGACCAGCTGTACTGTATTCGTAGGATATAAAATATGCGCTACGATTTTCAATCTTGTACATACAGGTATGGAACCTTGAGGCATTACAGATATGGCTCAAGAGATTGAGCAGTATTTATATATTTTCACTCTGCAGTTTCACTTGCAAATCAATTAGTTTTCTTGGGGTATCATGTTACGTTTTCTATCTAAGAATGACGCAAACAAAATTCCAGATTTACGGTGACGACGTGCTGGAAATGGAATGTAAGTTGCAGCAAATCTTAATATATTTGTTACATATTTTTCCGTAGTATTGAATTTTTATTTGATATATCTAGAGTACAAGATATTTTTGTACTGTAGATATGCCGATATCGTCATAAAACACTCCACCCAACATCACAGTGCGAGCAATTATCAGATATAGGCGGCCCGCCTCGACTTCGTTCAGGTTGAAAAATAATTTATCTTAAACAGTTATTTGGAAGATAAAATTTATTAACAAATTCATGTTATACTGTTCCATTTTTTTGAAGTTTTAAAATAAATCGATTATCCTTATTTCCTGACCTAGAGAGATCTAAACGTAATGAAGATCAACAAGGATATTAGTTTTGAATGTAATATTAAAGTTCGCGAAAAATCCTAAACAATGGTGTATTTCACAGATCATTAATTATTTTTGTTATACGACCAAAAATTAGTAAGTAGTTATTAAAAAAAATTCGCCACTCGTCTAGTCGTATGGAGCAAGAGCCCACGACGGCCAGACCTTCGTTATTTAATAAAAGCTGAAAATTCTTCTGTGCGTGTCCCCTATACAGGTAAGAACGACCAGGGACTATATAGTTTGGGTAGTGGTTACTTGGGCAGGTAACAGGTAGTAAAGGTGTATAAAATAGTACCTTAAATTCGTTATAGTATAAAGCTCAATTTTTTAATATTTCATTAGGGATAATTTTAGAAATCTCGTCATCCATTGCCGGACACTTATGACAGTTGCTACCCCCTGCCAGACACCCCTAAATTTTAATAAATTATAATTATACTTTCGTTACAGTATAAAAGCTAAATTTTATATATGTTACTTGGGAACCTATAAAAAAATGTTACCTCAAAAGCCGGACAGTTTTAATGGTTTTTACACCTTGCCAGACACATCGAAAGTCCGTTGTAGGTGCGAGCGCGAGCGCTTAGTCGATTGCGATCTTCAAAGATATCCAATAAAAAAATATTTTATTACGTTCATAGTCATGTTATATAAAGTAAAAAATGTAATTGTATTATTATAATATACAAGAAAAAGCGTTATTACATGTAAAAAAAATATTTATTCGTTGTCGTCGATATTTTCATTTTCTTCATCATTACTCGCCCAGTCGATGTCATGATCGTCTTCAATATCGCCTTCTTCGTCAGTTTCTGAAAAAAAAAAAAAAACAAGATTATACAATTATGAATAATTAAAAAATTATGTACAATAATTTGTCATAATAATTACATACCTGATTGAGTTTTAAGCGAATCACTAACATAACTTGGTAGTTGATCTCCTGAAAACCATTTGAATTGGTATTTGTCATTTTTCAATACCCAGCCATTATTGTCTGGTTGATATGTAGTTGGATTTTTCAGATGAGCATTATTCCAAATGGTACATATATAATTTGCTCGCAGAAATTGTTGCAATAGCTTGCTTTTGAAAGGTGGTAGATTGCTAGCGTCAAAATTTCGCAACTTTTTCCGGTCAAAAGCTTCGTTTACATCGGAGACTTATACGAGTCGATGAATAATTATATATGTACCATTTGGAATAATGCTCATCTGGAAAATCCAACTACATATGAACCAGACAATAACGGCTGGGTATTGAAAAATGACAAATACCTATTGTAACCGTATGTAACGCCATTATGTCGGTAGTTAGTCGTAGGTCACTATAAAATAAATGAAGTGTACAAATGCGTTTATCAAAACGCCAACGAAACAATTTTTTAACGTGGCAAAAAAACTCGAAACTTTGTAAAAAATGACGTTCTGTTGTAAAAAGCGATGATAACTTTTTATTATAACTTTTATGACACAAGGCATTGCTGTGATAATAATTTTGATGCAAATACATACCTCATCCATACCCGACCCGCAGTGGAGCAGCGTGGTGGACTTAAGCTCCAAGCCTCCTCACCCTGGGGGAGGCCTAAGCCCCTGCAGTGGGGTAAAAATGGGCTGATGATGATGATGATGATGATGACATACCTCTTTCTTTAGTTTCTTTGTATGCACTTATTATGTAAGACCTACCACTTTATTTCATTTATTCGCTTCTTCGGTTTCTTTGTTTGTTTGTTTACTTGTTTGTTTGCTAAAAATTTTGCAAAAGATTTTAAACTAACTTTCCGAAGAGCAAGAGACTTGAAATTTTAAATATAGCTCATAGCTGCTTAGATAGCTCAGTTCAGAACTGGATGACAGTGCAATTATCTGGTGAGTAGGTCCTGTTGATATAACCAGAACCGTCTCCCCACGAGGGAAGTTCTCAAAGGTTAATAGTATAGAGTTGAGATTTAACAGATGACTTTGATTTATATAACAGTAGATAATTATGGTAGCAACGAGTTGATTTCTCGATCGAACTGGAAAATTGATAATACACCCAACAATGGCTACCAGGAAACCCGCTGAGTTTGAACTCATTAGATTTGTCTTCGTGTCTTGTCGTGATAGAGCAAAGCGCAACGAACCTGTCTCAAATTTATAAGGCCATAGGGCCATGGTTCGAATTCGGGCGTGTACCAATAAGTGTTTCTGATTTAAGTACATGACTGTCACTGACTCCATGCCTTGGAAAGCACGTTAAGCAGTCGGTCCTGGACGCTGTCAATAGATAGCTGTCGTTACAATCCCCAACCCGCAGTGGAGCAGCGTGGTGGGTTTAAGGTCCAAGCCCCCCTCTATTGGATTATAGATATAGGTGATATAAATAAAACTAGTTAATTTGGAATATTCAGAAACTATTTATATTACACAATCGACACTCGGTCCGCAAACGTGTTTGAACTAAGAGAACTACGAGTGGAATACGAGAAACATAGAAGACAAGAGCATTCATTAGTTTATAATTTATTATAACATCATTTGTAACCACTCGAGGTCAAACCGAATACGACATGTAAAACAATGCTCTTGTTCTCCTATTAGTTTTTGTCCTTGTATCGGAGCCAGCGCCCTCGCGACAAATATAAACAAATTAATACAGTCAACACCCTCCTCACCCTGGAGGAGGCCTAAGCCCCTGCAGCGGGGTAAAAATGGGCTGATGAAGTGAAGAAGATTTGTCTTCACGAGCACTTTTCATAGGACGTAGTGCCGAGGGTCACGGAGCTGTTTGTCTAAATGTTACAAGAAAGCGAGTTTTATATACCTACAATCTTAATATACGGGTATAAAATGCAAAAATGATTGACCGATGTATCAACGTATAGGCCAAACCCTTAAGGCTACAAAATTTAAATTTCTAACACGTAATTCGAATTCGTATGACGAAGACACCCACTAAGGTTTTTTTACAAAATTCAACCTCCAAGGGGGTGAAATAAGGGATGAAAGTTTGTATGAAACTTTTTATTCCTTGGAGATATTTGCATAAAATTTCGTATGAATTGAGTATGGCAAAAATAATAAGTTACGTATTTCAGCGTTTTCCAAAATTCAGACCCTAAGCGGGTAAAATAGGGGAAGAAAGATTTAAATAAACGCACAGGCCAAACCCTTAGAGCTAGAAACTTACAGTTTCGCTCACGTATTCTTCTTATGACGTACAAATCCACTAAACAATGATTTTTCAAAATTCTACCTCGAAGGGGGTGAAATAGGGGATAAAAGTTTGTATGAAACTTTTTATTTTTTGGTCAAATTTGCATGAAATTTCGTATGAACTAAGTACGGTAAAAATCCCTTACTAATTTTCACACTCGGTTTCCTCCCTTTGAAATGTGAAAATCTGAAAAACCTTAAACTTGTAATTTTTTATTTATGATAATAGGTACAATTCAAATTTTTAAGTCCCTTAAAAAAGCCGATAAACACTCCCATACAAATTTCTACCCACTGTTACCCCCTTAAAATGTAAAAATCTAAAAACCCTGAAACACCTCACTATTTATTTCTGCTCAATAGCTGTAATTCTAATGTTCATATTTCTAACTTCAGAGGACAAGGCTTTCACATAAAGTCCCTCCTCCCATATTGATGAAATCGGATCAAATTGTGAATTTACACCATTTTTGAATCAGCTTAATAACACAGTCAAAATTTCATAAAAATCAGTCCAGCCGTTTAGGAGGAGGTTTTTTTTGTTTTATGTCGTAATCTAGTCGACAGACAATTATGTTACGGCGGCAGTCTCTAAAAGAAATGTAAGCTCTTATCCCCCAAACTCCTCATTTAAAGAAATCGCTACGCGTTTTGAACTTCGTAATGTAAGCTGGTCACGGCTTTCACAGGAGCTTTACTTCTATTTTACCAGCGTATTAATGCAATGAAAATTATTGTTGCAGGCGAAGTAAATGCATGAGCTCATGAAACTCATCAGTAAAATGGTATAAAAGTATCCACATAAAATTAAAAGTAAATACGTGATATAATATTTGAAAGAATATTATGGATTGCCATTAGTGTCCATTGTTTTGATTATGATTAATTTAATTTAAAAATCACATCGTAGTTATTTAATTTCAGCAATTTACATATAGAAAATAGCGCTATCTAGTGCTCTTTAGCTGAATTTGGCGATAAGCAATCATTTTCGTGTGGATGTAGTTTCTTTATAATCACCAAAGATGGCAGTGACTACAGTCGATTTTCAATATTTAAAGGGTCTGTATGTCTTTCTTTAGGATAACGAGTTCAGTTTAACTGTCTGTGCAGATAAAAACACGAAGATAAAAATCACACAGCTAAGACATATTTATAAATGAAAAAACCTAATTGTAAACCACAGATCATTTTTTAAACTTATTACATTTCTTTCTAACATACCAAGACGTAAGTAGGTAGGTAGTTATGTAAAACTTCCCTGTTCCTGGCGCTGCAATCCGACCTTCTTTTTATAGCAGGTCAGTTCGATTTTCATGTACCTGTATGTATGTCATTATATTCGAGGGGCCGCATCAAAACAATTTCTGCAAAGTTAAAAAATAATAGAAAATATGAATTTGACAATGAGAACCAGGCTAAGACATTTCTCTGCTGAAATCTTCTCATTGTAAACTTAGTCTCTAAACCGACAACACCTAATTTCTAATATAAACTAATATGTCTGTAAGTTTAACTATTTGTAGAAACATTAGCCACATATTTGTGCTATTAAACTTAGTTGGTCATTGATGAAATCTTCTAGATGTCGGAAGTAAAGAATTATCTGTAAAGTAAGTTTTCTATTAGTTTCTGTATGAGTCAGTAATTTGACAGACGCTATAGTAATGCACCATGAAAGGACACTAAGACGACAACGACACACTGAATCACTCACCAATGATCAAACCATTAAGTGATCACGTTTTTGAGGATTTCTATCGAATACGAATACGATAATAACGGGGATAACTCATTTTTATTGGAATACTAGCTTTCCGCCCGCGGCTTCGCCCACGTGAACTACAGTTGCACCGGCACAGCTAAGTGGACGCGATGCTTCAGAATATTGTGACAATTGCTAGAAAATTCTGCAACTTAACTAACTAAGAAATCTCTATACCTAATTTCATCCAAATCCATTTAATCATTTTAGCATGTAGAATAGCTATCACACAAGACGGTCCCAAAATCGGTCAGCCATTTCCAAGATAAACCGGAACAGACAAGTAGATATAAAAATTACTTTTCGCTCCTGACAACGCTTTCTTTATGTTTAATGTTTATGTATTACGTTTGCACAATTTCAGTAAAATCGGATCAGCCGTTTTGGCGATTAGCCCGGACAGACAGACAAACACACAGACAAAAACTAACTTATATCACTCCTGATAAACTCCTTTTTATGTCTGCGAAGATTCATTGAAATCATTATCATCATCAGCCCATTTTTACCCCACTGCAGGGGCTTAGGCCTCCCCCAGGGTGAGGAGGGGGGCTTGGAGCTTAAGTCCACTTTTCTGCTCCACTGCGGGTTGGGAACTGTAACGACCGCCATCTATTGACAGCGTCCGGGACCGTGCCCTCCGAAGCACGGTGTCAGTGATATTGTGTACTTAAGTCAGAAAAACTCATTGGTACACGCCCGGATTCGAACCATGGCCCTATGGGGCCTTATACATTCGAGACAGGTTCGTTGCGCTCTGGGCTATCACGACACTCATTCATTCATTATTCTTTAAAATGGTTTAGTCGTTTTGGAGATTAGCCGGAACAAAAAGACAGACAGACGACCACACGGACAAACGTTACTTATATCACTCCTGAAAATTTATTTTTAATGTCTGCATAGTTTCGTTAAAATCTTTAAAAGTTTACTTCCAACATACAGATGGACAGACAGACAGGCAGATAAACAAACAAAAACTAGCGCATGTCACTGTTCACGTCCTTCTTTTCACGTCTGCGAAGTTTCATTATAATCGGTTCAGCTGTTTTATAGTTTAGCTCGAACAGACAGAGAAACGGACAGACAGACAAACATCGTATTTATATACTTCTGACAATCTTTTAATCACTCCGTGAAGTTTAATTGAAATCAGTTCATCCCTTTTGGAGATCAGTTTAAACCAACAGACGGACGGACAGACAGACAAATAAACAAAAAAATATTTCATAGTTTTACTAATTGTGATGCTTAAGGTGATTTTTTTTATTCTAAATTACTTAATTTTTTCAAACAATTTGTCAAAGTAATGTGTAGTTTTTGTATCTTGTTCGACAGCTAATTAAGTGTAGATGTTTTTAAAATGTTAGGCAGATCTATAGAATATATATATCTGTAGATTTTTGTTTCACAATATCATTTTCTTTTATCAAAAGAAATTAGTAAATTTGTCAACTTTTATAGTTTAGGAGCCCTAATTTTTAAATATTTAAACATTTTTTTTCATGCCATTTATGTTTAAAAAAAGTATTTACAAATAAGAAATAACAATAAGAACATATTTGATACGTTGGTATTTTGAAAATACTTTTTTCATCCGGATTTTCTTAAAAAATAATAACATTGTGGATATCTCTAAAATGGTCCACTTTTGCCCCAGTCTTTACTTTAAATCAGTCAATTAATAGCAAATGGCTTCCCCTACAACCTCTTAAATAGATCGTGCCATATTACAATTTGCTTGTAACATACAACAAGAAACTTGAACACTTAACAACTTTAACAAGGACTACAAAACTTTTATATTAAGTGAGATAGACAAACTTTTTCAACATTTTACTTACAATAAGCTAATATTAATAATGTTAAAAAGTATTAAAATAATTACCTACTTAATTCATTTACACAAAAACCAGCGTCGGTTGGTAATGACGAGGGATGAAATGGTGGTGCAGTTCAAAATTTTGCACGAAATAGGTAATAAGAATTTAATGACTCTTACAACATCTAGCATTAGAAATAGGCGTCTAGGCTAGGCTGTCGACCTTATGAAAACCTGTCAGTCTAGGTTTTATAGTTATTTAATTTCACTATCGATGATGGCGTTTCGGTAAGACGTCAGTTGAATTATTGGGAGCGTCGTCTTCATAAAAGCACGGATTGAATAAAAGCACTCTTCTGCGCTTACCGTCTTACCACTCTTCTAATTAGCTGGTGTATATTTGGCAAGTTTTTGTCCGGTTTCAGTCCACGAGGTCTCCGCGCGCCAGCCTTCATCCCCGCGAAATTACGTTTGACAGTTTCGATATTGTGAAGTGACATTTCTGACTCTATTCAAACCATCCAACCAACTATCCTTAAATTCTTCCTTCTTTTGTCTTTTTGTTTGTCCATATTCAAACACATATGGTCCCTACTAGTAACATTTTGTTAAATAAGAAGCGTCCGTCTGTCCTATCTTGAAATTTGTCTGTCGAGAAGTATATATAGGTAGATACCTATGCTGAAAATAATAATAATAATGATACATGGGACTTCCCACACAGCGCCATCTAGTCCCAAAGTAAGTAAGAATCATGCTTGTGTTATGGGTTACTAGGCAACTGATATACATACTTAAATATTCTTTATAATATATACATATATAAATATTTTTGCGAAGACACCACATACATATAACAACCAAGACCCGGTACCAGTATCAATATTCTTCATATTAACACTGACCCGAACTGGGATTCGAACCCGGGACCTCCAGTTTCGTAGGCAGGGTACCCACTAGACTAAGTCGTCTTTGGATAACAAAGAAACATATATTCTTAGATATGACTCAGTACATGCTTAATTTGTGTTCATTTTGATATTCTGATAAGTATGTCTATCATTGAGTTAACTTTTCCTACTTTGCGTAACTACAATCAGTTAACTTTCGTAACCACGTTCCGAATTGAGATTATTATGAAAATTATTTTTGGGTTGAATTTAGCATTATTATATAACATATTGGCTTTGTCATACACAGAACATTCATAATTTTATATCAGCAATCTGAAAGTCCACCCTGCGTATATCACATTCGACGCATTCATAGACTAACCTCATTAATTGTTACGTCTATTCCGATGACCCAAGTATTAACGCAATAGATCGTGTTCTCTGTGGGTATATAAAGTGTTATAGTAATCCCAGTGGATTATTATACATCGGTCCGTCAATAGAACGACAAACATGAAAACTATAGTAAGTGCTGTTTCACATGTATATACTTGTAGCAGTGAATCACATCAGAATGTAACTATATCGAACTTACAAGTGCATAGTTAAAAAATTGTTTAAAGTATTGCGTATTTGTTGAAATTCTGAATGCTGATAATTTGACTATGGATCAGTCAAGTTTATTACTGTACTAACTATTACATAACCGTTTATAAGGTTGCTACAGTTTGATCCCAGTCGTTTCGAAACGTCTGGTGAACTAATATGAAAATCCAGTTTTTATTTGTACTTCTCGTATAACTAAATGTTTGATCGATTCGGAGTAATATTTTACCAAATCGATTACAATCGAAATGTGTTTTTTTTTACAGATTCTGTTAGCTTTGATCTCTGTGTCGTTGGCTACGCCTCAAGATGATAAACACGCCGAGACGCTGCGCCAAGAAGCCATTGTGGATCCCGGCGGTTATACATACGTCTATGACACCAGCAACGGCATATCTGCCAACGAAAACGGCGAATTGAAGAATATCGGTGCTGAATATCCGGCGCTCCAAGTGCAAGGACAGTTCCAGTATCCAGGAGAAAACGGGAACATTCAATTGTCTTATACAGCCGACGAATACGGGTTTCATCCCCAAGGAGCTCATTTACCCACACCGCCACCTGTTCCTGAAGCCATACAGCGCTCGATTGATTACCTCGCGACGTTGCGGCCGCCCACCATATCTATCGACGTGAGGGGATTCAATTAAGAACTCAGGGTGTTAAGTGGTAAAATATCCATACCTCAATATGTTAAATCAGTGACTGACTCTTGTTACGTGTAAAGTGAAAAGACAATTTTGTTTGTGAACGTATGAATGATGTTTTGTTCATATATGTATCTCCGTTGTCAGATTCTGTTACTAAATTCACTTGGACCTCAATTCTATCACACAACTAGATTATAAATAATGTGTCGATTTTTTTATGTTAACTATTTTTAGATATTGTTACTTGTGGCTGCCTAGATCTTCACTCGTCAGATTTTTTTGGCATTTGTTTATTTTACATTGGCAAAACGATAGAATCAATTTGCCAGTCGTGATTTTATTAATAGAACAGGCTATCGAGATATTTGACATGAATTCATATTATATGAGTTTCAAAACATTGTATGTTTAGTTGGTTTTTAATATAAGTATTTTTTTGTTAATAAAATAAAAAATTTCGTTATTAAAGTTGCATTTATTAATCAGTTGTGTTGCCAGTGTATAAAATTATATATATAAATAAACAGTCCTTTTTAAAGTTTTTCAGCGAGTAATAAAAAAACTCGCAACCAATTTAGAAAAGACTTGAAGTGATGTTGATACATAAAATATATGATTTTTAACTTATGCTGCAATTAATATGTAATTTAATAATATTTTATATAATTTATTATTTTTTAATATTGGTTTCAACGGAAAAACGGAAATCTGCTACTTGGCCCTCCTTTCCCAGCCTGGAAACTATTAGATCGTCACGCTTGGTCCCGCTTTGAGACCGAGTAGGAACACGTCAAAAAAAGTTTGCAGTCATTTTGAAAAGTTGATATATGTTTCGATTCTCTGAAAATTAATAAAAAAAGTCTTAAAGGGATTTGTTTCATATTTAAAAATACATTATTTAGAACTGAGTAGTTCAACGGAAGAGTGGCCTATGCTTACAATGAGCAATTAGCGAGTAGGAATTTTTTGATTGTTTAAAATTTGTTTCAAGAATAAATCAGGGATAAAGTTAAACATTATCAATTCAAAAGTAATACTTTATTTCCATTTTAATGCAATCAACATATTTATAAAAATAAAAATTAGCTCGTTGGGTAGGCCTATATACTACCCAAAAATTAAATATTAATCGTGTTATTCCTGGACTAGGGCGTTAACGTAAAAGTAATTGTCTTGTAGCAAATTATGTTCCAATAAAATACATGTTGCCTTGGAGGGATATAAGGCAAGAGTTGTAAAAGATCATCATATTTTTTTTCCAATGGCGCGTCAATTTTGATAAAAAATTAATTATCAAATGAGTAGGAAAATCGTGTTTTCTTCTGCTGCTAATAAACATTAGGCCAGTGTAGTTTGTAATTTTTTTAATAGTCAATAGTCAAATATCTTTATTTCGTAGTTATGCAGCATAATCTTGAAATACGTCACAAAAATGAGTTTATTACTTCGTGAAAAAACGTCACCACAAAGGCGCATTCAAAAAGTTTATTCTGGGAAATTATCTTCTCTCTATGGGTTGTATTTTCTGTTACGCTGGATTCAATCAGATGCTTGATGGTGCGCAAATGCAAAAGCCTCCTTTTTATCAGAAACATCACCTAAACGAAAAGGTGTACTAAATTCCCCGCTTTCGGTTGCTGGTTCAAGCATTGGGTTTTCCAACCACATTTCCGATATTACTGAGAGCATAAAAAGATAGCGCTCATAACTAACGTTTGCGCAGTCCAGTCATAGGCCGTTTTACAAATAAAACATTTCAGGTGCTTTTTTCTTGGCTTGGGTTGCCTGTATCCTGCGCAGTGCAGAGAGATGAATGGATTTTTTTCCGTTTAAAACCTTCTCTCTATGCAAATGTAATTTATTGCTTTCAATGTTGTCTGTCAAAGTTTTAAATCAAATTTTAAAAAATCAAACACTTGGTAAATATTGATTAATATGATAGGTAATGTTACTTACAAAAAGCTAGTTTTTTGTAATAAACTATTACACTTGTTCAAATACATTAGTGGAATCGCTAATGTTGATAATGAATGTGTCTTCATATTTCGTGTGACCTGCCTGACCTAAGCAAAGCGCTAATAATAGAGCTTGACATTTATTGATGGAACTAGTTTTAAAAGGTCTGCTCGGTGTTATTTACCGTGATTTATATGTATACTACGGTAGTATCAATTTACACCAAGTTCTCATTTTATTAATTAATTTAAAAATATTTTCTATATGCCAGTTATTTCCAATGGAATCACGAACCAGTTTACAATTAAATTATTAATTTAATAGAAATATCAATGTGCGTACACAAGTAAAACACACTCGGTTGGTAAGTTGTCCATCAATGAATTAGCTTAACAACTCCATAGTTCTAGTATTCTCTTTCATAGCCTTTCTTTGCTTTTGTATGAATGAAAGGCCCAGCCCTTAGCTATGCTAGCGAGATGACAGCAGCTGTCACGGCACCTGTCAGTAGTTGTGACCATGAAGGTATAGCAGCCAGGATGGTATCATGACATTTAAAAATAAATTTTCACGATACCATCCCGAAGTTGAGTCACGAGACACAATTTATCCCCGCAGATTCCTATCGATCTTATTCTTCAGTTAAAACAGATATCATACACTCTCTATAATGTTGATACTCTACGTTAAAAACCGACGATGAATATAAATTAAATAGCACTTCGGCCTTGTTTATAAAGACATCACAGAGATTTTTCTAAAAACCACACAACGTAAAAAAAAATTAATTTTGTTCGATGTTCTTCAACCAACTAGACACGCACAATATATTCCATCAATTGAAAATTATATTATTTATTTAAATTCTACATAAGGTTTGGACTTCTCAATCAAATAAAAGCTATTAAGGTGCCATATGATTTTTTTAAAAATTTTACGTATAGTTTGGACAAATAAAAGCTATTAAGATCCCTTATGATATTTTTAATTTCACATAAAGTTTGGACTCCATAAAAAAAGCTATTAAGGTTCCCTATGTTTTTTTTAATATCTTAATATAGAATTTGGACTCCTCATATCTAGGCTATTAAGGTTCCTTAGGATTTTTTAATTTCACGTAGGGATTTATTTTTATTTTCACATAGGGTTTGGACTTCTCAAATATAAGCTATTAAAGTTCCTGAGCTTAAAATCAGAAACAGGACATCTTGTAGATAGATATTGATTAAAATGTGCTTGATTTGTAAACTATTTGTGTTCATATTTCGAAATTAGATTCAAAATTACAGCCTGCAAATTAAGAGCTATTAGAATTTTCAACAAATTATACACTAATTTATAGTTTAGGATCCCACGTGGAAAATCACGTGGCGAGCATAAACTACAATCCTCAAAAATTATGTAAATGACATGTTTATGGATGTTTGTAACTCAATCACATATTTTTTTACAATTTTGGGACACGGCAATAGCGGGTCAGTGTGTTTTTTAGTCGAAATCCTTCACAATGGGAATGTCAGAAAAGAATTTTATATTTCACCAAAATATTGCGAGGATGTTATTAGGGCATACATTGATCATTTTTGAATAGCAAAAATATTTTTGTATGGAATACCGACTAGTTATTATTATTTTGCTATTTAAAGTACTTTTTTGTATTTGAAAGGAGCTCCAAGTCCCTAGCACCCCCTTTGCCAACATTTTCAAATAAAATATGAAAGTACATTGATGTTTAAATGCTAAATGACCAGTTTTGGGAGTTTATCGACATTATTTTCATTTATTTTGTAGTTAATAAGTCAACACATATCAAAATACACAATTTCTTAATCATGGTCAAGTAAATACTCCTTTAATAACAAAACGATTTTCGTAAAATTACTTTTTTTTCCTTTTAGCTAAATTATGCATAAAATAACTAAACTTGTTGTGTAAAAACAGCAAATCTCTTTATCAAAAAAATCAAAGTCTCTTATAAGAAAATTTACTTTCCGCTGTATTAGATAGACTAGACGAAGCTTTGTAAAATCCTAAAGAGCTACTACCAAAATTTAAACAAACCATTTGTTTTAAAGCCACAAAATAACAAACAAGCAGCTTTAAAACTTTTAAAATAAATATTAAAATAAATTCGTGTCGTCATAAATGTTATTCTAGATGGATCCGAAAACCCAGTCGGATGAGACCGGTTGCAGGTGATGTTAGTTTTTATTTTTGGAAGGAGGAAAACCGAGATTCGACAAGGCCAAAATTATTCAGGTGAACACCCTTACACGCGGACCGTTTACGTTTTAATAAATACAAGATTCGTGATTATATAAACGAGAATTAGAGTCGCACTCATGTGTTTGCTGTTGTGACTATACCTGTGTAACACTATAAATATGAAGTCTATCGTAAGTGATTTATGTCATATTAACACACTTTATTATTCAACTGAATTTTGTTTTTAAATTTTTATCGTCTTTCCACTTAAAAGTAAAACTATGAACAAGATTTTGATATTTTTTATTTTCAACATTGTAATTTATTTATTTTAAATTTCGTTCTAAAAGAGCTGACATTTATTGAAATTGATTGTACTATTTTAAAAGTCGTTGCGATAGTATGGACGGTTATATTCCTTATTTAATTAATTATCATCTAAATTCCTCATTTTCATTTTTTTGACCCTGTTTGTAGAATTTCTTTGTCAAGTTTAATAGTGCTTAATATTATTTAATCATACAAATGCCTAGATATCTGAATAATGAATGAAATTAAAATGGCATATATTAAAACTTACACGTGTGACGTTATCTTGATATGTTATATAGTTATATTTTAAGGTTTTAATTTCAAGCAATACGTATTTTATCGAAATATTATGTTACGTGTTTAAAGCTTAAATTTTTTGTTAAAAATTGAATAAACAAGGTTTTATTCGGGACAGCTCCAGTGATAGCGCCATCTGTTTTAAATACTAATAACTAGTTAGGATAGCGAAATCTGTTGTAAAGCATAGCAACTGATTCGATTTCAGATTATTTCACTGCATTCATTGGATTTTTTATCTATTCTATCGCAATTTCAATACTTTTTTTCTGTGTTTATAAAATGACTTTGAATAGAAAGTCAGAAATCGCAATTAAACATATTTTCGTGTAATTTTGTTTTTGATACTAATTTTATTTTTCTGTCTGTTTACTTTTAAATAAATAATCAGTTGTATGGGTCAATACCGGTCTTTGTCCTTTATTACCTCAGTTATGTTTCTTTTATTATGTTACAGCACAACATAATACCCATAGGTATAGTGCCAATCAAACTTTATGGCGGATGTGAACATAGACAAAAGTCGCGTCGCAGTAACCAGTTTTAGGTGTAGCGGGATGCAGTGGAGCAAGTGGTATATGACTGTACCTGCGCAAGCACGCTTATAGCGTTGTATTCCGATCCGCCATAAAGTTTGAGGCGAACTATACATAAGTTTACTTAAAGGTCCCCAACACCTATTATATATTAAAATTATCTGGAAATAAGCAAATAAGTATTAATTCAGACTTAAAAATTTTTAAAATGTAAATAAAATTGTTATTTTAAATTTTATTAAATTATATATAAAATTTTTATTAAAAAATTGAATTGATTTAAACATTCGGCGTTTTGAAATGAAAATGAAAAACAAGTGTTAAAAAATAGAGTTTTTTAATCTAAAAACCAGCTTCATATTATAACCAGCTCCCAAAGAAAAAAAATCTGCAGTTGAATTAGTTCGTCCGTATAAATGGAAGCTTAAAGCCAGATTTAAAGATTTACACTTAGACACCTAGACAGACAAACAGACAGATAAATAAGTCAAAATGTATTGCGTCAGGGTTTGAAATATAAAAATCGATTCAACGTGTATTTAGTTTCATAGAAAAAGCTCAAATAACTTTGATCCTATCTTAATGTTCCATCATAACCGGGTTAACTAGTCAACGGAGTAATCCTACTTCACTTGTTTCACCCCTGTGCTTTCGAAACGATTTGACTGGTTTTTATATAAATAGGACGAATATATACTATGGTAGTTTCTCTAAAATCAATGATTCTTTTACATTCAGATACTGTTTTCGTCGCTGGTGGCGCTGAGTGTGGCCGCTGTGGTGCCACATACCGGTAGTGACGTAGATGCACCAATATTACGTTCAGAGTCGAAAGTCGAACCCGAAGGTTTCAGTTACGTGTGAGTCTCAACAAATATTTCATCTAATTTATACATAAATTACACAATATCGATCCAGGGTTTGGATTCCTTTAGATAATGTTCTGTGTAGTAAAGTTGTAGTAAATTTTTATACGGTTTTTCAAATGAACGGTGTACATAAATACCTATTACCTCATCATTTGAACTTAGTATGATCCTTGTATTTGTCCTTTTGTACGTCTGTTTATACGTTCATTAGACGGGTCGATAGTGACAGATGTGATGCATATCTTCTAAGCATAAGTTTTCAATATGAATCAGCCTACTGTCTAAGGGTGCTTGCGTACAGCGGCGTCAGCGACCCATAGAAATATATTAATAATGTACAAATAGGTTTTGTTAAAATTCAAAGTAAGTAAACACGCGTAAAAGAATTAAACAATAATTGTCATAAAAGTATGCTTTTTTGCAGGATTATTTTTGTTGTTATAAAGTCCACGAAAAGCAACTTTACGATAGCGGCGAGCGCTTGCGCTGCGGTTATTTTTTTACCAAGCATTTTTTTTAATAGCCTGGAACAGTATATCATATATACGTGTTGGATAATGTGAAAAGCGCTGAGTGAAGTTGGGTAAAAAATAAATTGCACCCGTTTCCAAGATGTATAAAACATTGGCATACTCTAATGACATACATTAATCATACATTAATGACTAAATCAGTCGGTGCGCTAAAAATAATTAACAAAAATATGCGACCTTGTTACTCACGATAAAACCTCACGATTTAGGGATTTGCTTGCAATCACGATTTGTAGCACACTTTCTAGCACGATGACAATATTGCGAAAAATTCTAGTAATGTTGAACCGTTATTTACCGTTTTAACTGGCACACGATTGTAATAATTATAGATTATGAATTTACAATATACTAAATATTTTATTGTTTATGCGTATTATATTAAATATAAATATAAAATAAATTTTTATCATCAAAAGTCCGGGGAGGGCGAACTGAAAATCAACGTCAGCAGCGGCATAATGCTACTATATTTATTTTATTTTTATTATTATGTAAAATATATATTTCCCGTTGTGGGCAATAAATTCTTATTAGGTATATGTAGCGCGTTCAAAAATAACATGACATCTTCAAAAACAATTACACACATGAAATTAGAAAAAAAATCATGAAATATTAAGTAATTGCAAGCATGTTGTTTGTCGTCATTGAAAAACTGATGATGAAAGACATTCAACCTCTCTTATATATTTTACGTCCAAGATTACTATTTATGTCATTTAAACACTGAAAAAAGAATTGTACATATATTTGAAAATTTATATATTTTTTTTTAATCTTCAGATACGAAACAGGCAATGGCATCTCCGCTCAGGCTCAAGGCGAATTAAAATCTGTAGACAACATCCCTGCTCTTGTAAGTCAAAATTTGAAGTATCATAAAAATTTTGTTACTTTGAGAAACCTGTGACATGACTCATTCCACACATATTTAAATATAATAAAATTTCAAAGGGTGTTTGAAACAGCTGTCCGGCATTGTTAAAGACAGACGGGTGTGGGAAAATAGAGTCCTCGAGCGTCTGTACAATGACAGCGATGAAGCTCGCACCTGTCACGCATTAATCTCCCAGAGTGGAGGGAAAAAAAACACGCACTCTCACGTGCGCACTTACTTTTACACATACATTCGTAAATATATATAAATTTGTCTTTAGATCGTGGACCAGACAAGTAGAAGTAAAAAAAATATACAAGTAGAGAGTTTTGTTATATCTTTATTTATTGGTTTGCTTTTGTATTGTTTGTTGTTTGCATTTGTTGTTACGTTCTTAAATTTCGTGATTACGTAAAATTTATGGATCGAAATTTAATTGTTTTCATATAATTTTATTGTTAGAGTCTCAAAGAACGACTAAGGCATGGTATGTACATACTGCCATCACAGTTTAATGTCAAAGCGCAAAACAGTACTACAAAAAAAAATATAAAGTGAAAAATAATATAATATTTGTTAAAAATTTTATATCGCGTGTGTTCAAAAGATACTCCTCGGGTACACAAAATATTTTGACACTATAGTAACGAATGTAATTTTTTTTTCATTACATAAATTTTGCGTTCCTCTTTGCCTAACTATAAACTGTTGATGTGTAAAAGCGATGTTAAATTTTAATAATACGTAAATAAATATTTATAAATTTGCACATTCAAACGTGCGACGTCAGCACATGAGAAAGTAACAAAATAACGGAATAATGAAAGAAAACTGGGACACTTACGTGTAGGACTATTAAGATGTGTATATATTATTAAACAAAATTTGATAATTTTTGACTTACATTGAATGTCGTAAACAAAATAGATTTAAGCTTATTATCCTATTTGTTATATTATATGTTATGTTATAAATAGGTCGTGAGGGGTAATTTCAATTATCAAGCACCTGACGGCTCCCCCATCGCTGTGAATTACGTTGCTGACGAGAACGGATATCAGCCACAGGTAATTTTGTTTTGTATTGTTAGTGTTGCTGTTACGACTACAGGTTATGTTTTATCGTCTAATTTGTGATTAATAAGATTTCCAGAACTTAAACGGTAAACGAAATGTTAATTTATCAATCAAGATTAAGAAAAGGAACCGGCATGTAAATGGAAAAATGTTCATGATTTGGGTAGGTACACATTATACGTATATTCGAGAAGCTTTGGAAAAGTACTCAGTTTAAATTTTTATGTCAGTAATTTAAAATAAAATTGCAACATGTAATGATACTATTCTTCTTCTTAATTTTAGAGGTAATCGTAGTTCTATATCTATAGGTAACATCATTACACTCAGACAGTAAAATAACTTCGTGCCGAACTTTTCAAACGTTTATCTTATTTAAAAAAATACCATTAATTTTTTTCATATAAACAACGCCGTCCTTTTAAATTGTGTTGTTCGGTGATGACTGGTGATGATGTATTATTTGCCAAAAAAAAAACACGCTCCGATTTTGGAACCGCGAAAGGAACTTTTAGCAAGTTTCCGTTCCAGTTTTACCCGTTAGCAACTTTTTAGTCGTCATATAAATTTCGTCATCAGCTAGTCATTAAATAGGTGGTTATATTAGAGTTCCAGAGTCAAAAGTAAAATAGGAAACCTTTGTTTTTCTTAGTATGTGTCTGTTCCACCGTCTTTTTGTATGTCTGTTTTGTTCATTATTTTTTGTTATTCCGGAGCCGAATGACAAAAAGCGGAACTCTCATAATTCTGTCATGCCCATTTGCTTCTCCGCCCGTCCGTTTGAATTTCACAGGCTATCTCTTTTTCCAAGACAGATTTCTTCTTATCTAAATTTTTTTACAGTTTTGGATTACGAATTATTTGCGATTTTATATAAAAGTCTTTTGTAAAATAGATAGTATTCTAATTAAAAATAACCTTTACAAGAGTATGTATACATTGACGTCATTAGGTATACTTACTGATAACTCAAAATACCAGTATTTTTTTAACATAAATTTTGTTTTTGTTACAGTTTGGTATTGTATCACTTTAAATAATATTAATTTTTTCAAACTAGTCCCAACGCTCAAAAACTCGACAGTTTGGTTTTAAGAAAATTCGAATACATTAATGATAACTATTACACAATAAGCCGTGTGAGATAATATAACCTACAACCTCATAAAAATATCACTGAAATAATTATAAATAATTTGATAATAATAATATAATAATAATAATAACGTACACATTACAACAACGTCTTGACCCCAAACTAAGCATTAGCTTGTGTTTTGGACACCAAGCGAAGACACCGCATACATATAACAACCAAGACCCGGTACCAAATATTCATCATATAAATACTGACCCGACCTGAGTTTCGAACCCGTGACCTCTCATTAAAGTTCTTTTACGGTTAATTTGAACTAGTTCGGTCGAGTCGAACAGTAAATGCGGTCAAGCTTAAAAATGTAGCGATGATTTATCAGGCTCACGTATTTATTTTCAGAGTGACATTCTCCCCGTTGGACCTCCCATACCAGAAGCAATCCTACGTGCCATAGCATACATTGAAGCGCACCCGCCGAAAGTCGTGCCTGCCTCGGTTGCCGGCCGCTAATTTTCAATGACATACATCGAAATACTATTATTTGTTGATAGTGATCAATGTAAATAAACTAGTGCTTTACTAATTTGTGTATATATTCAATAATTCCAAATATATTTACATAATAAAATAAAAATAAATGAAATGTATGCCTTTTAATAATGTAATTTTCGAAAATAGCTTTAGAGACATGACGTTTTTTTAAATAATAATAATATTTTTTGTTTATTAAAAAAAGCAGTATACACAATTTCTGTGCATATTCAATTCAATTCAGAAAATATCAATGATAAATTTTATTTAAGGTTTTGAATTTGAAAATGTCTCAATAGAAGAAATCATTTATACAGAAACTTGTTCACTGTCTGATAACTTGTAAAAGAATTGATAACATATCATATTTTCTAAGAGAGAATAATAAAACCGTTTGTAGCATTTTTGAAGGAAATATATATAAATGGTATATGACTCTTATTGAATTTTCAGTAGTTTATGAAGAAAAAACCGCATTATTTACAAATAAGGGCGCTGAAGTTATAAGATAAAAGTTTCATAAAGCCTTACTAAAATTTTATTAAAGTTTTATAATAATAATAAATAATAACACAGCGCCATCTGGTCCCAAAGTAAGCAAATATTATGCTTGTATTATGGGGTACTAGAAAATGATATACATGCTTTAAAAAAAAATTATATAATTTATACATTTATAGATATACTTTTACACCCAGATATTTCATAATGTCATTCAAATGTTAACTATATTAAAACCTCATATAATTTATTTTGCATAGAGCAAAGATAAAAACTATGCATAAATAGATACTAATGAAGTCATGACCTTTTAGAATAAGCAACTTATAAATTCGCTAAAACCACTTGAAAATATTCTATTTTATTCCACCAGCCCACTCCCGGGGCTTAGGCCTTCTTTCAGGGTGAGGGGACCACGCTGAGTTGGTGAATTTTAACGACTGCCATCTGTTGATGGCACCTGGAACCGCCAGCTTAACGTGCTGAGGCGCGGAATGAGTGATAGTTATGCACTTAAGTCAGAAAAACTCATTGGTTCATTTGAAAATATTATTATATCGAAAAAAAAAACACCTACATCCCATCGATGTTGGATAATACTCGAATGGCTTATATTTAACCCGCAACGTCGATATTCCGAATTTTCTTTAGGAGTTGTAAGAAAAGGTTTCTCGAGGTCTGTGTAGCTGGTGACCGTTAGTACTGCATCTCATTTGTTCCGGATTCAAATTGGGGCCCAGATGGCTTTGCCCGCGTAAAACATGGTTTCAGGTCCCCGCAAGTAGCAAGGCTCTATCCGCGAAAAACTAACGAGTAGCGATTTTCGTGTGGAGCCCCGAAGAGTGGCGACGGCCACCCGCGCGTGCATCTTAACCTATTTTCTGTAACCGTAAAGTCTGGAAAAATAAGGTTTTATAAATGGTTTTTATGAATTATAGTGTCGTGATAGCCCGAGCGCAGGTCTGTGGTCTGGTCTATAAGGTCTGTGTTGCCGTGGTTTGAATCCGGGCGTGTACCAATGAGTTCTTCTGACTTAAGTACATTAGTATCACTGACTCCGTGCTTCGCAGAGCGCGTTAATCAATCGGTCTCGGTTGCTATTAAAAGATGGCGGTCGTTACAATCGACTGACCCGCATCGGAGCAGCGTGGTGGATTTAAGCTCTAAGCCCCCTCACCCTGTGGGGAGGCCTACTCTTATGCCTTATGCCTATATTATGCCTACGAGTAAATATTTACATTCTGTTTTGATGTGAGGTAGTGAAACTTGTATAAATCTATGCTATTTAAATATTAGTCTTTGAAGTCGGGGTTTTCAGAGTCGTTGAAATTTGAATTAAATTTTTGTATATACTCTAAGTGAGTGGGAAACACAACATCTGAAATTACAAGCCATTTATACTGGCCGCAAATGTTGTAACTAACGCATGCTGTTGGAAACTATTCTTTTAAAAATTTTACAGTCGCCAACAATAAAATAATAATGTGACACATACGTACTCAAAGTCCTGCAGATAAAGGAATTCGACCGCACGATACATAATTGTACAATTTTAACATTCAACACATAGAATGAAAATACTAAACACAATATCTGATCTAGCAGAACTTCAGTTCAACTAAAATTCAAGATTTGAGCTGGCATAAAATTAAGGCTTGAAAATATCATGGTATCTATTCCTTGATGGAGTAGTTAAGTTTGAATATTGTTTCAATTTAGAATTTGTCTAGAACTGGTTTTAAAGCTACCCAAGTACAATGTTATACCTAGTAACTTTTTAAACAATACTAGAAACACCTACTTTTCTTGTTTGGATAGTTCAGTATTAATAGCTTATGAGCCGGCTGTATAATTAATATTCAACTTGTGAAGTAATTAGAGTAATTGTAACACGAGTTACTCTCAATATTCAATAGTTATTTATAATTTACAATTTAATATAAATTACACTTATTTATAATGTGCTGTTGTATTGTGTGCAAGATTGCATGTGCAAGAATCTAAACATTTTTTTGAGAGGGTTTGACATGCCTAGAACTTTATTTGATTTGCTCTATGCTCTACAAACCTAAAGCCCTGAGATAATCAGAGACTATCATCTTGCCATGGTTGTTACAATAGCACCTACATTGGTATAACCAGCTATGCCCGAGCAAGTCTTTGTAGTAAATATAGTATTTATTTGCACCTTATAGTTGTTTAAATACATCACTACACCAGTAATCTAACCAAAGACACAGGGGAAATTAACATCCAAATTATCATATTAACGGTAACAATGACCACATAATAGTCGGGGAGTAAGTCGGGGTCGTATTTAGTAGGTCTAACTACAGTTTTAATCAAATATGCTTGATTTTATTTTTTGTATGTGGTTGGCTTTAATACAATTCGAAGTTAACATTTTTAACGTAAAACAATAAAATAAAATAAAAAAAAACTAGTTCCTGTAATTTTTATATTGTTGTTGGTTTGCAGGAATGAGTGAAATTGCCTACGACAATAACAAAATTTTATTAAAAAAAAAAGAGAAAAATGCGACACAAACCGTAAAGAAGTATGTTGTCATTTATGGACCTAATGCGGTATCAGTAAACTAACAGAAAATTGGTTTAATCGTTTTCAATCGGGAAATTTTAATGTTAAAGATGCAGTTCATGTTGGTCGCTCTGCTGCAAATAAAGTTGACGCCGTTTATGAAAATGTAGAGCATGATCGACATATTAGTGGTTACAACATTGATGAAAAACTGCGCATAGACCATATAACAATTTAGACTCGTTTGAAAAAGTCTGGGTATATAAAAAAGGTCAATGATTGAGTGCCATGCAAGCTAACTGAAAGAAACCATTATATAGTAAAACGGAATAGAAACGTATCATTTCTGAAAATGGATCACTGGAGATGAGAAGTGGTCACATACGGTAAGAGTGTATGCAAAAATCATGGTCAAAGTTCGTCCAAGCTTTACAGATTGTAGTAAAATTAGGATTAATGAGCAATAGTGATGTTAAACATAGGGTGGAATCGAAAGAGATTTTACCCTCTTTTATTAAGAGATTTTACCGCCGTTCACAACCATCAATTCGGATGTTTATTGCTAACAACTCATAAGACTAAAGAATGCAATAAGAAAAAGCAGCCGGAAGCGATTACTAGAAGAGTCTAGTCTTTCATCATGATAACGGGTTTAAAGTATGAAATTGCCGATTAGTACTGTAAAGTTAAAATATTTCTTTCCGTATGATAAATTATATTTATTTAATCAAAGTATTTATCTTCGGTGTTTACATATTTCTGCCATTTAATTGGAAAATAATTTATGTCCTTATGGCATAACTCCGAAAGCCTGGATTCTAATAATATATCTTCTAAATACCGGTACCTTGGCGAAATATTGCATGCAGTACAATGAAAATTGTTAACAGTAAAATTCCCACCATCACAGCTTGATCCCATTAATGCAGTAAGATCAAAAGTGCTTACAGTACAATTTTACGTTAAAATTATCTAACACATCATTACAGCTTGACTTCTTTAATGCAATAGATCAAAAGTATTTATAGTAAAATTAGTTTTAGTAGATAGATTAATGCCATAGGATTAAAAGTATTTCCAATACATTTGCTATTAATACGGTCTTCATGACATCAATGCTTGTACCGTAATATTGTATTATACAGTACTAGGCCTTTTTACTTTACACCAATCACAAGCGAGCATTCTGTTTGTAACGCATGCGTAGAGCGCGAAAATTATTAATAATTATAATTTTAACAATTAGTCCCGCCATTATTACATTTGAAGTATCTGCCTAATTTTAATAGCAAATGTATTGAAAAACATCGTATGATGCTCTTACTCAGTAAGAGGCTATTATAGTTATCGGTTTATTATAAGCACTCTGCTACGACAAACTCCACGATTATAATGTTAGGTCTTAACAGATGAAGCTGCCGTTTTGTTTGAAATAAGGTAAATTTTTTTTTTCAAACATCTTCATTTCTGTTATTCATTACAATCACCCGTGTAATCAATGCATCTTTGTCAACGCAGTGGCAGTTTCTTGATGCCCTTCTTGTAAAAATCAACTGGACGGGAGGCAACAAACTGTGAAAGGCATATTGTAGTGTCTCTCGGGAATTGAATTTTGTTTCCCGTTAAAAAGTTGTCCAAATGTTGATAAAACTAATAGTTGGTAGGTGCAAGGTCTGTTGTGTATGGCGGATGAGGGAGAACTTCCAACCTCATCTCTAGCAGCTTGGAGGCTGTTTGCTGTGCAGCATGGGGTCGCGCATTGTCGTGAAGCAACAGACGTGCGAGTTTCTCCATCATTGTCTTGATTTCTTCACAGTACACATATGCAGTAATGTTCATGCCATTTTGTAAAAAACTATGATGAATCACCGGCACTAGATCACCAAACAGTGACCATCACCTTTTTTGGAGTTATTTTTCGTTTAACACATTGCTTTGGTGCTGAACCAGGATCTAATCAACTTGCTGACGTTTTCGATTGTCAATCAGAATCCATTTTTCATCACAGGTAACCACCTGGTTCAAAATTCCATTATTTCTGTGCCTGTTGAGCAACGCGAGGCAGGTCTCGACGCGTACGTTGCGTTGGCGATCGTTAAGTTCGTGAGGTACACGTCTATCAAGCTTTTTTACTTTGCCGATTTGTCGCAAAAGGTTTAATATTGTTTTGATGCTAACATCAAAAGCTGATGCTAGTTCAGATGTAGTTTAAGTATCATCAGCTTCCACAATCGCCTTCAATTCATCATTGCTGACCAAAGTGTCCGGACGACCACGAGGTTCATTATTCAAGTCATAATTTCCAGAACGGAAGCAGCAAACCAATAACGGGTGGTGCGTTCGTTTGTTAAATTCTCTCCGTAAACGTTGATGTTACGTGCCGTTTGTGCCGCTTTAGTGCCACGACGGAACTCATATTCCATAATTACACGAATTTTTAATGTGTCCATTATGACGAAAAATGTTCAAATGTTCAAATGTAATGAAAACACAACGCTAATCAATAAACAAGAGACTGACTTTGTAAAAAGAATGTCATGTTTTTAAAACATAATTTTTTGAATTCACAGCCAGTCAAAATTTTATTTTATTTGACATTGCCACTACTAAAGAGCGGCAACTTCATAGGTTGAGACCTAATATGCAGCTTACCGTACTTACATCATAATGTACTATTACAATACAATTTTACTCAAAAACATCTAATAACTTCATATTAAAGTTTCCTAACATATATAATAAATATATAATTCATAAACATAATCCAGTTTGACTTTTGCCATTTTTTAAATAGGTATATTACATCATCTTAAAAAATACGAAGTTATCATAAATATTTTTTGTTAATGGTATACTAATCGAATAAAATTGTTTTAATATTGACATTGATTCATCTTTATTAATGTGACAATTAATTAAAGCTGATATAAAACATTATAATGGCTAATTGATCACAAATAACATTGTTTGCTGACAGTTTAACATCAATTTATTAGAGAACGTTAAGTGATAATATATAGCTTAAATATTTCTATACAAAAAAAAATTACATGGCCGCCATTGCTGCCGTCTATATTAAGACACTGAGAGTAATGAAAAACTTTAGCTATTGAATACCAGGGTCCTTCATTTACCAAATAAGTAAAATAATTACACATTGTCTATACTAGACATAGGTACTAGAATATGCACTTGCACTAACTAGGCCCGATGCTTTATCTCACTTTGACTTATCGGTAAAGAAATGAACGAAGTGCAATGAAAATCATCGTTGCAATGTGATATAAAATTTATATACCCTTAAAGAAAATTAGCTTAGTAATTTTCTGACTGAAAAATACGCTGTGACAGACAGACAGATGGCATAGGTTGAGTAATAAAGAAACTAAAAAATAATCAGTTACACCTAAGCCATATAGTTCCCCAACATTTTATACCTACGTATCTAATCTGTACGGTCCACTCTTCATAATCTATGATTTTCATATAGAAATGGCGGCAAAAGAGAAAAATTTGTTATGATTGATTTTAGTTGATGGTTTGCTCACTTACCGATGATAAGTTAAGCCACTATCTTTTTTGTCAAAGTTTACTCATTTATACACGTTTTTAAAACGCATGACGGCATTTTTGATTGTTGTTTAATTGTGGTTTAGTTACACTGTCGACACGTAATCACGATGAGTGTAGGCGAGTGACATACGAGTGACTGAATAAATTGTTGCCGGTCGGCAACAAAGCATGGCGCAAACGTCTGGATCGCGGCATTGCTTCCCTTCGTTAGTAATATTATTTCTATGGTTCTTACACGGAGAGTTTTCGTTTCTTAATATTTGAACAATTCAGACACAGATTAAATTATAGCTTTGCACTATTTTCAAGATTGATATGATCAACTAGTTTCATTTCCATTTTGCAAATGTTTTCGATTTATCTTTGCACATACCGATTGACATCTACAGGTACCTGAGTATTGAAGTACGAGTTACAAAATTTCGCATCAAAACATGAACAAAACATACGATGCCTGCGGATATTTAAAAAGGCGGCGGTGAGCGGTGGTGGCGCGGGGGTCCGCGGCATCTGCACCACCCACACTCTTAGTTCGCCCGAATGGGTATATCTCAATTATTTGAAAGCCCAGCGTAATAATTTTTACGTTTCGGAATAGCTAGAGTTCTACTCTATAAATTATATAATAACTTAAATATTCGAAAATTTACTAGTTACTAAATAATCCGTCGAAAATTTTTGAGTTTCTACTATAAGTTATTATTTAATAAAATTACTCGTGAACTATGATAAATACATATTAGATATCTATACATAAAACATGTAGCACATTTTCGCCTTTCAAAAACCGTTTAAATTTTTAAAATCGGTGCAATAGCTATCGAGTTATAACGTGAAAACCAAACTGTCCTTCCGCCATCTTTGATGGGCCGTAGCTCCCCCTCCACCATTTTGTTCCATGTTCTGGACATCACAAGGAATCTAACGATACCAGCCGTAGGTATTTCCAGGGAGTGCAAATGAAAAGTTCCATGTTAGTTCGAAGATGAACTGTACTATATTGAAACATAACACTTTTCTTATTAAGTTTACAGCAGTTTTATTGTTATTAACACTTTGTATTGAGTTACTAATTATTTTGGCTACGATCGTATTTTAACTTTGACAAAGATTCAACTCACGCAGGATCAACCCCATTTCTTTTTCACTTATAAATTTACCTTTGAACTTAATAACGTCTTATTGTTTATATCGTAATTTATTCTTTATTAAACACCATCTATACGTTAGTTACTCTTCGATCAAGTTCCTTTTCATTATTTCTCTTTTTATCTACTATTTCATCAAACATAACTAGGTACGCTGCTAAAATATTATTTTACTGCTTCCTGAAATATGTCAGGTACATTGGGTAATCCATATGTTAGAACAGGTTAAAATTCATATCTACGAACTCGGAATGGAGTTGTGAAACAGCAATCTCATGAAGCTTCTGCGCCGCCCGCGCCTCAGACCATGGTCAAGACTATGCATTCAACGTTAATAAAACTGTAGTCCGTTGTACATTATTTTAACCTCATAAAACATAATAATACTTCATTAGTGAATAAATTTTTAGTCTTTTGTTATGAGTAAAATGACTTACTATAACCAGACTATAATATTCATAAAAAATACCAGATTGCGCGTTGCAAGGAAGTCTCTGTCGACGATATCTTCTTTACTTGAGACATAGCTGTTTCACCTTTCAAATTTACTTTTTAATGGTTTATGTACACAGACAAGTCAACCTTATAGACCACGCTTTGACAGGGAGTAGCATTCGCCAAGGCTATGTAGTGATACTACATAACTACGTCTCTTGTGAACGGTCAGTTGGAAGCACGTCGGAACCCATTAAATTGTCAATTTTGAACGAGCCAATGAAAACTAGCCGACCTCTCCCCGCACCCCGCCACTTTTTGGCGATTTCGTTTTCGTACTGACGTTTATTAAAGCGTGGTCTATAGGTTGACTGGTCTGTGTTTATGTAAGATAAAGTTGGTGGATAGCGATCAAAAGCATCAGTTGGAACCATATTTTGGTGACGCTCTTATTTCGCCTTTAAACTTTTGTTCGTATTATATTTTAACCCCCGACGAAAAAAGAGGGATGTTATAAGTTTGACGTGTGTATGTATCTGTTTGTCTGTGTATCTGTCCGTGGCATCGTAGCTCCCAAACGGATGAACTGATTTGGTTGCGGATTTTTTATATGATAGCGGAATTAATCGGGAGTGTTCTTAGTTATGTTTGATAAAAATCAGTCCAAGATAGCCGCCGCCGCCACAAAATGACGGATTCTCTCATTTTTTCTCGTTACTTCATCAGTATGGGTACCAAATGAAAGGGCTTGACTACTAGAACATACACTATGACAAATTTCAAATCCAAGATGGCCGCCACCTCAAAATGGTGAAATACATATTTTTTTTCACTACTCCATCAATATGGGTATCAGATGAAAGAACTTGAGTAGGAAAATACTATACACTATGACAAATTTCAAATCCAAGATGGCCTCCACCACAAAATGGTGAATTACATTTTTTTCACTACTCCATCAATATGGGTATCAAATGAAAGGACTTGACTAGTAGAATACTATATATGGCTAATTTTAAATCCAAAATGGCCGCCAACACAAAATGGCGAATTACATTTTTTTTATTACTCCATCAATATGGGTATCAAATGAAAGAACTTAACAGTAGAATACGACTAATTACGACTAATTTCAAATCCAAGATGGCTGCCAGCACAAAATGGCGAATTTCATTTTTTTCACTACTCCATACCTACATATGGGTATCATTACTAATATTTTAATAAAAACTAAATTATTAAAAAATAATAATAAACCCGACTGCAAAACCAGTTAACTGAAAAGACGAACTGACGCTACATTGCATAGAATTTGGTTCGAACAACGTAGAACACCATGCAATGTTTTATTTTTGTCCGATACGGTACCTTCTTAAGCAGATATTAAAATAAACTATCATATAAATATAACTTTAATGTAGGTATAAGGTATTGTCGGCAGGGACAAACAAAAACTACAAAACATATTTATTGTAAAAAATTTTATTTTCACATAAAAGCCACCATCAAACATATTTTCATTATTGATTTGTCTGCGCCTGCAGTATATTTTAATATCTGCTTATATAGGTATCGGACAAAAAACATTAAATGACGCTTTTTTATTTATTATTAAAAAAAAACTGTTTGCCTTTACGTTAAAAACATAGTTTTTAATTTATCTCGAAATAGTAGCATAAAAAGTTTAATATATAAATATATTTAGAATGGACTATTTACTAGTTTTAATTTGATACCCATATTATTATAACAACAAAAAAAAAACTTTACTATATTTTAATATAAAATTTATACAAAACATTTTATATTTGAAAAACTTTTTTAAATAAGACATGGCCAAGACAAACTAGACAAAAGAAGCGGAACCACGCACAATATAATTTTGTGTGGTTAACATATTACTTCAAACAACCATGTAGTATGAATATGTATATTTTAATGTACGACATGAGTAGATTACATGACTACATACATTTTACAGTAATATTAGGTTTTAACCTATGAAGTTGCTGTAGTTCAGTACTGGCCATTCTAAACAAAAAAAAATTTTATTGGCTGTGAACAGGAACATAAATGAAGGAATTTTGAACCAGATTGTTACCTGTAATGAAAAATGGATTCTGATCGACAATTGAAAGCGCTCAGCAAGTTGGTTAGATCCTGGTTCAAGACCAAAGCAATGTGTTAAACGAAAAATAACCCGTAAAAAGGTGATGGTAACTGTTTTGTGTCTAGTGCCGGTGTGATTCATCACAGCTTTTTACAAAATGGCATGAGCATTACTGCAGATGTGTACTGTGAAAAACTGAAGGCAATGATGGAGAAGCCCGCACGTCTGTGACCAGCTTTGGCCATACTGCACTACAAACAGTCTCCAAGCTGCTACAGATGGGGTTGGAAGTTCTCCCTCATCCGCCATACACACCAGACCTTGCACCTACCGACTATTACTTTTATCAACATTTGGACTACTTTTTAACGGGAAACGAAATTCAATTCCAAAGAAACGGTACAAAATGCCTTTGAAGAGTTTGTTGCCTCCCGTTCAGTTGATTTTTACAAGATGAGCATTAATAAACAGCCGCTGCGTTGGCAAATATGCTTCGATTGCACAGGTGATTACTATGAATAACAGAAATAAAGATGTTTGGAAAATAAAAAAATAAAAATATACTTTAGGTATTTTATACAAAACGGCAACTTAAAAGGTTAAGACCTAATATTTAAATGTAACACCTCCATAAATCCACTTAATATACATCCCAACAGTCATAAGTCAGATTATAATGATTCTGGTATGCAAGTAAACAAACGCTCAACGCCATTCTCTCACATCTCTTCGGAGCAATAAACTTGACTTCTTATGTGATGCTTCGCTCTTCAATTAGCATATCACAACTTAATGGTGGTTCACCTCTATTTTCATTCTAATGTCTATAGTGTATATACAAGAACATAAAATATAAGATAAATAAACAAATACAAAACAAATGTGAAGTACACAGTTTTTCGTCATCTTACAATATGATTGATTTGACATAGTGAAATTCTCAAAACCACATTTCACTATTTTTATATACGTTGTGCTTTTATTAAGGGACTGCAAATTAATACAAGCGACGCGCCGGCGGCTATTCTCGCGCGGTATTCGATTCCCATAGGATTCTTTTTTTTTTTATCTCAGACTTAAAAATTTATATAAAGCACATATTACCTTGCGACTGACAAAAAAAAATATTAAAGAAGTATGTAAACGTTTGGTTACCGATTTTTGAACTTCAATTTGTAACGGGCTGAAAAGGGTATTACATTTATTTAGGCCGATTGTTTCATCACCTTCTAAACTTTAATAATGTGCTCAGTGAAAATAATTAAATTCTCAGCTGTTGTTTCTTTATAACTTAGTGCTAAAATTTCTCAATAGAAATGGCATAATAAAATCGTATTATCCATGTAAATTATTGTTATCGGCCACTAGCGCGACCCTTTACTCGCGGTCGCTCCCTTCTATAAGCATTTATGTTTAACTTTTTAACCATGATTTCGTCATCATCATCATCAGCCCATTTTCACTCCACTGCAGGGGCTTAGGCCTCCCCCAGGGTGAGGAGGGTGGGGACTGTAACGACCGTCATCTATTGACAGCGTCCGGGACCGACTGCTTAACGTGCCCTTCGAAGCACGGTGTCAGTGATATTGTGTACTTAAGTCAGAAAAACTCATTGGTACACGCCCGGATTCGAACCATGGTCCTATGGGACCTTATATATTTGAGACAGGTTCGTTGCGCTTTGGGGTATTACGACACTTAACCATGACTTACGAACCATGAATGATCCTTCCAAGGAAAATATTTTAACATAAAAATTTCACTTATCAATTATTTTCTTCAAAATTTACCATTTGGATAATATCTAATGCATAGAAAAAAACTGTAAAGTGATGGAACAATCATCCTGTAGGTATATTAATGTACACCCGAAACCGCTGGTCTAGAAATTTGAAGTTTTACACGATTATTTATGATATAACGCACCTAGTAATTAAGAAAAAGTTTTCAAGAATTTAATCCCTATAAGAGGGTGAAATGAGAGTTGAAAGTCACGAGTAATTTTGATCAACCCAAAGTCACATGTACCTAAACGTACTTACCTTTACCCACCACCCATCATCACCAATACATGCGGCCTGACTAATTTGACTTCACGTAAGTCATGTATTATTCATAATCGCTACGCACTATCACCACCTCATATTATATTACGCGACTGATGTCGTGGGCGGATGCTAGTTTAGTAATAAAATTTTGTAACTAAAATCATAAAATGATGACCGACATAGAAAATTCTTGAAAATTTGGAAATTACAAAAAAAATACCCTAAATAAAAACTTAAAATAAACCGTTTAACGGTGGCCTTTTAGGTGACAGTCAAATGTTTCATTCAAACCTGAACTTACATGGTACTGCTTTAGTTATTTCGTTTAAGCCGTGGTTAAATTGTGAAATAAATGTGTTATACCAAATTTTTCATATCAAAGGCAACTGTAAAACAAAAATCAACGGTTATTTTTTGAACTTATTCGCTATATGTATATAGATCATGATGAGTAGCACCACTCAAGCACATACTCAAGTGCTTATGTCACGGATGTGTTGACCTTGGAGACAACGCATGTCTGAGTGAAAACTGGTTAAGTATAATGTGAAGATATGTCTCAGTTGCAAAATTGTGATTAATTAATAAATTAAAACTGCGGTTCTCCAAGTTTTTATCAAGAAATACAAATTACATCCCCAATATAACACAGTATCAATACATTTTATACCTGGAATTTAAATGACATTTTGAATTGTGTAATAAACTAAAAATTTTAAACGTGTACCTACTTATGTGCTTTGTTCGATAAGTTCTTATTATGCTGTCATTGGATTCTTACTTACTGCTGCAAAGAAGAAAAGAATTCTGCTATCGAGAACCGATACAATTTGCATTAATATAAGAATTCTTTTTCTTGATGTGTACACATATACAAAGAATTCTTATATCAATGCGAAATGCGTTGGTCCAAGAATATGCGGTATTTGTATATATTGAAAACGATATTTTCTTGATAACAGATTTTTTTCTGTGTGACCATGCACGTATTTGCCAGAAGTACCTTCAAGGAAACACTCGAAACTCGTTTATGCAGTTTAATAAACTTTCCCACTATTTTGATATGATATAGGCTGGTCGCGATATAAATCAGTTTGGATGGTTTCATATTTGGAAACTTTGGACTCCATCTTTGGTTGAAAATTTCAAACAGCGAACAATTGAAAAATAAATTGCATTTAGGAATGGATTGTACGACAAGGAATTATGTTCTAGAAAAAAATCTGTTGCTTCCAAGAAAAATAGTTGGCAATAAACAAGATATGCACTAGGAACATATAAGTTAAGAAAATTCCTCTACACACATCTATAAATTTATTATAAAAATTATTTTTACAAAGAATTCACATTTGCACAGATGGATACATTTTAGTGGTTCTAGGTCAAAACAATACTACTGAAACTACATTATGAGCAATGTTGACGAATATAATAAAATATTTTTTGAAAGAGCTTTTTTGAAAGAAATAATTGTGCTAATGCTATATTTATGATTAAGTGCTCCTGTTTTTTTTTAATGAGTATGAAATAATTACTTTTTGAAGTAAAATAAAGAATGACCATTGTTCTAAATTATACTAATATGACACCGTACTTATACAACATTACTAACTAGATACCGCACGAATGTGAAATCAATGTTAAATGAAATATGCCCTTTACTTCTCGTAGCCTGTAGGTAGTTTCTTTATACTACGTCTGCGTGAAAAACGCTGCAATATTCTTTAAAAAAGAAGCCGGAAAGTCCTTTTTTATTCCCGTGGGAGAGAAAAATGTATGAAAGGCCATTACTCCCGCCAGTAGCGAGAGGAATATTGTATGAAGGCCATTATGTCTTTTCTATTATTAAAATACGAAACTTTAAATAAAGACGCAAAACGGTATAGGCCACTTAATTTTTATTCTGAATGAAAATTAAAAAAAAAAACAAACTAACGTCAGAGCCGTCAAACTGGGTCTACCTATATAAAAAAAGCGAGTGGATTTCTTTCCAATCCGCCATAAAGTTTGAGGCGAACTATACAAGGTGTCATAAATTAGAAAAACTTATTGGTATATGACCTGGTATTTGAACCGCGGTCTTCTAAACAAAAAGCGGGATCTCTACCACTCGGCTATCACGAAACTTGTATACTGTTACGGACTACCGGTTCAGATATTGCTGATGCACTAAAACACCGATTTTAGTTCACTTTACTTTATTAGGTACAATACAAAATCACAAAATAATCCAAGAGCAAAAAAATATCGAACACTAATTACACGGTTAAAGCACTCCGCACTTCGCAAATTATCGCGCTTGACTTACTTCCAAAAATCAAATCCTCGACGCCTCCGACCATCGCCTTATATAGTTCTCTCCCTTCCATTAGTCGTCGTCGCGAATCTTCTATCTCTCGAAATTTATCAATTACATTTAATTTCTCGACCGTGGGAACGGAATTTTGGCGCCGGGCGTCTAATAAAAATGAGCGTTGATTTTTCGAAATATCGCGAGTATTCCTTTGAACAAAAGCGCCTCTATTTTAAATTTGTGGAATTTAATTCTTTATCCAGACTTTTCGGTTTTATTGAATGGCTGTGGGAATTTTTCTAGTAAGTTCGATGACCTGTTTTCGTACTATTGTAGATAGGTGTCACGCTTTTTCTAGTGACTTCGATGACCTGTCGCCGTGAGAGTAGATAGGTGTCACAATACGTATATTTATTAAAATAATTTTTGATAGTTTAAATTTTAATATCTGTCCATTTTTATTCATAATATTACCATTTTTTTAAAATATAAAACTTAATTCAGGTTACCCACTGAAATTAACTCTTATTTTTATGATGATTATGATGTAGTTTTGTTCCACAGTAGTTATTTATTAAAATTGAAATTTACAGGAGCAGAACACCCTTGCAAATTCATATAATAAGTATTAAATTAACTTCAAATTAGTTCAAGCTGATTTAATGAAACTTTGTGGTTTAAATAACAATTAAAAATGAGCAGCATAAATAAAGTAACATTTCAAATAACCAATACTAATGAAATGTCACAACGCAAAGTAAATTTCATAAATAAAACATGCTAATGGACAATATCTTTAATATTTTATAGTACGTAATAAAAAACTTTGAGAGGCGATGATTATGAATAAATGTCAAACGATTAATAGAAAATAAGCCGTCGGTCACCGGACAAGGCATAAGAATTAAGATAAAAAAGCTATATATATAGGATTGATCTATTCAACTGACACACTTCGTTTGTGTCAACATCAAGTGGATCACAGAAAATGCGTGCCCTTTCGGTTAGATTTTAAATTACCTAATGTTTTTACAAAACGCCCTAGTATTACGTTATAGGTTTTTACGTAAATTTGTATTATAATTTGATAGGAAACATTAATTAATGAACATTAATTACAGGTTGTCAGTTTGTCGTGTTTATTGGCGGTAGCCTTTTCGGCCGAAATTGGCAGGTAAATGTTCACAAATTTTACTATTTATACATATATATATATATATATATATATATATATATATATATATGTATATGTATATATAAAACGAAAACGTTGTAAACATTTTTAAATATATTTATTTAAGTTGACTTATTTAATGAATGGTAAATTAGGTATACAATTAAAGAATTTATAAAACAGCAAAAAATATGAATATTTAATTGATAAACTGAATAAACCGATATTTTAGGTTCAAGCCGCTTCAGCCAGTCAGACAATACAATGTTCGTGTGGTAGCAGATCCTAAGCCAGTCCAATATACACAAAAGGTCGACGTTGTTTCTCGTTATGACTCCAGCAGGGATAATGTGGGCCGGTATGACCCCGGCAGAGACAACTCTGGACGCTACGTGCCTGACAACTCTGGAGCTTACAAGTATGTTATTTTAAGTAGCATGTACAAATACATTTAATTTATACGTTTCTGAAAAAAAGAACAAGATATTTCTAAGAAATCGATTGTTTGTTCTTATGAGGACATGCATTTATTTTGTATACGGAGGTAATAATAAAATTTAAGGTCAATTACTTTTTTACCACGTTTTTGACTTTTTTAACACACGTAATTATTGGATTAACATAAACAATATCTACACTTTTAAAAGTATTATTATATGTAGTTTTGATAAATATTCAATATTGACATTTGATATTGCGACAGCGGCGACCGTGGCGACCGTGGAGGTGCCGGAGGTTTCTACAAGGGGTCGTCCGACCGAGGTGGGCCTGGCGGACCCGGCGGGGCATACACTGGTGACGCTAGCAAATATAAACCAGACAACAGTGGGGCTTTCAAGTAAGGGTTAAAATTTTTTTTTTTTTAAAACATCTTTGAAATAGAAAGAACTATATTTTGCATTTTCTGTCTTTCGAACAATTCCTATTCTCATTTACATCTAGCAACCAGGATTGTCAGCGAAAAATTATTACAGTACTTGTTCTTTATTCTATTATTGTTCGTTACTTCGATCTTATGTATACAATGACAATGAAGTTTTACTTCTATGCCAGACCATTGTATGTATAATATATTGATGTGGCCTAGAAGATATCTATCTTTTCAAACATGCAAAGCAAAAAAGTAACCGCATTATAATTATTAATTAAATAATCATCAACAGCGGTGATCGCGGCAGTCGTGGTGGCGCTGGGGGCTTCTACACTGGCACAGTCACTGCTGGTGGACCGGGAGGAAAATACACTGGTTCTAGCGTGAGCAGTGTGAGCAGCGTAAGCAGTGGTCTAAGCAAAATCGCAGTTGTAAGCACCTCAGGTCTCGGATCCAGTGGAGCCGGTTCCGGAGCCCGGACCGCCGTCCCCACCGGAGGCAGCTATTACGACTACAAATACGGCATCATCCGTCAAGAGGAAGACGTTCAACCCGACGGCTACCACTACCTATTCGAGACTGAAAATAAAATCTTAGCCGAGGAAAACGGCAAAGTGGAAAATATCGCCACCGACAACGAAGCATTACAAGTCAAAGGTTTTTACGAGTTCGTTGCACCCGACGGAATTACGTACAGAGTCGACTACACCGCTGGCCCCCAAGGTTTTGTACCTTCAGGTGTTCACATACCCCAATAAAATTCTAGTCTTATTTTAGTCTTTTAAATTTGACTGTTGGTCAAGTTCATAATTGTTCAAGGCTAATAAGTGATCCCAAAAATATCGTCCTTTATTGAGGCGTTACACAAAAAATGTTAATAAAGTCGTTTCGAAAATTTTATTGGTCTTTTATTACAGCTTACCTATACAGTAATATCGTCGGCGACTCGTAAACATTTGCTTTTTATCCACGACGGTACGGGACGGAGACTGTATGTGCGTTTGGGGTAAGAGCATGTGTGCTTGTGTTTGTTGTTACTATTTTCCTTAAAAACTACTGGATGATTTCGATGTGGATCTTTGTATTACGTAGATATCACTGCAAAGCAGATTGTTAGGGCATGTTTTACGAATAAAGGCTACCAGGGAGCGCTGCAGTAAATGTTTTTCTGTGAATAGGCTGGAATTTGAATGAAGTTGTTTATTACATAAGTATCACTTCAGAGGAAGTTTTAAATAGGTTTTACAGTTATGGCCACCAGGAGGCGCGGGAGTTGATTCCCATTCTGAAGCGATTTTGGGCCAATTTCAATCTGGTTTTTGGTATTACATAGACATTTCGTTAGAACAAGTATTAGAGCTTCAAGGGGGTACTACAGTAGATGTGTTTCTCTAAAACAGCTAGGCAAATTTACATGTGGTGTTTCACATTATGCAGATAATATCACCTCCGAACAGGTTCTTGATTAGTTTAGTAAATAAGTTCTAAGCCGCCAGGGGCGCTGCAGTAGATATATTTATTGAAGATGGTTTTTCCATTGTCATTATGATATGGTTATAAACGTTCCATTGCAGTAGTAAATGACAATTTTAAATTTAAAAAAAACTTACGCCAAAGAAAACGTTCAGTGAAAAAGTATTAATTAGAGTGAAATATTTTGCCCCATAGTCGCCCTAAAACAATTTTAAGTTTGTCAATAAACGTCGTGTGTGGCGCGCAGACTGCATAGATAAACTTTAGTTGTCGTCGAAAAACCACCTTTTTATCAGACTGCGCGACGCAAAGTAGTAATGTTTTCAAATTAAAATAAAAAAAGTTCATTAAAAACTCAAAAATTAAAATTACACACATTTATTGAATTTCGAGATATATTTACCACGGGTTCAGACACTAGAAGGAGAAAAACTGGCAAACAACTCCCTGCAATATTTTTTACATTGACATTTCATTTCGTTATCATTGATATATAATTTTTTTCTTTTTAGAATAAAGACCATGCGATATTGTCATTCAAATACTCCTTGACATAATAATAAACTGGGTGCTATTTAACTGTAATATTTATTTAAAGCTCATACACAGTTGCCCATGAAGGATTTTTTTGTTTCTGGAAGTCTGAATCTAAGAATTATAAACATTTACTTATCTCTAGCATTGATATTATGATCGTCGCCTATCTTAGAGAAAGCTTTAATGTTTTTATGTACATACATAATATTTTCGCAAAAGTACTGACATGGGAGCAGCGTAAGAATGTTCCTTTTTTTAAAGTAAGTCCTTAGACTATCTCTAGATTTTAATTTATATATTGCTCGAACAGCTCTTTTTTGTAAAACGAAAACTGCTTGAAAGTCAGCGGCATTTCCTCAAAGCCCAGCCTCCATGTGGGCACATCAGTTATTCAATCAATAAATCACTCAATCATAATCAACGCTGAGCTGAAGATATCGGAAATCAGGCTTCTCTTTCCTTGAGTAGTCTTCATCAGTAGCGCATTTCTTTGTGAAACCGGTTATTTACGTTAACAAGTCACACTGCCTTACTGTACTGTGCACTTTTACGTACCTACACTTTCGCGATTCATCCGACGAAGTATCCGTTGAAGCAAGTTACACGAAATTTTGACGTTAGGTTTATTTAGTGACGTATTCCTCCACTATGAAAAGATTTTTCATAATTCCACCCCTGAGGGGATAAAACAGAAGGGGTAAATTTATATTTGAATTTAAACGCATTCAAATTGGTAAAAGTTGATGTCAATAGAATAAAAGTAAAAGCATATATGGTAATAATGGGAGTTCCTCAAGGATCAATATTAAGTCATTTTCATACGAGTATATACACATGGACATGCTCAAAATAAAGCGTCTCGTACGTCGTATCTGCTGGCGTGCAAGATGAGTTGGTTAATATGATTCGTTTCATAATAACTCGAATGACTCGCTGGTTACAGACTATGAAACGATTTATGTCACATATTACAAAGTTATACAACAGTTCTCGCATGCAACGCGTGGAGTTACGTTTTCTGAAATAGTCCTTAACAGATGTCAACCCTTTTCCTTCTGTCCAAATGTACGACTTTTCTTAATACAAAATTCTAAAATATATTCTTGTCTAAACAATTAATAACGTAAAAATAAATTATTTCTTTTATTTTTGTTATGTTATTTATTTTATGTTTGATTTGGGTGATATTGTGTGCGAATGAATAAACTTGTTCCATATTTTAAGTTCCTTACTATATCTGTTTACGAAAATAGTGTAAATGACACCAGAAATAAAGGTAAGAATAAAAATCATGTAAAAAAGTTTCAAATAAACTCGAGAGAAATAAAAATACTTCTACGTCAAAAACGAAACACCAAGGATGAAATTAAACAATAAGTCACATGCAACTTGTCACTGTCCTGTTGTGCTCGTAGAAACTACAACCACTGTTTCTTGATTGTTAAAAGTAGCGATGGGTGTGTGTCAATAAGAATAGGTCTCATCGACGCTGTAGAGTGACGACATCGTATGTCAGTTTTTAAATTTTTTTTTTTGTTTTTCGCAAAGAATAACTCGTAAAGCATGTTTGTAACGAATCCGTTTTTAAATTTATTAATTATAGGCCATCCAGCAGTGTCCATGAGAATCACGTATATTCGTGAATCTTGCGTAGTCTGTGAGATAAGCTCGTTTATGTCAAGGAGTTTTTTTTTGTTTTCACACTTTAGACATAGGAGGTCTTCACTCTACAGCGTCGTTTATAAGATTGACGAAGTAGATAGACGTACGATGTAGGTTGAAAGTTACATTTCATATTAATCAAATGAAGGCGATGTATTTAATGAGTATATTTTATCACTTTCGCTTGCGACCTTACCGACATAATATTATCTAATATTTATTGATATTTTCATATCAGTTAGTGTTGTGTCAAAGTGTCGTGATAGCCCAAAGCAAAATGAACCTGTCTCAAATTTATAAGACCATAGGACCACGGTTAAAATCCGGGCGTGTACCAATGAGTTTTTCTGACTTAAGTACATAACTATCACTAACTCCGTGCCTCGGAGAGCACGTTAAGCAGTCGGTCCCGGGCGCTGTCAATAGATGGTGGTCGTTACCATCCCCAACCCGCAGTGGAGTAGAGTGGTGGATTTAAGCTACAAGCTCTCCTGGGGGAGGCCTAAGCCCCTGCAGTGGGGTGAAAATGGGCTGATGAAGAAGTTAGTGTTCATCGGTTGTCTTCTATGAACTCGCGCATCAAGTAGTAAGCTTTTTTTAACAGATGTACCTTCAACCTGATCACGATTTTATAATTTCACAGATAAGGAATCTTGGTAAAACTCGAAGAAAATATTGTGTCTACTATCAAACTTTTGTATGTGTTTATTTAAATAGGTTATCTTAAAAAAAATATGTTTTATTACATTGAATATTTAGTATACTTTATTTTATGACATTCCTTAGCATAAAAAAGTGATTTATACTCAATTATGTATATGCTTTTAAAAATTCGTGATTCAAGTTTTAAACAGTGACACGTGGGTAAAGTTTTATTATCCTTTACGATGCAAAGTCACATACACCAATCTCAAGTTTATGTCATTGAAATTAAGTCTGATTCCACTTCCCTTGATGATGTTGGCATACAGAAAGCAGGAGTTGCATGCACAGTTGTAATATATATTAGAATCGCAGCCAGTAGCCTCGCCCCGTGTCAGGTAAAAGCCGAACGGGTCGTAGTTAACTTATAAATAAAATATCTAACCTTTAAATATCTACCAGTAGAATCCACTCAAATCTTGGATGAAGTAGTATTAAATATCACATAATAAAATATGTCTTTATATTTTTATTAAAAAAAATATGTTGATGTGACCAGTTCGCCTTGTATCATGGTTTGAGGACTCCAAAATTTTCATAATTTTTTGATTTGATTTTACACAAAAGGCCACACACGTCACATCTAAATAAGAAACTGCTATGTTAGGATTTGAATATCTACTTCCTGTTTAAGAATTCGGATAAATAGCAAATGAAGTTTAAAACTGCAATTTTATCAGTTAGAGCTTTGATCTATGACCACTTGCGGTGAAAAACAATGGAAGTGTTATTTATAATCGTAAGTATCTATTAGTTGTTACTGTCGTGTCGTATGTGATTTTTTAAATCTGTTTAACATATTATAGGTAGTTTTTAGAACAGATTTTTCTGATTTCGTAATAAGTTGTGAATTTAATGACTTTGGCTGAGCTTTTTGAATTTATTCAAGTTCTTAAAGCTAAAATGAAACTGATGCAGACATCCATTTCTTTATAAACTTCCTTTAATTGAAAGACTGAAATGGAACCTATTAGTGGTCAAATTTTGATGTCTGTCTGTTGGTTATGTTTGTGTGTGGCCTATAACTTCTGAAGTATTAATGTTACAAAATTAGGGGTTTAATTCACCAATAGCCCATCCTTCAAAAGTCATTATGGCCGTTCAATAAGTCATGAACTGTTCGGTGAAAATATTTCCGAGATAAACAAGTTTTGAATTATTAAGTTCCTTTTTTTCTTTAATTTATGTTATAGAAAATTTTATCATGTCTCATAATCCAGTTGAATTATTTTTATATTATTTATTTAATAAATTGCTGCATTATAAAATCTTTAAAATAATTTAACGTAAACACAGCAATTTAAAAATAAAGACAAAATTATTTGCTTACAAATATTATTATGCAGAAGATGTTTACAATATTATTTACTAAAACGGATTAATAAATTTGTGCAAATGATTATGAACGAAGCGTTCTTAAAAATATTTAAAATATATGTTTTTGCACCGGGCAAAAATGAATCGTTACCAGTTTGCTATGTCTTCAAATTCTGGCCAAATAGAACTTCAAACCATTACATAGGACGGAATGTATTTAAATTAAATTAAACCTCTAATTTGATCAAACGAATTTATAAGTCCTAAATAAAGCTAAAATTAGGAAACATGCTTTTCATATTTTCATAGTATATTATCTTACGATAGAAAAAAAGTTTTATATATAATTATATTATTATTTGCCACATTAATAATATTGTTCAAAATTGTTTTAGCTTATAATAGTAATAATGTTTTATTATTTGATCTGAATACCTGCATTGCATTGTACCAATTTGTACCAATATGTAACTACATAGTTTACATACTTAATAGTAAACACAAAGATCATATTTAGGTCAGATAGATTTTGGAGAAACATATTTATTATTTGAACACATTAACCTTGACTTATTGGTGATTACAGGTTTTGATGTTTTGCATTTTTATAAAAGCTCAGTCGATATCTTATTCAGATGGAAAATATTATGCCGAAATATATAATTACTATGAGACACTTTACGATGATGGGAAATACCATCGACCTCGGGACGAAGGCAAATACATTCCAGGAGATGAAGGAAAATACACCTATATTTATAAGCAAGACCCAGATGGTATATATAGGTATATACATCGGGAAGGCCCTAGTGGTCCAGACGACGAGGGATATTATGGAGCTTACGCTGAGAACTATCCTTATGTTCACCAAGTAGGCCCTACTGGTGGTTTCGGGCCTGATGGTCCTAATGACAGCCGCTTTGGGCCTAATGGTCCTAATGGTGGCTTTGGGCCTGATGGACCCAAAGGACCGAAAGGTTCCGGTGGACCTAGTGGACCCGAAGGACCTGGTGGACGCGATGGATCTGGTGGACTTTTTGGACCTTTAGGACCCTTTGGACCTGGTGGAGCCGGTGGACTTGGTGGACCCGGTGGACCCTATGGACCCAGTGGACCCAAAGCTGCCTATTTACCTAGTAAACCATATGGTCCAGATGATTTTGAATACTGGTTTAAAGACGAAATAGCTCAAGAAAGTAAAAAGTATTATTCGAAAATGTCAATAGTAAAATTAAAATCAATTGTATGCAGCAATATTAATGAGAATAATAATACGACATTGATAAATGAGTAAGTGTGCTCTGAATATTGCCACAACACATCTATACTTATATATTTATTACTTATATTACTTATTACTTATTTACTTATAATATTATAAAGCTGAAGCTTGTTTGTTTGTTTGTTGTTTGTTTGTTGGTTTGTGCATTCGTTCGTTCGTTTGTTTGTTTGTACGCGCAAATTTCAAAAACTACTAGTTCGAATTGAAAAATTCTTTTTGTGTTAAATAGTCCATTTATTGAGAAAGTCTATCGGCTATTATTACATTACGATACGACCAATAGGAACGGAGTATCAATGAAAATTGTTGCGAAAACGGGAAAAATTATTCCTTTTGAGAGCTTCCGTCGCGCGCGCTACGTAAACGGTTGATGTTAAGCAAAAATCATATATCACGGAATTATTCCCCTTTACAAGTTCTATTTAAAAGTCTGCAACAGCATATGTGTATCTTTTAAGGTTTATTTACTATAACTTTTTTATGCCAATCAAATTTGTTCTAACACAATTTGCACTATTTGCAAAGATGTTTTTTAAACTTGATATTAATTCCTATCAAATTAAATAGGTTAGTTATCTTAAGCATTTCATGCATATTATAATTCCCCTATACACCATACAATTTAAATTAATATCTTAGCAGTTTTTATCGAAATATTAAAACTATAGCAGGAGAAAATAAATTCGCTGTCTGCCTCTGTTAGTTATCTTCTTTCTTCCAAACCACGCAATGGACTTGCGTAATGAAGTCATCTCTGAAACTACCAGTTGGATTTGAAAAATTCTTTTTGACTTTGATAGCCTAAATCTAGCGGAGGGTTATAGGCTACATATAAAATCGAACTGTCGTCTATTCAAGCAAATCTCCAAAACGGCTTAACCGATTCTGATGAAACTTTACACATATGAAAAGGATGTAGTCAAAAGTGACCTGCACTTTTTGTATGTCTGTCTGTAGGTCCATCTGTCTAAACCGATTTTCATAAAACATCATAAGTATGAAAAGAAGGTGGTCAAAACTAATGTTAGTTTTGACCACCTTCTTTCACAGACGGACAAAAAGTAACGTATGTACGTTACTTTTTGTCCGTCTGTCTGTCTGTACGTGTATCTGTCTATTCGAGCTAATCTCCAAAACGGCTAAACAGACTTTAGGGAAACTTTGTAGACGGGAAAGAAGGTTGTCAAGAGTGACATAAGCTACTGTTGTCCGTCTGCCTGTACGTCTTTGTGTCTATTCGAGCTAATTCCAAAACGGTTGAACAGATTTTTATGAAAATTTGCAGACGTGAAAGAAGGTTGTTAAGAGCTACTAAGAGCTCTGTCTGTCTGTCTATCTGTCGTTTGTCCTAACTGATCTATCAACCAACAGCCGAAACTGCTAAGTTAATAGGTTAAGTTAATACATAGATAATAATAGTTAATAACCATTAAGTTAAGAAAGGCTTTTTTACAAATTTCAAACTTAAGGGTGGGAATGAAGGGACTTAAATAATGACGTGTTTCAGGGTTTTTAGATTTCCACATTTTAAAGATGGGAAATGGGATATGAAAAATAGTATCGGTTTTTTGAAAGGATGGGAGGGGAATGAACATTGAAAGCTTGAATGGGTGTAACTAAAATTGGTTCCAGCAAAACGTACGTATAAACCATCTCGAACGTTAATAGTACCTATAAGAGGAATTTGTAGTCTATAGTTTATAAGTTGAAGAGTGACATAGGCTACTTTTTATTCCAGAACAAGGGGTCACGGTACGTACAACTGTGTAGTGTAGTCCATGCGTTCGGAGCCGCGGATGGAAAGCTACAATATTATAAAAATGTAAAATTTGTATATTTGTTTGTTTGTGTCTGAGCTGATCTCCGGTATGGCTGAACCAGTATTGATGGGACTTTCATTGGCAAAAAAGGACTTTTTAGTGAGTGTAGAGGGTGCGTTGATAGGGCAGAGGTGAGGTAAGGGAGGGCAGGGACGAGTAACTAGCTGGAAGGGAGGAGGGATGGTGGAAGGAATGGGAACGTTTTTGTAGTCCACCCGGGTGGCGCCGGGTACGACCGCTAGTTATGTTATATGTCGTTAAGATTTTATTCGTATATTTACACAATTAAACAACCTACGGAGATTCGTAGGAATGGAAACCGTTTCTAAATGTGGGGTATTGGGCTTAAGAACTGAAATAGATTTTTTCAAATAGTTGGGTACTTGGCAATGGAAAAAGCATTAGTATAGTATATTATATTTTAATTTTATATAGTTATTAATTAATTATATATGGTATATATATAGTACTCAATAGTTCATTTAATAATAAAAAGTATTTTTAAATTTCATTCTATTTTTTTTTAATTTTAAAATCACTGTTCTTAATTTTCTGTAATAGTTTGAGAAAAAATTAAATGTTAAAATTTATCTTTACCTACTTTACATTAAGTAATAAAATATTTAAAAAAGATGATTGATGCAAAGACTTTAAATTTGGTATTTGGTATAATAATCCACCAGACCAGTTGAGCATGAAAAAGAAAAAATCCTACATTTTTCGCAAAGGATTTATGATCAAATAATTTAATGCTAAGGATGAATGCTGGCGCAGACACTCGGAACAAAAGTACGGGTCGCAAACCAAATGATTTAATTTGTACATATCAAATCACACAATATATTATAAACTTTTCAAACTTACAATTTTAATATTATGAATTAATTTTCGTTTTCGAGTTAATCTTTCGAGACACAAAACGCAAGGCCAACAGTGCTTTATTTGTCTAATAATCAACTATTTATTAAAGAAGTTGTAGTCGTACATCGTATGTCTATATATTGGCGGATCCCTGCTTATACTAGATAGCCAACAGCAAGTTTCAAATATTTCATGGTGTGTTTCGTGAAAATAAATGAAAGGATACAAAAATTACTTATTTATAATTCTTATATTTTAAATCTATTAGTTTTTTTTTATTATTAAAAAGTATACCAGTATAGCGTAAACACTGAAATAGAAAAATAGGTGTAAAAACTAATGGACGCTTCCATATGACCGTCGCGCGTCGTCACGACAAGGTATCTACTGGCATTGCGTTGCTGCCTCATTCGAGGTGTATGATAATACGATTCCATACTGTGTAACCCACGTAGTCGTGTTGTGGAAAATTCGCTTGTTTCCATCACCCCTTTCCAAACTAATTATAGATAGCTATTGATAACATCAAATATTAATTTTACCTATGATGTCCGATGAATGGATTTTGGACAGATGGATTTGTAAGATGTTGAAAGGTCATGATCGTCACATGACGAGTATTATTTTTATATTAATAACATACACTCTAGAATTTGCCTGTCATTATGAGCTTAAAGGAAAAGGCATTTTAGTTTTCAGTCTAACTTTGAAATAATTAGGAAACAAATTTGTACTAGCAAAAAAATCTTTTGAATAACAAATATGTTGTTTGTTATTGTGCCCTTAAAATTTTCACTTTGCTTCGCCCATATAGTTTCCATGTTAGGATTATGTAGTTATTAATATACATTAATTTATTTGACGCGTTGTCTAATAACATCAGTTATAACGTTTTTTGCATATGTATGCAAATATAACATAAGTCGAAAGTCAGCTTTACATAATTTTTCCTCTAATTGCTCTGCCACTAAAAAATCGCAGTATGGCGTTGTATATTAAATATGTTGAGCTAATTATATCACATATTGAAGTAAAATCGGAAATGCCTTCCATTAAAAATTACGGACATCGTTCAGTTACAATATTTTATTTGTTTTTATAGACAAATTTTTAAAACGAAATTACATGGGTTAAAGGAAAATTCAATTAAAAAAATATTAGGTATGTTTAAAATTAGACATGCTATTAAAAATTTTGTAGTTTAAATTTTACTTAAGATTTTTATTTTCCATTGAAATTGAAGTTTCGACGTAGATTGGACTTCTTAAAAGCTTAGAAACTTAAAGAATGCATTTTTAGGAAGTTTAGTTCGGGACATTGATATTAAAATTTACGAAAAATTCAGAGTATCAGTTTTTTTTTTAACTTTTTAATTGAACAAAATCCTATTATTACATAAGTTTTTTTGCGCCTAAGAGGTGTATGTAATGTCGTAATAACTGCATGGAGTTATATACGATAGATTGACTTCTACTGCTGAAAATTAATTCTAATTACTTCAATTAATTTGAGAACCGTCATATTAATAAAATAATAAAACAAAAAAAGACCACTGTTTCAGTAATGTCAGTAGGAGAAGACCCGACAAGAATTTCTAGAATGGTTTATTAGTTTGTTGGTTATTTAAAAAATGTGTTTATGTTTATTTGGAATGATAAAAAAAAAATATGTAAGCAAGTATTACCCTTGTGTTATGGGTTACTAGATAACTGATACACATACTTAAATCCTTCTTTAAAAAAAAATTATATATGCGTATATAAATATTTTACACCCAGGCCCGGAACGAAATAAACATGTTCATGCCCACAAATATTTGTCCCAGGCGGGAATCGAACACGCGATCCTTGGCTCAGCAGTTAACCTAACCACTCGGCTAATCGGTCGTCAAATAAATTATGTTTATTGGTTACATGATTTGTTCGTATTTTATTGAAATTATACTTTTGGTAATATTAAACAACCCTTATCCCTTATGTTGCTTTCTGTAAACACGAAATGTGATCTCTGACCCGCATAACTCATGGACCGTCCTGTAAATGCTTTTCCAAGGTATTGCCTAAAACACATTTCATCAAGTAAATCTAGATTAATTTCTCCAGTCTGAAATTTACATAAACTTATCGAACGTTTGCAATGTAAATTTTTGACATTTTGTTTTGTTTGCGTTTTGTAAAAAAATACTAGCCTCGATTCAATTTAAAATCTAGAAGAGTTAAGAGTTTATTTTGGTAAATTCCTCTTTGTTTCTGTTCAATTTAAATACAAGCGAAGTGAGGTCAGGAAATAAAAAGGCAATTTTCTTTAGTAAACACCGTGCGTCATTTATATATACTAGGAACAAAAAACGGGCACAGTATTGATTCTAGAGAAACTACCATGTGAACAATAGATCCTTTCAGATTCACTTTATTAACAAGCAAACAGCTACCTCTTCTTTAACGAACTGAAGTTTTTCCAAAAGTTTTTAATACTTTCACTATTAGTAAAACTTTGTTATTTGAACGTTTTTGTTTAATATTTGGAGTGCTTGTGATAAATAAAAATATTTTTCAGTTTTAATAATTTTCATAGATATAAACATTTTTTTTATTATGAGAAAGAAATAAAAATTAACCATGAAAAACTCTCTTTGTTACAGGCTTCCACCAAACGGTCTGACCGACAGTGGCGGAAAAGTGTTGTCTTTATATAATGTACAAGGAAACAGAAAATTAAAACGCAGCATTGACTCAAATGGGAAAAATCTGGTCTTCAAATACGATATTATCGTCAAAGTTATAGAAGAGGAAGATTAAATATATTGATGAAAATCATGTTTATAATAAGCTCTAAATGTATTAAAACCTTAGCCAGTAACTGTATGAATATTAGAAAAAGATAAGAAATAGACTTCGCCTTGTCATCTAGTGAATTTTTTAAATAATTTTATTTATTACATCGGATCTACATTAAAAGTTAGAAGGCTAGAACAGGTGGAAATATTTATGCATCAAATCATTAGTAAATTCATTTTATAATCATTTGCTATTTAATTAAGCTTATTTAATTCAGTTCTATTTACTGGTTTCATACAAAAGAAATTTAAAATTAAAATAAAACTTATTTTCACTGTTTTTTGTTTGAATAAGATTAATAGAACTAATAAATTATCTTTCGTATTTTAGAAAAAGTAAAATTAAATATTATTGATCATCCAAATTCAATTACGATTAAATGTATCATGATATTTTAAAATTGTTCAAAATATTACAAAATAAACTGTTTAAAGTTGTATTTACTGGAATATTATTGTCGTGATTAAAATTGTATTTAATTGTTAGTTTGCATTTCATTGACCAAAAAATTTGCCGATAAGTTGTTTCATTCCTAAATAGGTAACAATGGAAGTTACACAGACAGTTTGTTACATTCGACACTAGATTTTATTGACACAAATAATATAACATAAATGAAAAATTTAATAACTTTGGAATTTCCTTTAATACTAAACGTCGCAGTGTCTAAAACGAGTTTGATTATAATCGAAGGTAAAAAATTAGAGATTAATTATTGTAACTACTTGAAATTCTGGCTACATAAGTTTTTATTCTCGACATTGAGTTCGAACGATAAATGAACCGCGCTGGTCCGGTGCATGTTGGGCACAAAATTAAGTTATGGGGGCTGTAATAGAAGTGAATGTTTGCTTGGTTTATAATATTTATTTACATAAAGGTTTAATTAATTGAAAACTCATTGGTCACTACAACCATATCAGGAATGAAACCTAAGTCTTTTCTATGAAAGGTAGACTGCTTAGCTACCAGGCCGCAACAATAAAAAATTATTACCTGTCTAGAAATTCACCAGACATAGTAAAAAGCTACTTATTAAAATAGATTTTCTTTCGATATACATTTAGATGTTAGACAATATCGTACGTACTTTCGTACCCAGACCAGTATAACGTGAAAGGGTATATCATAGTATCTAGTTAATACAAATCCGTAAAAGCAAAAAGAAAACTATTCGAAATTCACTATTACAATCACTAACTGTATAAAAACGTTTGGTATGCAATAGTGATTGTAATGGTAGTTATAGGAAAGAAAGAAGAAAGTCGCACACAAATTTAAATATTGGGACACAAATTCAAATATTGGGACCAGTCGACAAAAGTACATATCCAAGGTTATAACTGTTTATGAATTTGAAATACTGGCATAAATCTATGTCCATTTTTCACTTCGGTACAGAGGATACCACTTTTTATTTTTAACATTTTTATTTGTTACTTAACACAAAAACTAACATTTTGTCAAGTTATCACACCACTAAAACAGCCAGTTTTATTTAGGAACAGTGTAATTTTTTTTAAATTCCAGTTTAACATTCTAAACATACTTAAATACTTTTTAAAGATTCAATGCCTTTTTTCATAACGACATTTTTGAAATTCTATATTATTGTGTTATATATACATTATTACTGCATTCTAAAGTTTTTTATGAAAAAAATTTAATACATGAAAACGTATTGTTTAGGTACGTGAAAATATGAATTTTTGAAATAGAGCTTGACAACTTGTCATGAACAAAGTCATATATACAAATATATAAACATACACACACACGTAAATCACTTTTGGTTGCGTAATTTTCTAGGCTGTTGGTCTAGCTTTGCTTACGTTTTATAAAGAAACTAGAAAAATACGAGATCTACGAATGACCCAGAATCTAAACCGCAGGTCTATTCTCGCCCAAATATTTGTGTGTATGAACATTTCTGTTGGCTCCATGTCCGGAGGTCTATACAAAATATCTATATATGTATTCATTATGAAATAAGTATCTAAGTACGTATATCAGTTGTCTATTAGGTACCCTTATTACAGGCTCTATCTGGTCATGGACCAGAGAGCCGTATGTGATTTGTCTCAAGTATTAATTATTATGATACATTAAGAATTTGCAAAATAGACGTCTGTCAAAAGTTCTGTAAATATTTACTTTAATAAAAACAGTTTAATTTTATATTAAATTGGCGGGTGTAATAGTGGGCGAAAGCTGGTAGTCAATATGGTCGCGTTTAGCGGAAATTGTCACTGTGGTTTAAAAGAAATGTAAAGAAAGACCAAACGCTAGAAATCTGTTCTAATAATGTTTTGGAAAAATATTGATGGTTTAGTAATAAAAATTTATTTATTCAATGTGCTTCCGCTTCGAAGTAATTATATCGCAATATATACATCGGAAGGCTGAGCAACAATAGAAACTGATCTAAATAATATGCATAAATTTTATTACAAATACATCACTTGGCGCTCCAAATAAGGCAAGCCGAATGTCATTCCGTACATCAAATCAACATTTTTCGTAGGTTATCCAAATATGCTTTGCAATAAATTTCAAATTTTTGGGTTCGATCTAGCTATATAAAAACAATTTGGCGATCCTTAACAGCATCATTCGATAAACATTCCTGAACAAACAAACATGAAGGGATTTATGGTGAGTATAAAATTTTGGCTCAATTTGTAAAAAATAAAAAAACAAAAGTATCAAAATGTTAATATGAAATTTGTATTGTCAGTTATGTCATTAATCATAATGTTGTAAAGCAAAAGGCGATCGAATGAATTAATATAATAATATCCTTTTTACGAACCGGCATAAGGGTAATCGCTCATAATATAGTAAACTTTGTCTAAGAACTAAGTACGATCATCATCATCATCATCAGCCAATTTTTACCCCACTGCAGGGGCTTAGGCCTCCCCCAGGGTGAGGAGGGGGGCTTGGAGCTTAAGTCCACCACGCTGCTCCACTGCGGGTCGGGAACTGTAACGACCGCCATCTATTGACAGCATCCGGGACCGACTGCTTAGCGTGCCCTCCGAAGCACGGTGTCAGTGATATTGTGTACTTAAGTCAGAAAAACTCATTGGTACACGCCCGGATTCGAACCATGGCCCTATGGGGCCTTATAAATTTGAGACAGGTTCGTTGCGCTCTGGGCTATCACGACACTTAGTACTCAACTAAGTACGATAGCACGCCGTATTATGAGAATCGTACCAACTACATCTTATTAGCATGAATAATTTATTAAATAATTTTATTTCTTTATGTTACAATTGAGATTTTAATAACTAAACCAACAATTCACACTTTTTCACACTCAATCCTCTTTTAAATAACGGGGACCCATCTATGTTAATATTATAAAGAGGATTCGATTTTTGTTTGTTTGTTACGGATAAACTCAAAAACTATTTAACCGATTTTCACCTATAAAATGCTACATTATCAGGGAGTGACATGTGATATTTTATTTTCAAAACAGCCATCCGCCCGCGGCTCCGCTTGCGTGTACTACACATTTGTCGAGAAGAAAGATCACTTATGATAAAAACGTACGAAAAAGATAATGATGAAAATGCGGCCGAGCTCCATAGACTGTGACACAGACAAAACGCGGATTAACGCGCAATAAAGTGATTTTGAGGGTATAGTGCGATTGCAAGGGTATCCGTTCATTATGAGCTTTTGCCGCCGGGCACAAGCATTAATCTGATGTTTACTATTAACAAATGATAAAATGCAATAAAGAAAAAACGACTGAAATCGCTTAATAGAAAAGGTGTAGATCTTTCATCATGATAATGTCAGACCACACACGTATTTAGCCACTTGAAACTTTTTGTTTAGTTTGGAAAGCTCTACACGATTAGACTACGTTCACTCGAACGCGGTGCATAGATATTGTTTTTTTATTTTAGAGTTGAAAATAGTTTGAATTCAATTAGTTTATTATAGAATTACTAATGTTATTATACTTTAACATTAATATTATATATTATTATTATTTATTATTCTTATTATATAATATTAATAAATGATGATGATGATGATATAATATTAATAAATTATTTAATTTCATATATATTTTTTTAACTTACTTTCATCTACTACTATGTATAATGTATTTATTATTTTAAGTTTTTAAACCATACGACGGACGTGTTCGGCTGAATATAGTCCTAACTTATAAAGCTTGTCGAGTTTACCGAAATAAACAAAAAGATAAAAAACCGGCCATGTGCTAGTCGCACACAAAAGATTCCGTACCACCGTCCCTTATTAAAAAAAAACGCGTTTCTTTTATAGGGACCCCCTTCATTTTAAACTTTATTTTATTTTTATTATTTGTTGTTATAGCATCCATAGTAATACCTAAATTTTCAAGTGTCTACATGTTACGGTTCAGATGATACAGCCCTGTGACAGATGGACGGACGGACATATAGAAGGAGGACGGACGTATAGTGGAGTTTTAGTAATAGGATTCCTGTTAGTATCCTTTGCGTAAAAATAAATTTTACCCTAAAAATAAGATATTCGTAATCTAGATAGCATCCAGATATACCCAAAATTCCATCCTAGTAAAACTACCATAATAATATATCAGTTATTCTTGTAAAAACCAGGTGACAGAATAACTGCTAATTATCACAACTCAATATGGAATTAAATAAATAAAAAAATAATATAAGCTGTTAAGTAAATAGTACCGTATGTAGGTATATTTTTTGTTCCTTTAAAGTGATACATTTGTCACATCACCGATATACATGAGGTGGTAGAGGATCTTCTAACATCAGCCATCGTGAATATTTTTTCTAATGGACATTACAAAAAATTTGGGTCATAAATAATTATATCAAACAAAACGATACACGCACGACGACTGCGAGTTGTTAATCGCTAAACACGTCTCAGTAAGACCCCGTCTATAACTGTCAGCGAGAGCTTCGATGAAAATTATTTAGGATCCTAATTTTGCGTAATGCCCGACGTATGCGAAACGTTAGTTAGTGAGGAATGTTGAGGACGTAATCACATAATTCGTATATTAATAAGTTTTGAAATATATGATAAGTTTTTAAGTCCAAGAAAGATACCGTATTATCATTATCAGACGACCACTTAGCCTAGTGGGCAGCGACCCTGCCTACGAAACTGGAGGTCCCGGGTTCGAATCCCAGGTCGGGTCAGTATTTATATGATGAATATTAATACTGGCACCGGGTCATGGTTGTAATACGTATGTGGTGTCTTCGCTTGGTACCCAAAATACAAGCTAATGCTTAGTTTAGGACCTAGACGTTGTTGTGATTGTATGTGTTATTATTATTATTCGTTTTGTTATTTCACGAATTAGATATCTGCAGTGGCTCTGGGCTTGTTAGCTTCAAGCTTAGCGCAAGACGATGGAAGATACCGTCCCGACTTGTATGGAGCCGACGACGGCAGTTACCGCCCCAGCAACGAGGGGAGGTACAGTGGTGCAAACTACGGTGCATATAGAGCTGATACGAGATACGATAATATCAACTACAGAACTGGCGCTGGACGATTAGGTTTTGATGCGAGAACGTACCAAACAGCCACAGTTCGTCCCAGGGTACAAAGGTAAAGTTTTTTCTATAAATTATAATTTAATCGAGATATTGCTTAAACTCGAAGATTTACTCGACTATCTCGATTAGCTTTATAGCTAATATGAACCTGCGACCAAAAGGAATAGATTCTAATGTTACTATCCGATCTTTCGACTCTCTCCACGCAAAAGTCACGTCTTCTCTTTACTTTGTCACAACGTTAAGAAAGGACAATCAGATAAACATACTTTCACATTTATGATAGTTTGGATGTTATAATTATAGATGTATTTTCTGAGTTATGGACAACATAATATATAAATGAAATATAAATAATCACTTTAATTAAAAATAAATGCTTATAACAAATTTAACACTAATTAAAAACTAAAAATACCTAGAAATAAAAAATATCATCTAAACATTTTAATTACTTTTTATTCGATTAGATTAATATTAGCACAACTGGACGAATCAATTAAGTTTGCTGCTGATTGACAGCAAAAACTGTGAAACAAGAAATTCACTATTTGAATTATTGAAGCAATTTTTTAACCTATACAAAAATATTTGTTTATATAACTAAATAATTATATATTTACAAAGTATAAAAAAAAATTTTATTGTAGTCAATTTATTTAGTGTATGTTTTATTGAAAATCGTAGTAGATAGGTACATTATTATTAGGTACATTTACACACAAACTACTATCATCATCATCAGCCCATTTTACCCCACTGCAGGGGCTTAAGCCTCCCCCAGGGTGAGGAGGCGGGCCTGGAGCTTAAGTCCACCACGCTGCTCCACTGCGGGTTGGGAACTGTAACGACCGCCATCTATTGACAGCGTCCGGGACCGACTGCTTAACGTGCCCTCCGAAGCACGGTGTCAGTGATATTGTGTACTTAAGTCAGAAAAACTCATTGGTACACGTCCGGATTCGAACCATGGCCCTATGGCCTTATAAATTTGAGACAGGTTCGTTGCGCTCTGGGCTATCACGACACTACACACACACACACAAACTACTATTACTCTTAAAAATTGCATTTAAGATCAGGTTAGTATTTATTTCAGTATTTCGTTCTACGTGAAATAGTATATATCCAATAATTGATAAAATAATGTCACAACGACTTTTCAGTGTAATCGTTACACCAGAGCCGGTATACACTTCGATTCCCAGAGGACGACCAGGGATTACGGGAGGAACATACACAGGCCGATCTGCCGACGCCAACGCTTTCGCCCTTCGTGACGAAAGGGATATTGATCTAAACAACTATCGATACCTCTATGAAACCACTAACGGTATAAACGTGGAAGAATCGGGAAGAATAGAGAATGAAGTGAGCGGCACCGAAGCGAGAGGTTTCTACGAATTCGTCGCTGACGACGGCGTCAAATACAGAGTAGATTACACCGCTGGTCCACAAGGTTTTGTACCTGTCGGTGCACATCTACCAGTGCCACCGCAATAAGATTTAAAATGTGAAACGTGTTATTGTTAAATTAAACGAAAAGTATTATGTTATATTATTTATTAACCATCTGATAAATATCTCCTGAATTGTGTGTAGGAATATACATGTGTACATAAATATTCATAAGACTGCCAAACCGGATGTATAAGGATTTAATCGTAATAAATAAAAACGAATCGATCGCCCAACGAACAGTTTTCCATTTTAAAATGATCTTCTTTGGTAATGTCAAGAGTTAATTTAGAATACTAGTTTGCATTGTAATGGTACGTCCGCATAAAATGACCGAATTCGGCGTCTGTTATGACACAATCGTGAAGATGAAATTCAAAGTTCATGGTCTGTAATAATGGATATTTTATACTGTTTTACCGACGGCGAAGATTTATCACCTCAAGTACATAGATGGTATTTATCGACTGATATTTTATTATTACACCAGTTATTAGTAACACCTTTATTTTATTAGCTTGCAAATAAATTGTTTAAGAAACGTATAATCTACAAAGTGCATCAACTTTGAGTACAAGTAATTTCGAAACTTGTATACGTATATGTCGAATTCCATGTTTAGATTCTGTACAAAAAATAAACCAATACAACAAACAAGTTACATAGAATGAGGTTGTATGAGTACGAACGTTACATAGTAGTTTTATACAGTGAATAAAAATAAATTAAATGGACATTTTTTTTTATAATATCTGGGACATCCCACACAGCGCCACCTAGTCTCAAAGTAAGCAAGTATTATGCTTGTATTAGGGGTACGACGCAACTGATAGACACTTAAATATTCTTCATATTATATACATATATAGATACTTTTACACCAGACACGGAATAAATACACATGTTCATGCATACAAATATATGTCCCAGGCGGAATCGAACCCGCGACCCTTGGCTCCGCAGATAGGTCTCTAACCATTCAGCCAATCGGTCAGTAAATTAATAAATGTATTTATTTCTGAGATCCTTCTTGTCATAATAAATATATTAAAGTTATCACATGCGATTCAGGGAAAACCTAAACATTTTGTAAGCATATTTGAGAGTAATAGAATTGAATAAAAAAAATAATGGACACTGGTAATGTAAATGAAATACATCAAGGATGTTACGGATATGTGATTTCGGATCTGGATACGAATACGGATAATAAAATTCTATTATTCGGATACGGTTACGGATATGAAATTATTTCGGATTATCCCTTAGTTTCGGATAGTTTCGGTTACGGATAAGACGTTATAACTAAGCAAGCGATAGAAATAATAACGCAGCAGACGCGCGCGGCTAGTGTGTCTAATCAACTATCAGGCAAAAACAAAAACTTGTCACAACACATCTCATTTAGACTCTGCGCCCCTATCCGAAATTATTCGATTTTTTTGTATCAGATTCGTATACGGATATAATCTTATTTCGGATATACGATAGTTTCGGTTACGGTTACGGAACTCCATATCATCACTAAAATACATGCAGGATTCTGTAATTGATTAAAATAATATAATAAAAATATTTTAGGGTTCCTTACCCAAAGGTACCAATGAGTTCGAAGCTTGCGCCATGTGTGCCTGTATTAGCCATAAAAGACTATCTTATGAACCGTTATACATAGCCAGTTGACATTTTCTTAGAATATCTTATTATGACACAAAACACAATATATTACAATATTACAATACGGAAGTCTTAGTGGATTTTTTTAGTAGAGACGAATATGTGGGACATTAAATTAAGAGGTGCATATTTATTAGTCATTGGCTACGATTTTTGATTTGACATAAAAAAATTATATGGAATGCATTTTATACATGTAATATAATTTAAGCTGAATTCAGATTATTGAGTGAACTTTGAAGTTTAAAGACGTCTTAACATTACCACAAATAGAACATGTTACAAAAAAGTTCATACCATCATTCTCATCATAACTACATAGTAAATAAAATGGTGTTGTGGCTATTCATGATTTATATCATTTTAACGATTTTAACGCTACTGAGACATCAAATGAAACTTACAAAACAGATGTTTTAAAAAAATTGTCTTCGAGTTTATTCAAAATGACTGTAAATTGTAGTTGGAAAAAGTGCTTTACAGAACCATCAATAGAAAGCAACTCTGACAATCATAATTCGTCCTCTTCAATTCCTCTGCTAGGATTGTGAATTTAAAGTGTCAAAATTACGCGGTGTTTTGAATGAGTCGAAACTTAGTGAGATGCTAAAGTGTATACAGTGATGTCACAGACCGTCCTAAGGGCGTATAGTTCCAATCAAGCTTTATGACGGATCCGAACATAGGCACAAGTCGCGTCACGTCGCAGTAACCAGTTTTAGGGAGGGCTATATGACTGTACCTGCGCAAGAACGCTTAAAGCGTTGTATTCCTATCCAACATAAAGTTTGAGGCGAACTATACCTATTGAGAATTTGTGACTTCACATTAAGCTGTGCTTATTATATACTTTATTGTCTTGAAATAGGCGGATCGTTTCAACTTCCGCATTTATGAAGAAACTTTTTTTCTTATAAATATTATTCTTTCAAATGAATAATTTTATTTTAGTACTATAGTAGAGTAACCTAGTGAATAGAAAAAATTTCTTATTGACTGTTTTTCTTACTGGCTATTGACTGTTTCCATAATAGCTACAAATTTGTTCACGGGGCCATTCAATATTAGCCCTGGACACTAGGTATGTGGCGTATTTAATAGTTGTCTGCTAAATGTTAGCCATGGAGGGGTTAGAATGAGCGCGTCCTCTTTGACAAAATTATGTATTATATTGACACGCTAGAGTATGAAAAACTGATAACTATACTTTTTGAATTTCGGAAAAATTCCGATTATTGCCGAAGATATAATAAATCAAAGTTTGTGTTCACTTTGATTTGTTATATCCTCACTGTGTGACTTCACGTGGTGCCGCTGCGTACAAATTATCCACGTTAGACCATAGTAATGTGACCGAGTGACGTCATTGTACAATTTATTTTAAAAATTTGTATCTTTTTGTAAATATCAATAAAATTCTTTCACTTATTAGTTTTTCATAATAAATATAACATATTTCTATAAAATGCAGAAATGAGATGACTCGCTCATTCCAAGTGCATGGCGCGGGAGCACGGGCCCCATGGAAGAAACATAAAATAAAAGTGTCTCGTTTTGTCGCATTTGAAAGCATATCCCTCTCTCCTAAACATTGCATATACGTGTTTTGATACAATGATTGTTTTATGTTTGGTCAAAGAAACGGTTATACTTCTAAGAAATTTATGTACACAAAATATTTATGAAGATTTAGTATTCGAATAACACATTAGAGAATTGTTTTTTCTTCCGAAAGTGAAAGTTGAGATGTCTTTGAAAACTATGTAATACTAAAATATCATAGCACATTTATCATTATTTTTTTTCCAAGATTATCTGATAAATCGTTTTTTTTTTTTTGATCAATCGAAACATTACAATAATTTTATATTCTGTATTCCCATGGTAGACATATTTGAATAAAATAATGAAATCAATTAAATATAAAGTGCTTTCCGAAGCACGGGGTCAGTGATAGTTGTGTATTTAAGTCACAAAATACTCATTGGTACATGCCGGTTTCTGGGATTCGAACAACGACCTTCTAAACAGGAAACGGGCTCGCCACTACACGGCTGTTACGTACTAGAGGATCGTTTTCCATTCACGCCTATCGTTATTCTACTATGTATATAAGATTTTAAAGGATTCAAAGCGATCCGAGTTCTTTAACTGCGTAGTGGCGAATTTCCTGACAAATATCTCACAATGAACATAATCAAATGTCTTGGACAAATCATAGAAGATGCCCAAGGCATCACGTGATTCCTCTTAAGCATCAAAATACTTTAATCAAATCATATTTTTAGAACGAATTTCATTGCGACAATTTCGGTAAAATACGCGAACCCTCTATGAACTTTCATGATCGAGAATTCAAGTCATGCACTGCTTTCTAATTTACAAGATATCTTTCAGCGTTTTATCCAGTTCAACCAAAAATATGAAAATTAAAAGGAAAAAAAAAACTACAGCAAACTGTGATTTGTTACCAAATTTGTATATATTTGAACTTTTTCAAGTCATTGCCGAATGCCGAATCAGCAAGGAACGAATCCAAAGGCCGACTTTCTGATAAATAATATTTTAGTGATAGATCAAGGCTTATTCTGATATGGAGAGGTCTTACGTTCATGAAGTCTCACTAAGTTAGTGCCAGATTTTGTTGTCAGTCGCTATGTAAATTTTGAAGTTATTTGAATTATTTTGTGTTTGACTGACTTGTCAATGTCGAATGTAAAATATTTAATATTGTATAACCAAAGAGAAAAATATATAAGAAATATTAGCACTTAGTTTGATAATTGACAGATCTATAGATATATTTATTTAAGCCAATTTTTTTTTCAACTCTCTCGATGAGTGTCGATGGTTCCACTGATCACAAAAATATTGCCGAAGCATTTAAGGAGCATTTCACTGTTCCGTCACCCTTAGGTCGCGCTTGTGGCGAGATAAGCGATGTGAATAGGCGTAATTTAAAGGTCCCTTCAAAAACTATGGCTAAAATTATTAGTAAAATGCAGAGGTAAATCTCCAGGTAGCAATGGGCTCAGTATCTAGTATTTTATTCATCCGGGAGTTCATTTTTCACGTGTTCTCTTGATGTTGTTTACTCTGTGCATAGGTCACTCTTATCTTCCAGAACCGCCAATGAGGACCATAGTTATTCCCATAGTTAAAAATAAGACAGGTGACGCGTCAGACATAAATAAATATCGACTCATCTCACTTGCAACTACCATGGCCAAGATGCTTGACAATGTGTTGAATAGTCGCCTCACAGAGCAGTACGGTATACTGTGGGGCAAATTGCGGGATGCGTGTGTGCCGGTGGAGTATACTTTCCTCCTCAAATACTGGTACTCCATTCAAAGGAGTATAAACTGAGTGAGATAAACCAAGTGAGATGGGCGAGTAGTCGTTGTCGAACGAGTTTAGATTTAAGAGTGGAATGCGACAGGAGGGGCTAACTTTGCATTAACTGTTTAATTTACACGTCGGACGGCTGAGTAGCACACATGTCGGCTGTTACATTAACGAAGTATGTGTTAATAACATAAGTTATGCAGACAACATGGTGCTGCTTAGTCCTTCGATGGCTGGCTTAAAAAGCAACTGACGATCTATGAGACATATGCGATGGAGAACGGCTTACAATTTAACTCAAAAAGAGTAAAATTCTTATATTCAGAGCGCGAAACAACAGCCGCGATATGTTCCGCCTGTGTGTCGCGATAGCGTAGTACTCAACGTGGTAAGTAGCTTTAAGCACTTGGGCCACATTGTCTTGAGCGACCTAAGGGATGATGGAGATATTTAGAGGGAGCGTAGGACGTTGGCGGTGAAAGGCAATATGCTCTTTTCAAGGTGGATATAACTAACCTAACTTAACCACTACTGCACTGGGTATCATACACGCGCCGAACCTACGGCGCCCTGCGCGTTCAGTTCAATAACGCCTTTAGGATGCTGTTGGGACTGCCATGACGTTTCAGTGCCTCAGGAATGTTCACAGAGGCTCGCTCTGATGGTTTCCATATCATCATGCGAAAGAAAGCGGCTTCTCTCTAGCGACGTCTATAATGTTGTAACAACAGCATTCTGAAGATAATCGCTGCCAGACCAGACGGTCCCTTCAAAAAATACTAGGTAGGGACAGCTATTGATCTGATTAAATAATATAAGGCAATTTTGTTTAATTAACTTTTTTTTTAATGTATACATCACAACAACGTTTAAGCCCTAAACTAAGCATTAGCTTGTGTTTTGGGTACCAAGCGAAGACATCACATACATATAACAACCAAGACTCGGTACCAGTATCAATATTCATCATATAAATACGACCCCACCTGAGATTCGAACCCGGGACCTCTAGCCCCATAGGCAGGGTCGCTACCCACTAGGCTAAGCGGTCGTAATACTTTGTAATTCGTATTGCAAATTATGACAGATAAGTGTTTATTCATAAATGACATGATTTATTTTGATCCTTGGAACTGAATATTGGCTTCTTAACCGTTTTTTTTATGACAATTTCCAAAGAAATGTTTAATACTCACAAACCTAATAATAAAATCATTACAAGCATAACTAAATCACTACAACAACTTACAAGCGTACATACAAGCATTCTACCAAAGATGATGTGAAAGGTGAATCCTCGTTGCCGTAAATACATAGATGGTATGATATATAATGTATTTTATAATATACAAATTACTTTCAAATAGTTTTTAAAGTTCACCTACATATATATACTTGTAGGTTGTCTTAGAATTAGTAGTACACATTAAATGATATCTAACTAACAAATGTGTGCATTTATGAAATGTTTATATAAATAATAAAACGTTAAAGGTAAAGTAATAATAATTATATTGCAATATAAGTTAATAGTGGATGAACAATGGGGTAAAATGGTATATTACTATTATATATATAGAGGGATTCAATGATATACGCAAGAGATATAATTTTGCTTCTGATACTCTGATTTCCTTTACTTCTATGATAATAAATAAATAGATAATAATTGAAAAGAAAACTATAATAGTAATAATAATAATAACGCCTGGGACATCCTACGCAGCGTCATCTAGTCAAAACGTAAGCAAGTATTATGCTCGTATTATGGGATACTAGACAACTGATAGACATACTTAAAATATTCTTTTTAAAAAAATATATACATGTATAGCTACTTTTACACCCAGACACGGAACAAATAGAGATGTTCGTGCACACAAATATTTGTCTCGGGCGAGAATCGAAGCCGCAACCCTTGGCTCCGCAATAAGGGTCTCTAACCATTCGGCCAATCAGTCAGTATATTTAATCATATTTTAGTTAGATATATTAAGTACTAATACAATTTTGTTGGCATTGAATATCAAAATAAAAAAGATTGAGTAACATATTAATGCACAGTTTAAACTACTGCATTGGGACTAAAAAATTAAGCAAGCGTTAGGAATAATAGATTGTTGCACCCAGCAGAAAGTAATTTATTACTGCATCAAGTGCTTATTTGAAGCCCTAGCTAAAACTGAATGATATTGAAATTTATTGAATACTGTAATTATTCTAATAAATTAATATTTTAGCTTCCACATGAATTTTTTCTGGAGTTAGGAAAATTTCCATGTCACATTTCATCACAAAATCACATCATAACCATCACAAAAACATACTGATTTTTTTATTGGCATGATTAAAGTTTATCTTATCTTCCTTGCCTTTTTTCGTCCTCATTTCGTCTGTTTATTTCCTTTCTTATCCTTTAGTCTGAAATTTGAAATGTAGTTTGTCTACCTTTTTAAAAGAGAGAAACTCCCGATGTATAGCTATACTTCTAATATTTATCCTATATAAAGTTTACCCATTTAGCAATTTCGTACACACATAAGCCTTTTCAGGTCCAGTTTCAGGTTCAAGCCCTTTTCCAAAGATACACTGAACTTACTTTCTGCATTGCCATTTCCGAAACAAATCAAACTCAAATGTAAATCGCCAGAAAATTAAAGAACCCAGTTTTATATTGTTATTGACGTAACTAAGTGCCCACATGAATACCCTTCTAGGCGAGAAAGTGAAATACTAATTCGTTCTTACGGTTTGGTCTCAGGGAATAATTAGTTGGTTGATATTGGCGATTTCTTTAGAACTCTAGTTATTTTCGGACTTTACATATGCTTAGGATACAGGTAAACGGTAAGGTAACTTTTTAAAGTGGTTTAACAATAGGTTGCACCCGTATCAGTATTTATTCGGCGTCAGATTCAATGACTACAATTTTGATAGAAAATTCAAACGAAAAATCGAACTTGGTCGGACACGCAGCGTTAAGTTGGATATACTGTAGTGCTTGAAGACCAAAGCTTCCGAATAGTGCGTGTCATTGACCTGTTGGTCTCGTTAACAAACTCAAAATCATACTGATACAATTGAGAATTATGCTTGGCGTGTCTCGTGGCAATGGGTGGACAGGCGAAATCGCTCACAGAACTAAGCATCGGAAAAAATAGGTTTTCGTGTGGTGACTTCTTCGCTATATTTTTAATAAACATTGTAATAAATATTTTATGCAAGATCATATTTTTTTATGAGGCGAACACTTAAATTATTAATAATTACTGTGCGATTTATATAATTATAGCGTTCAAACGTTAACCTCGAATGAAAGACTACAATATATATATATAGATATATATTCGAGTATGCGTCAAGTATTTTCCTTCTGTGCTTGTTGTTTGCTGCTTAGTACATTAGAGTATTTTCTAATGGCCGATGAAATAGAATATAATGGTTACATTCATTAAAATTGAAATACATTGACGTTGAAGATTTTTTAGTGTTCCGTAGTCAAATGGCAAAAACGGACACTCCTAATTACGTTATATCCGTCTGTCCATCCGTATTTCACTGGCTCATTTCCTTCATCTTTCCACTGGCAGCCTATATTATTTGGTGGTTCTTGTATGTTACGTTATGTATAGATTACTATGTGTATGATTTTTTTATATGTTTTCCCATCGTGTGGAGTCAACGGACAGATATTGAAAAATGCAATGAAAGAATTTATTTCATTTATTTATTTCAATAACAGTGTCCACAGCTCTTAAAAATACTAATGTATAAACTTATTTAGTGTTGTCCTACAGGCAATAATGAATACTCATTTTATGATTTCAAGTGTACTACATTTAACGCAGATTAATTTAACAACGTGTCGTGATAGCCCGAACGCAGTAAACCTATAATAATAATAATAAATAACCTGTAAATCTATAAGGCTACGTGGCCGTGGTTCGAATCCGATCGTGTACCAATGAGTTTTTTCTGACTTAAATACATTAAGTATTAACGACTACGTGCCTCGGAGAGCACGTTAAGCAGTCGGTCTCGGTTGTTGTCAATAGATGGTGGTCATTACAATCCGTAAATCCGCATTGGAACAGCGTGGCGGATTTAAGTTCCAAGCCCCTCATCTTGAGGGGAGGCCAAACCCCTGCAGTGGGGTATAAAATGAGCTGATGGAATGGAATGGAATATTTAACGACCACCACTAAGGTAAAGAAAATCAAAAAGTAGTTTTATTCAGGTTAAAAGGATAAGAAAAACAGCAATATCAAGTTGCATAGAGTGAGACGGTGCGTGTGTGTGGGTGTGTAAGGGTGCGTAGAGTGTTTATTTGTTTGTGTTTGTTTCATAACTTACCACATGTGACTTCTTCAGTTAGTAATTCTATTAATCTCACGTTAAAAGGTGATTTTATCATTGTGAAAAATATCTACTTTTGCAAATTTATTGTTTTATGTTCTGTGTAATCGATTTACAAGTGAATTCTGAGCATAATTAAGTAGGTACGTGCATGTGCAACAGCAAATTGTTTTGTGTGCCTTGTTCGAATGGTTGGGACAGAGAAACATAACAATTTAAATGATAAATTCCAAACAACCTATGTAACTATTGGACAGTTCATATAAAAAGGACATGTCAGCGAGAGTTCTTTGTTTTTCAAGTAACGTGACTCTGTGATATAAGCACGCCTCATGATAATTATCAAATTCATAAAAACTTTTGAAATTTAAGTGTTTTATAAATTTAATTTATATACTGTCTAGGCTCTGAGTATAGGTTTTGTAAATAGTATTCCAGATATAGCTACAATATTCAAAAATGTGTCTGACGTAAGCCTTATACAGAATCTTTAAACAAGCTGTATCTGAGAAAGGACGGCTTACACGTATTATAAAACCTCAGCTTACGTATGCTTTAAGTAAGAATTTAAGTAAGTTTTTTACTAAGGTAAATATTTCACGAGACACGAGCTCCTAAAGCTGTTAGCAATGTGCCTGCCTTTCTAACTTTTCAAGTATGATGGGAATAGAAATTAAAAAACAGTTTAAAAAAAACTGTTTTCTACAGAATTCGTATAAAAATTTTTGAGACATCTGCAATATTCAGTTTACAATGAACTTAATTTTGAACTTACTATGAAACCCTAAACTGATGCGTAATTTTTTTTATTATGCTTGTATTCAGTTTAATAGGGTAAATATCAATAATTACTAAAAATTAAACAAAATCTCAAATCTCAATGTTAACCTGGACCTAATTGGGACAATTTGTACTAAGCAAAAAAATTGCTTTTAAGCGCCTCAGAAGACATCCGAAAAACTTAAATTGTAGATTGACAAAAAAAAATTAGAACTCCTATTATCTTAGGGGTGTTTAGAGCAACACTAAAGCTCGTTCTAACCGAGTGATATAATATTTTTTATTTATGTACTTAACAACAATGCACATTCTATTCTTATATCTATTTTTATGAAAACAGAAATAAGGGTAGCAGATCGGAGGGTTTTGTTTTCACTAAAGATTTTTTTAGTCAAAATCCTTGAGCTAAATAAAGAAGTTACACTCGGTCTCACTGTTAAAATTTTACTAGGTTTTTACGTGATATTGTATAACCAGTTTGATAAAATATGTGCAACGTAAAATTAAATATGATAATTTTAGTTATTTAATACGAAAACCATTTTTATAGTTTTTCTTGCTGTCCGTCAAAAAGGAGACCTACATCGGCTGACGCAAGTCTCGTCGGATTTTGATTTTCAGGGATACATCTCTGTAAAAAGTGTACTATTATGTTGTTTATATTAGAAAATCTAGCTGTAGCTATGACTTGATCTCCCATTATAACATATAGGAAACACGATTTTAAAAAAATATTAATTTCCATATATCCACCAGCCCATTACGCCTCACTGCACGGGCTTAGGCCTCCCCCTAGGTTTGCTTATTCCACCACGCTGATTCAGAGCGGGTTAGTAGATTTTAACGACTGCCATTTGTCGATGGTGATATTAATTTCAAAAAAAGTGAATTCTTGATTAACTATGTTTTGTTTCATTATATATATAATGAAATAAATATTCATGAAATTATTAATCGATTTGTTCGTGTTAATGCAGCTGATGACCAAAGAATAAAGCAGCATACTATATGATATGATTTTCAATGTCATATTACGTAAATTAACTCGTGAACTCGTATATAAGCGTACCACAGCGAAATACCTTCATCACATTCGCGGTTCAGGTCAGAAGGAACTTGTGCTTATCAAAAATGAAGTGTGTGGTAAGTATCGTTCTCCAATGAATGAACAACGACAGTTAATAATAATAGTAATTATAAAAAAAAAAAATATAAATAATATATTGTACTTAATAGATATTTTACATATTTTTTGAAACGAGCCCTTTATTACTTTTTAAAATATTATAGAATCCGAATAAAAAATATTTAAATAAATTGAACAAAAATGTTCTGTTCCATATAATGGTTTTGTTATAATCGATTTCAATGAAAAAACTGAGTTTCAACAAAAAACATTTCTATTTATTCGCATTTAGATGGCGAAATTAAAAAAATAACCTGTTAATGATATGACTTATGAAAATAATCGAATTGAATCTAAATAAACAATCTATTTGATTTTTTGCATTCGAATTATAAGTCATATTGCGTACCATGTCATTATAATCCACGAAACTTTCAGGTATTAGTCCTATGCGCGGCGTTTGCGGTGTCCACCGCGCAGTTCCGGTCGTTCGGCCAGCAAAGGCCAAAGCCTTTAGCCATAGCTCGTGTCGCACCTCGCCCCGCCTTCGCCACCAGCGCACCGGTTCCCGTCAACGTGCGAGCTTCTTCCGATGCCAGATCGGCCCAAATAGTGAGATACGATAGTGACATCCTACCCGACGGAAGTTTCACTTACACGTGAGTACTACCTGATTGAATAACATTAATCCAACTAACACACAAGCTTTGAAAACTATAATACAATTTGATGGTTGTATAATTGCTGCTTAATGTCAAAGAAACTCTAGTACACATTCGTTTATCATTGTAATAAATACAGAAAAGAGTAACTAACAGTACGAAAAAAAGAGTTACCGCTCTTATTTAGTTTGACTCTGACAGTGCAACTGGGCTATTCTGTAGACTACAATTGATTATTCACGAACTATCACTGACTCTGTGCCTCGGAGAGCACGTTAAGCAGTCGGTCCCGGACGCTGTCAATAGATAACGGTCGTTACAATCCCCAACCCGCAGTGGAGTAGCATGGTGGATTTAAGCTCCAAACCCCCTCTTCCCCCTGCAGTGGGGTAAAATGTGCTGATGATGATGATGATGATGAACTAACTACAATTACAATTGTAGATATGGACGTAAATAACAAGTCCAAACCCTTCTTCGTTTCAATATTTGTGTATATATTATACATTAAAATGATTTTACGGATTGGATGTCAAAATAGATCGGCCATTATCTTAAAAGGCAATTTGTCTCAAATCGACCAAATCGCACAATCTAAATTAAATAAATTGAGTTGAAAAATTAAAGAAATTGATTTTGGTAACAACAAATCAGCTAAGCTGTGAAACATACCTATCAATAATAATTTATTACCAATAAAAAAAATAAATTATAATCAAACGGCAAGGTTCTATACCCGGCAATCTTTGAATCCAGTCTACAAGTATGCTTCATCAGTAAGGAACATTTGAAGCCATTAAAAATAGACTTGTAGTTGATATTTTAAATTAAATAACGTGTCGTCTAACGATATCTACAATTATAATATTTTGTCAAAAATACACAAAATACCTGTTTAGAATAAGTTGGTATCAATTTAATATCATTTAGTGAACGAAATTGAGAAGAGCGTCTTTTACGTAGAGATGGCATTTTTATTGTTCTACCCAACTATCCATACAAAAGTTTAGTGCCGTTACTTTGCCTGTTTTTAGGTGTAACATATTCCGTTCGGTAACACCCCCACGTCCCCATAACTTTAGTTCATGTCATATTCACAGTTAAAACTGAGAATGGACACTCTAAATTAGATGGAAAAATGTCATGGGATACATATGTTGTCAACATATATTCGACGTGGCGTTCTCTAGACACTTTAACGTCATAAGCGACCGATATACTGACTGACTGACCAATTAGCTGTGTGGTGTGAAGCCTTATACTGCGGAGCCAACGGTCGCGGGTGCGATTCTCACCCGGGACATATATTTGTGTGAATGAACATGTCTATTTGTTCCGTGTCTGAGTGTAAAAAAAGTATCTATATATTATAAAAAAGAATATTTAAGTATGTATACCAGTTGTTTAGTACCCCATAATACAAGCATAACACTTGCTTACTTTGGGACTAGATGGTGCTGTGTGAGACATCCAGTTATTATTATAATTATCATTGATACTTGAGAACGGGCTCTTTTTCGCAACTCGACGTCAAAGCGCCTATTTTGCGTTATTATCATTATTATCTATTACTTAAATTACGTTTTGTGGTCTATATTCATATTATTTAAACACATAGATATCGTTAACTTGCAGATAGTACTTCAAAAGAATTAAATTAAAAAAATAAATTACAGCTTCCAGACAGACAACGGTATCGCGGCGCAAGCGCAAGGCACGCCACGCAACTTGGGCGGTAACCCGCCCGCTATCCCAGACGTGATCCAAGGCTCCTTCTCATGGGTTTCTCCTGAAGGAGAGCCCGTCGAAATCACTTACATCGCTGACGAGAATGGATACCAGCCATCTGTAAGTATAGCCTATTTTAATTATCTTACTGTCTCCATCGTTAGATTTAACTTGAAACCGGTTTATAAATAATACTTTGCAAATTTAGTATCAATTAGGTCTCAGTACACATATGCCTCATTAATAAAAAAAAACATTCGTTTATCCGACTGTAAATATATTGTTAAGTATTTCCAACCACACCTCTATTAAATAAATTAATGATTCAAATTCTATTAGCTCCTTTGTGATTATAGAATAATCAATCAGATTGGTATTCGTTTAGTAATTTCGCATGGCTGATGTTTTTTTATGATGCGGAAACATTAAGGAAAAAATTTCACAAATCAGTTTTGGAACTCACGTTACCAAGGGTGACAATTCGGTTTAAGATTTTTCCATCGCGTGTGCTAATCTGTAGCGTATATAATGTTATCAAATGGAAGTTTCTGCTCTTTTTGTTTGTCTTAACTACGAGAGTTGTCTCGACTAAAAATATGGTAAGACTAACTCTAATATTTCTATTTTTTTTTTTCAGGGTGCCGCAATCCCCACTCCTCCCCCGATCCCAGCAGCGATCCTCCGCTCTCTGCAATACCAACAGGCTTAGTAAATACACCATAAAACGAAATTACCTAGAGGCAAAGAAAATATTGTGATACCGCTATGTTAATAAATAATGTACATACGTATATGTTAAATGAAAAAATATATAAAGATGTTCACCGTTTACATGTTTTTATTTTACTTTTCATTTATTTATTTTAAGTAAATAAATGAATCTAAATTGCTTCACCGTTACCATTGTTACTTTGTCTTACGTTTTTCATATTTGTCACCCTTTACACCAATAAACGACGTAACATGGTCCTAGGTTTACTCGATTTCACAAAAATGCATTTTGTGTGTCGATTGAGTCTAATAAACGGAAATTCGTTTTTTAAACTATAGTCCCACCTTTTGTATTGACAAAAATACATCATCATCATCATCATCATCAGCCCATTTTTACCCCACTGCAGGGGCTTAGGCCTCCCCCAGGGTGAGGAGGGGGGCTTGGAGCTTAAGTCCACCAAGCTGCTCCACTGCGGGTTGCGAACTATAACGACCGCCATCTATTGACAGCGTCCGGGACCGACTGCTTAACGTGCCCTCCGAAGCACGGTGTCAGTGATATTGTGTACTTAAGTCAGAAAAACTCATTGGTACACGCCCGGATTCGAACCATGGCCCTGTGGGGCCTTATAAATTTAAGACAGGTTCGTTGTGCTCTGGGCTATCACGACACAAATTACATCACACACGACAAAAATACATATTGGAAATAAACAATATATTTTGAAATAATATCACTTGGATTTAAATAATAATTCAAATATCAAAAACTATTTTATTTTGTTTCTATTTGATAGAATATTTTAATATTTTTGCTGTCATTAATCGTTATTAGTCGCATACAGTAAATCAATTTTAATGTATAGGAATTTTAACACCATTTGGATACCCAGATTCTCAACGTTTTCTGAAAAATACATTTCGAATTTGATGTGAACATAACCAAACGCTTAAAAATAATAATAGGATTCGATGCCGACTACACATTATAGTTGTAAATGTTAATTGAAAATGTTAATTCTAATAGATAATTAAATATCAAGGTTTTTCGTTACGTTAACCAATGACATTTCTCATCTGTGTCATTTTTCTGGATTTTAAAAAAATATCTACTATCGAACTCTGTTTATTCTGTGTTACCTATTCGTTTTTTTTTGTACGAATAATCATGTCGTATATTAATAGTGATATATTAATAAGGCGCCATATTTATATGTTTCACGGTTGAATTTATTTGTTTTTTTTTTCAAGTAATGCATGTTACACGTTTGAAAGTTTATCTTTTTTGTGAAAAATTTAATAATTAAGGTTTATTCAAAATAGAACTAGCGATAACGCCATTTGCTGTGAAGAATAATAACTTCTTATCGATTCCGTATAGCGCCATCTGGTGTTGAAATATAGCAACTAATTAGATTTCAGAATATTTCGTTAGGTCTATTGGACGTTAGATTCACTACTGCTTTCAATGTTTATCAAAAGCTATTGAATAGAAAATCACAAAAGCAAAATTGTTGACAATTTCGCGTAAAATTATTTTTAATATCAGTAATCAATAGTCTGGGTCAATTCTTGGCTTTATTATTTAAGACACGATGTTTTCAGCATTCTTTGGAAATACATGTACTCCTTTGGGTTTACAATCAAAGGCAGCACTTTAAATTGTTTGCTGGTCTTTATGTCATGTATAATCGTTTTACTTGAATCTCAGCTTTACTGTAAATATGTCTTATATGTTCTATGTATTTTAATCCTATGGTTAGATTTTGCAATTTTTATTATTTAACTGACTCCAAAAAGAGTCAGTAAAACAATTAGTGAAGAATTTTATTCAGCCTCGATCATGCTTGTCAAATATAACCTTTAAAGTTAACTAAAATAGACAATAAACTATTGTTAAAGTTAAAGATGAGTTTATAAATAATGATATCTTAATGACAACAAAGTAAAATCAGAAATCACTAAAGGTAACATGCTAACTGAACTAATTAAAATAAATACCCCGTCATATGTATTTATTTTTTCGTACGAATAATTTAAATGAATAGATATTATTGTATCAACAAATGGGTAACGATCACCGAACTTTGAATATAACAGACTAGAAGACGCATGTTTGCTATACTCAACGACTCCAAGGCGACAAAATTTATAAATTTTATTTACTTTTAATTTTGTATTTTATGTGACTAGTTGTGACGGCTAATACACAAATACCTACACACAACACAAACAACTAGGTAACCAATCACGTGGGCCATACGCGCGCCCCACCCACATATTGTAAGCTTAGCTATGGCTCTCATGTGATAACTTCCTGTATTATACTAATTCAAATCTTGGAGGTAACGATATTTTTTTAATAAAATACTAGCTTGTTGCCCGGCCGCTAAAAGGACGCTACGCAACAAGACATTGTGTGATTTCCAGAAAATTCAGATTATCTAGTACCACTTTATTAACGTTTAACTTAACATTTTATTTGGCGCCTTTTTTGAATTAAAATTTTACGTTTTTTATTTATTACGCTTTATAAATCAATAGACCTGCGCCCAAAAATTTGGGCTAATGATGACGTAAAAGCCATTTCGAAGAAACATCTACTGTAGCGCCTTCCGGTGGAATATAAATGTAGGCTAATCTGAGAACCTGCTCTAAGGTTTTAAAAGAACAGATCTAATGCAGCGTCTGCCGGTGGTCTAAGAACTTGTTCTGAAATGATACTTAAGTAAGCAAAAAACCACAACAAAATCGGCTTAGCTTAGCCAAACAGATCTGCTGTATTGTCTTTTTTGGTATCGCAAAACAATAAAACAATTAAACCTATGTGAAAAGTTATTTACAGACCTATATTATAACCAGATAAATAAGCTACCCAATAGTGCTAGTTTCATTGCAAACAGTGCAGCTGTTCTCGAGTTCTGTACGCTCAACATATATACCAGGTGGACAGATTACCTGAAGCACCATACCGGGGGTAGTTGGATGCGAAAGGCGGAGGACCGTGTGTGGTGGTGAGCCTTGGGAGAGGCCTATATCCTGCAGTGCAGAAACACGGGCTTATGATGATGAGCATACATATAAACAAAAGCGAACCATTTTGTATAGTAGTATAGATAACGCAGAATTCAACATGTATAACTCTCAGTTAATGCAATCGGTCACGGGTAATATACCTTTAGCCGATTGTATAAAATAAAAAACTTTTGAAAAACGTACATCTCACAGAAAGAAACCGAGAACATCCGGATGATTACACATGAATTATGTAATGAAATTTTAATATTAAAATTGTAATTTCAATATTAGCCAGGGATAACACCGCTAATCTGAATTTGTTAGAGCACGCCTAGAATAAAAATGCAATATTTATGCGATCATGTATAATTCAAACTCTATTTTATAGGTCAATGTTAAATACTCTATCTAAAGTTGATTTCATTATACGTCTATTTCCATACAAAGTTTTATTCTCTTTACTGAAAAACTTAACAAATTTCATTCGAACAAATATTAACATCACACATATTATGCCTGTAGGAATAATTTCATTGCAATCGTATGATAATTAAAAGTATTAAGTGTAAAAAAACGAAAAAGTTATATCGCGCATTCAGTTTTTCTTTTTTTTCCTTTTTTTTCTTATAAAATTATTAAAGTTTTCTCCATTCTAAAAAAAAACAGTCAATACATTCTAATTAAAAACTATTTTCACATGGTTTCTACCTTTTACCTTCTTTGTAGATAAGTATTCTTAGGGAATAAGTAAGAAATCTAAATTACTTAAAATAGTAAAGCAAAACAACAAAATACAAAGAATAAATAACAAAGTATAAACGTTCGAGTTCTAACGACCGTGCAGTCACTTTATGAGCTTTTTCAAAGTTTACCTTTGTATAAATTCCCGTGTACGCTTTTGACTACTTTGAATTTAATAAATATATAATGAAATTTCGGATGATTTCAAATAAAAATAAACGAAGAATATATGAGACACTGGTTTACAAAAGCGGTTTAAAATATTATTGATTTTTTTTTTAAATAAAGTTTTTTTCAAAGGCGAGTTTTTATTCAAACAACACTGAAATTAAAAAAATAAATCATCAGCCTATAAACTCAAAAGTAAGGGCAGGTAAAGGCAATTTTGAAGGGTGATTTTAACATATTACTATGGATGTATCAACCCACAGTATAGGTATACCCGTTTCGGTTTATATGACAAATTTTACTTAGTTTTAATTTTTCATTTTTAACATTTATAATATGTATCTGACTTCAATAGTTTTTAGAGTTCTTTGCATCAATAAGAAAACAACGGAATCATTTATTTATTTATTTATTTAGGAAACAAACAGTGATGTTTAGAACATGAAATAAAACATATATATTCAGAACCTACACAAAACAGTTTCCACAATTAAATTATACATAAAACAATAGATTAATACAATAGATGACGCAAATAATAAAATTAGCAAAAAAGTGAAATAAAAATTACTTACTAATAATAATAAATATTAATAAGATCTAAACACTTAGGTACATTTAAAAAATAAATAATCAGACTTATACAACAAACTGAGCGAGTACAATAATTAAATCCTAAAATAAAACACAAAACCAAATTACAAATTATAAAAGAGATATGATTGCATTCCTGAAGCCGTTCCGGTTTAAAAAGAAAATATCAGCCTCAAGGAAGCGCACATTGTAGCTGTTACAAAGACGCGTAATAAAGGAGTTGCTGGCGTACCTGGTTCTATGAAATTCAATATAAAATAGATTATGACTCCTAGTACGACTATAACACAAGATTGGTATGTGGCTCAATAAGTACTCAGTGTCAATTTCATTGTTTCATTTTTTATAAAGGAACATTTGGTCAAAAAGAGAGCGACGGTCTGAAAGGGACATCAAAGAAGGATAGGATGTTTCAGGAGAAGCGAAGGAAGAACAGTTTTGTGTGATTAGGTCAAAGTTTTTGTTATTTAAATGTTTAACAAATTTCCACTGGATGGTTTCAATTTTATTTATATAGGTGCCATATTGAGGATTCCATACAATACTACCAAATTCTAACAAAGACCTAACAAAAGAAGTATAGAAAACAATAAAAGTTGATTTATTCTTGAAAACCTTACCATTTCGCAGGATAAAGCCTAACATTTTATAGGCTTTCTTAGTAATGATAGCTACATGTGAATCTAAAATAAGCTTAGAGTCAAGTTGGACACCGAGATCTCTCACCTCTGAAACACGGTTCAAATATTTACCATTGAAACTGTAGTTAAAAATAACACTGTTTCTCTTCCTTGAAAAAGTTATAATACTACATTTATCAATATTAATTTGCAAATAATTATTATTACAGTAATCACACAAAAGATCAAGATCGTTTTGGAAGTTAGTGCAATCATCATGAATCATTTTGTTATCCGTCTATTTTTCCGCCAAAATTCGTTTTCTCGGATACGACTTAATATACCACATCAATGTCATATTATTATAAAGATACGGTCTTCTAAAACTTATTTCTGTACTACCTATAGAATACTTCCGGTCGATTGAGGTGAAATTTAGCACGAAGGAAAATCTCACAGTTCCATTACAAAGAAGAAATTAAGTCCAGTTTCATAATTTTATAGACTTCACATTGATAATTTATTATGACTAGCTTCGTGTATCGATTTTAGTAAAGTTTTGTTAATTTCGGTTGCATACAAAATTAGGTCAGTTGTACAGTAAGATTTCACATTTTAATCCCAACGCTATTCAATATTTTATACATAATTTTCATTCCATAAAAGTCGTCCTCAAGTAATTAGGTTTACTAAAATAAACCTTAAGTGGAATCTTTCGCTTCCCTCAAGATTCCATATTTCACCCCCACTTTAAAAATACAATTCTATTGCAGAGATTTTAATATCGTTTTGTTGGTATTTAATCTACTATTTTATCTTTAACTTAGACCGATTTTAGTAAATCTAATGGCGATGAAAACTGACTTTTGCTTGCTTCAGATGTCACTACTGTAGAGTGATCCCAGTTTGACATATATTTATTAAATATTCAAGCATTTTACGAGAGAAAAAGTTTCTTATAGATTTTTTAAAAATTATGCGTTGTCCAGCTCTTGGTTATAAATATATAGGAATCCAAAATATGTATGTAAAAGATCTGTTATTAGAAAACTGTGAGATCTCTTCAAAGGCAATAATTTTTTAAAAGAAAAATTTTAAGGGTTAAGAATACGCCAAGTTCAGCTGGAAATAAATTTAAACTTATTACGATGAAAACTCGTAGGTACATATTGATGTTTTAGATCTTATATTTTTATTTAAAAAAAAAAAATATAATTTATTATACTCTGACAAATGAGTGACAAGCAAAATGACCGAATTTGGGAACACTTAAGGGGTAGGCTTTTCATCCAAAAAAGAGGGTTCGGTTCGTGTCTAATCCTTGTTGTATTTCTGTATCAATAATTACAGAAAAATATATGTAATAAAAAAAAACATACCGCCCTGTCATACTGTCACAGGGCGGCATGTTTTTTTTAATATCATGTTTAGTTGTTTTAGAATAAATTTCTGAAAATCATAATTTTCGTCGGTAAACGTGCCGCCCTAAGGACATCCTTTCTTAATTTCCCTTTGGTTTTGTCATCTCTGTCACTCAGAAACAGGTTGGGGAAGAAAGATTGAAACGGAGATGGCGCTGCCAATTCGATGCCTCGGAGAGAAAAACTACCCTTAAGATTAGCGACATCTGCTTCGAGTTGTTCGGTTTTATCCTTATTAGTTAAAATTTCTTTCCTATTTTGAAATTTTTTGGCATTACATGAAATGTTGTTAGCTACACTAATATCAGAAAAAAATAATAACATTTAGTTCTCACAAACGATTTTTCGTAATTTTCAAAATTACACATCAAATTATTAGTTTATTACGATGCAAGCACGGTAAGCTGCATATTATAGTCGAGGTGTTTATAGGCACGAGACGAAGCCGAATGCTTATAATAAACCGATGACTATAATAGCCAGCTTACTGAGTACGAGCATCATACGACGATTTTCAATACACTTGCGATTAAAATTAGGTAGATACTTCAAATGTAATAATGGCGGGCACTAAGGGCGGGAGCGAGCTGTTTTTCATGGGCGGAAGCGGGCCGCTTTTCGCGGTATACGCATGCGTTGCAAACAGAATGCTCGTTTATGATTGGTGTATAGTAAAAAGGCCTAGTACTGTAAAATACAACATTACGCTCCAAATTTCGATGTCATAAAGACCGTATTAATAGCAAATATTATGCCTTGCATAAAAAATATTGAAAACAAAATTTTTTTATTACAATTAAAATTTTATTTCTTGCAGATTTAGCCAAGAAATATTATACGAATTATCATTATACTTCTAACAACATTTTTTGTAGAAAGCATTATAAAATCATATTGTTGCGGAGAAAATTTATTTTCAAAGTTCCTAGGTATCTTGTATGAACAAATGATATAAGATGGATATGAAGATCCGACATACGACTACTTACTTAACATATCCAACAACTTCTATCGGAAAATACCCTATTTAATGTAAATTAATGTGTTCAACACTGGAAAATATCCAAACAATATTTCTAAGATTACGCAACCGAAGGACACGCGTGGGCGCGCACTGTATAGTTTATTAACAGCTATAAAAAGCAAGGATATGACAGAACACACCCGTTCCGTCGATTTATCGGCTCATTAGTAATCGAACGACTATTTCGGACAAATTTAAATTTCATGAGACATCGACATATGGAAAATAATTTGATGAACCCAAATAAAACATACTGTTCCCGTTTTAAACAATAAATTTAGAACATACCGGTCCTACATTTAAAAGTTAAATTTAAATAATAATTTTAATATGTTTTTTATAAAATTTTATTCTATAAATAAATTTCATATTCAAAATAGTAATATTTTAATCACATATAAACAATTTCCTCAGTGATATACAAAAATAAAAATTTTATCTTTGCTGCAACTCACACACATTAAATTGGTACGTACCAGGTAATAAAAATTATAACAATGATAATATTTACATCTATATGACATTATTATTGTAAATATATAACGTAATATAAAGTGAATGATTTGGACACCGGCTTCAAAAACTAAAGGCCGCGTGCCTTTAAAAAAATATGTTAAAAGGTTAAGATATTATTCGTTAATTGGTATTTTGTAGTAGTGAAACTTTTTGAAAGGACGGTTCAATTTTTTTTTTAAAGTTTTGGATTTTAAGTCTATGTTGCATTCTAAAATTTAGTTGCTTAATTCATTTTATCTTATAGAAGTTGTTGTAATTGACGAAACTACAATTTTCCTGATAAATATATTTTAAAATGTTCTGATGCTAGGTTATGATTATATTGTTATTTATTGTATATTTATTTGCAATTTCACTACAAACACCGTTAACGGTTGTGAACCTTAACCAATTTATGCAATTTCGTAGGGTATTCAGAATTATGATATGCAAAAATTCCTTAAAATTTTTATTTTATTTTAATTCCTTTTCATTTTAATACATTGAAATAAAAATCTAATAAGCACGTTTTTTAGCAAAACTGTTTTCATTTTCAAATGTTTAACGTGAAACTAAATGCATATTTACGAAGAAATTCTACGAAATCGAACCTCCTTAGACCCAAAACAGTCTCGGACTAAATTTAAGTTTTTTGTTCTCCAAACTTTAGTTTTCATAAGTGAATATGTAGTTCATTAAATATACTTGCAACACTAGCGACCCGCCCGGCTTTGCACAGGTAGCAAAGCATATATGCCTATATTTTATTTCTATTAAAATATCGTGTCAGTTGCGTCGAAAATGTGGATAAGATTTAATTAGAATTAAATGTTAAATATGTTCATCTTACTTACAGTATTTTCAATGCATTTTATTTCCAATTTGCAAATACATAGATATATGCATAAAAAAAACTTTTTTTTGCATACAACATGTAGGTATGGCACTTGAGTTCATTATTATTATTATGTCGCACAATATTTTTAAATTTGCGATAACTCCTAAGATATTTAAATTGTATAGAAGTACAATTACAATGTGCGTAAAATACTTAAGGTAACTAACGTATTTAATTTGATAAGGATTAATAATAATAATAATACAAATAATAATAATAATAATAATAATAATAATAATAATAATAATAATAATAATAATAATAATAATAATAATAATAATAATAATAATAATAATAATAATAATAATAATAATAATAATAATACATGGGACTTCCCACACAGCGTCATCTAGTCCCAAAGTAAGCAAGTATTATGCTTGTGTTAAGGGTTACTAGACGACTGATATACATACTTAAATATTCTTTATAATATATACATATATAAATATTTTTGCAAAGACACCACACACATATAACAACCAATTAATATAGTAATAATACCAATTAATTTAGTACCCATGTAAATACCTTTTTAATTACTACATTATTTGTGACCATTTTTTTTAATATTAAAATAGGTATAGTAAGTGCGCACCTGTATAGAATTCTAAGAATGAATTAGATTATCTACGAAATATTTCTCGATCGCTACCAGCGGCGTACCGTCGCGTCGTCGTCGCGTCGTCGTCGCGTCGCCGTCTCGTCGCCGTCTCGTCGCCGTCTCGTCGCATCGATATGTAGAAGCCGTGAGGAGTTTGCATATCGCGACATTACACGAGTCAAAGATCAAAGTTTAGAGCTTCTGAGTTTGGTATTCCAATAACGCAAGACACAATTAGATTGTTATACCTGAATAAATGTTATTGAAATAAAATTGTAATTAGTATGTTATTGAAAATGTTATTGTCATAACAAGCATAAAACAAGTACTACCTGACAGTAAAAGGGGGAGAAAATAAATTGAAAAATAATTATATAAATACTTATTTATTATATGCAATAATTGGATGAGTGATTAGGTTTTTACATACTGTCATCGGTAACGATGGTATATGCAACCGGATGCTTTTCTTAGTTGTTAAAATGATTTCCGCATATGCGTATACTCAGGATACATTGGAACTATACTCGAAAAAATCAGACAAACATAGAGACGTAGTAATTTTTCAATAAGAAGTCAAAAGGCAAAACAAGCAAAATATCACGCAAAAAAATGCCTCTATTGACGACCGCTTAGCCTAGTGGGTAGCGACCCTGCCCACGAAGCTGGAGGTCCCGGGTTCGAATCCCAGGTCGGGTCAAAATTTATATGAGGAACATTGATACTGGTACCGGGTCTTGGTTGTCATATGTATGTGGTGTCTTCACTTGGTACCCGAAGCACAAGCTAATGCTTAGTTTGGGGCCTAGACGTTATTGTGATGTATACGTGTAATTATATTATTATTATTAAAAGGCCTTACGAAGATTTCATTACAGGAATTTGGACTTAAATTATGTTCGCACTTCGTCTTTATATTAAATCGAACCTCAATCATCAGTACGGCGCCTGATGTTATTATGTAGGTAAAGTTAATGCCAATGGATTGCATCGTCCTCGGTAATCGTTCGATAGCGGTCGCGAAAATGTCAGCTCTATGAATAAACCTGCGTGTTAGTCGAATCGTAGTTATTCAAGGAGTATAAACTGTTTGTGTATGGACAATTAACGTGAGATTTGACATGTTCTATTGCTTCACTATTGTTCACGTTTTAAGGGTTCCGTACCTCGAAAATGAAGTGGAATCATCATAAAATCATCTTTTTGTCTATTTGTTTGTCATTGACATTATACTCGAAAGCCGTATGTATAGTAGAAATTTGAGATTTAATATTATTTTTGGATTTGGTGGCACCAGGCGCGAACGCAGAGGCAAGGGAATTCATTAGTGCAATCGCTCTCTCCACCTTAGCTCACGACCAAAACAAATTTAACTAAATTAAAAATTTTGTTACCGTCTTAAAAGAACATCACTACCTGTGTACAAAAACCGTTATCGACTCATCACCTACCCAAGTACATTTTTTGGAAGATAGACAAACAGGATATTATTCAAATTCGAGTATTACATGCATGCATCCATCCATTCATCAGCCCACATTCGTCCATGCTGGACATAGGCCTCTCCCAGGCACGCCACACTATCCTCAGCCATCTTCATCCAGCTGGATGAAGATTACATGCATAACAAATTAAAATTTTAATAAAATGTTATTTAGAACAAGTTTTCTAAAAGATAGGCAATATCATAGAGTAAATAAATTGGACAACAGCGTTTGGTTTTAATAGAGTCATAAACGTCATTTTACAGTATCGAAAATGTTAAACGTAATTTCGCAGGGGTGAGGACCGGCGCGCGGGGACCTCGCGGACCGTAACTCGCCACCTTGCACCAGCTAGCTGCGCAAGTAGTTAGACGGTAAACGCGGAAGAGGTATTCTAGTCAATTCGTTGGTACTTTTATGGGTAAAATAATACAAGAATTGTCCTCCGCACATAAAACCGTGTGTTATTTTTTTAAATTTAAAGGAGGGTGAAATAGGCTCTTAATGTAACCGCCTAAATGGAATTCTGTTTCGCGCATCGAGGGTTCCGTATTTACAAAAACAAAATAAGTCAAATTAACGATTCGCAGATTTTTTCCTTTACTTGTACTGGAAGGATGGCTCTAGTCCCATAATAAGCAAGTATTATGTTTGTGTTATGGGTTACTAGACAACTGATATACATACTTAAATATTTTTTATAATATATACATATATAAATATTTTACACCCAGACCTTGGCTCTGCAGTTAGGCTTTCTGACCAATCGGCCATTCGGTCAGTCATATAAAAGCAGAATTTTCTTTCCGTTCATAAAAGCTCTGACAGACAGAGAAACATAGAATTAATTATAAATTGTATGTTGAATCAAACCTGTTTCGGTTTGAAACACTACTGACTTTCAATTTGCTTTTCCTGAAACACAATTGAAAACACACGGCTTACATTTAGTAAAAAACATTTAGTAAATTTAATATTTTAGAAAACGGCTGACGTCGAAGTTTTTTTTAGTTTATTGTTCCCGAGCTTGTTTCACGCTTCTTCGTTATATCTAACTGGAATATCAGTTAATCTCATAACCACTCCTTAGCTTTCACTATCCGCATGTGTTCTATGAAGTAAGAACACATAATCAATTAACTTTAGGTCAGAAACTAAGTATGCCGTGATTGAAATTTTTTGAAAAATTAACTATTCTTATAAGAGCAAAATAGGGAATGAACGTTTGTATGGGTACTTCCGTCAATTTTGAGGTTGAAAGTATGAAATCTGGTATTTGACCTTTCGGTTAGAAACTAAATATGCCGTGTTTTAAGATACTTTGAGAATTCAACCCTTAAAAGAGTAAGTCATAAATACGTATTACAGGGTTTACGGAAATTTAACCCTTAAATAGTGATAATATTACTTGAGACATCCCACACAACACCGTCTAGTGCCAAACTGAGCAGAGCTTATACTTGACAGCCAATATATATATACTTTTTTTTTAAATAATATTTACATATAGGTATTTTACATCCAGACAGAGAACAAATAGACATGTATATGAACAAAAATATTTGTCCCGGACAGGAATCGAAATTTGAACTTTGAATGGACCTTCGGTTTTGTAGTTAGGGCACAGAAGTTAGAGTCTCTAACCGCTCGGTCAAACGGTCGGTCAAGTTAAAGGTGTAAAGTAGGGGATTAACATTTGTATGGGAACCCTATCATGTTTTAAATTGAAACCACTTGAAACCATGGAAATTGGTATTTAGATTTTTAGGTGTTAATTGAGAATGAGCTATAATAGCAATGGTAAAAATTAATATTTAACTTTTTGGTTGGAAATTAAAAATGCAAAATTTTAGAGTTTGTGTAAAATTTTAAAATAACCCTTAATAAATGCAAATTCACAAGTGTAGTTACTATGGCTATATTATATTTATAATGAAAGTGAAATTTGGGTGTTTATTATTATCAAAACATTCCAAGGTATTTCTCGAGGGGTTCCAATTTATCTATATGAATGAAGGTTTTATCGAAATCCGTTTAGTTTATTATTTACATACAAATACATATAGATCCCGAATGCACAAAGCTTCAACACGCACGCATCTTTCTGTGAAACAGTTCATACCGCGATCGCCAACCCTTATGCCCAACGCGCAACGTGGCGATTAGGGCAACATCCCTCCATGAACAGCACACCCACACAATGGCCTCCAGCCCCAGCGGCTCTGCTATTCCTGACTACTTTAGTGGTCAAGGTAACGACAGGACAGGACAGGGGGTGCTAAGAACCTCCGCCAGAGATGGCGCTACCAACTCCAAACTTCAATACCAACAGTAAATCACTTGAAAGAATCAGAAAAAGAAAAAACTGACGGATTAAGTTTTATGTATTACTTTTATAGTAAAGTATGGAAATATGAATGTAATATAATAAACAGGCTCAATCGCTAGACCTTGGATATGTGGGCTCGTCTTATTGCATTTAAATACCATATACTGTAATGTGAATGTTAAAGTTGCTCAGCGAGCTATGGAACGGGCTATGCTCGGGGTATCTCTGATGGATCATATCAGGAATGAAGTCATCCGTCAGAGAACAAAGGTGATCGACATAGCCTGCAGGATAAGTAAGCTGAAGTGGCAGTGGGCTAGTCACATCTGCCGAAGAACTGATGGATGATGGGGAAGATAGGTTCTTGAGTGGAGACCACGAACTGGCAAACGTAGTGTGGGACGCCCGCCGGCTCGCTGGACCGACGATGTAAAGCTAGCTGCCGGTAGTGGTTGGATGAAATTGGCTGAGGATAGAGAAGTGTGGCGTGCCTTGGGAGAGGCCTATGTCCACCAGTGGACGAATGTGGGCTGATGGATAGGTGGATGGATAATATAATGAAAAATAAATCAATATTTTACTTTAATTATATTATTTTGTTTATAGCAAAATATTTTGTGAAATAATCTGTTAATAAATTTTTTTATAATTTTGGAGCCTGCCAATATGACTAATATATGTATATTCAAGTAAAGATTTGTAAGGTAAGGTCGAAAGTATGCTAACACGATTATATTAAATATATCAGCCTGGGCAAATAAGTGGTAAAATAGGTTAAAGGCCATGTTGTTCACTGGTGCGAAACTGCCTACCTGAGATCGCTCTCAGGACTTCACGAGCCTTTGATTGAGTTTCTATTGTGCGTCTCATTGAAACATTGCACAGTGACGTATTTCAAACAAAGTGACTAAGTTCTTTTTAACTTTTGACCCTATTTGTAAAGTAGGTTATGATTCTATAAGTAAAACATGTTCGCCATAAATAGGCGCCACAAATAAGAAGCGGTGCGGTGGGGCAGAGGATACTTCCCGGCGATTACTACTGCGAGCGTCGGAAGAGTGGATAAAAAAGGTTCAGTTAATTTCGTGTCTTATAGATTTGCTATATATGCGAAGCGAAAAAAGATATTTGTTCGTAGCAACGCTATGTCGACATCCCTACAGGTTGCGCTAAATATACGTAAATCGGCGTTAGTACCGAAGATGACTTACTTACTCGGGGTCGTGCGCTCCAAATACTTTGCAATTTGACACAGCGGACACTTTTGTAAATGTTACAGCGTTTAAGTCACCGAACTTTGAATTATTTCAATAGAAGAGTAATACTGACCGTTTAGTTGGAGAACCAAAGTTATCGCACATTTGATCCATACAATGAAGAAAGGAGACAGGCGGGACGCGTGTATGGCCTACACGTTAGTTTATCTATATATTTGTGTTCTGTCCTGTCACAACTAGTTGTATACTAATGAATGAAAGATGGATATCGATATATTTTTGATAAAGTAAATACATAAAGTTAACAAAATTTGTCGGCTTTAACTAATAGTGTTTAGCAAGCGTGCGCCTTCTAGTCTGCTACATTCAAAGGTAGGTGGTTTAATAAGAACTTGTTTAGGTCGTCCACAAAATATATGTGTAAGAAATTAATGAACCTAAATTGAATGTTTATGGCTAAATAGAATTAAAATGTAGGTGTGAAAACATGCAATAGAATTATTTTGAACACATTATTTTCTTTTTTTGCAAATAATTTATGTGGGAAACATAAATAACATATATAATTTGATACACGATTCATAGCCCGTTTCATAATTATACCTATTCATCCAAAGGTTGCCTGTTTATACTATTTATATTTAATACCTATTCGAAAAAGTGTATAATATTATTATTATTGTTGTTATTATTTGGTTGTATTTACATCTCAGTAAGTTGTTGATCGAACCTCTAAACGACTTTGCTCATGTGTTACATTGAACCTGTTTCCACCAGCCCATTATGCCCCACTACAGGGGCTTAGGCCTCCTACAGGGTGAGGATGCTTGGAGCTTAATCCACCACGCTGCTTCAGTGCGGGTTAGTGGATTTTAACGACTGCCATCTGTTGATGGCACGCGGAACCGATTGCTTAACGTGCTCTCTGAGGCACGGAGTCAGTGATAGTCATGTACTTAAGTCAGAATAAACTCAGTGGTACACGCCCGATTCTATCTACGGCCGCACGGCTTCTAAACTTCGAACAGGTTCGCTGCGGTCGGGCTATCACGACATTGACCTGTTGAACATACCTAATTCGATTATGATTTTCGTCTGTTGGTCTGTCTTTATATTAATAATAATTATTGTTCCTATTCATTAGGTATCAAAATTTTAGGAAGAACATAACATTCAAAATTATGATAAAGGAAAATGAGAACTTTAAAGAGATGATAATATGGACCTTCGTGGAAATTTTCATATACCTAAATCATACAAACAGAAAACACAGATTTATATCCCTAAAATCTTATTTAGTCATAACATGCAATTATTATATTGTCTACATTTTGAACTTCATATTTACAAAAAAAGTATCGTATTACCTACTTTTATTGCTATTGTACCCAAGTCATTTAAATTTTCCCACGTTAAGAAAAAAAAAACAATCTCATTTCGTCTTGTACTTAGATTTTCGGGTGATTATACATATAAAAGAAAATGAGGCTAATGCAGTTGCATTCGTCGAATACGGCCCTGATGTTGCAGTCGTGTGCAATGCCTAGACAAACCTGCGTCGCTATAAAAGGGACAGGTTATTAGAAGCCAAGTACAATCCTTCGCACACGTCGTACTAAGTCGATGGGCGTGTGATTTTCGAAGACGGCGATCCTACTAGGATACTTAAAGATGGTACGTCTCTACATATTTATAGTAATTATTTAATCGATGCCTTTACATTTTTTTTTTAATAATAAGGGGCCTTGGTTCTATAAAATTACTGAGAGTACGTAGACATAAAATAAACTCTACAAAAAAACAGTAATAGTATTTTGTTACGTTTATTTTATAATTTAACTTCTTTATTTAAACGTTTATGATAAATAATTTAATATATAAAATTCAAATAATAAAAAGTAATAAAATCTTACTAAGCTATATTACTATTATATAACGTTACTAATAGTATACGCATGACATTGTTTTCGGCACTATAGGTCTGTATTTAAGGAACTTTTGTGTTATGTATTATAATTGTAAATGACTGTTTGTCCAAGAATAAACAAAAATAAAAAAAAAAATTAAAATTCTATAGAAAACTATTTGTAGACGCATAAACAAAATTTTTTAACGACGTTAAGAAAATAATTATGTCACCTAAACGACGATGCAGTGCAGTACATTAGTATTTTATTTGTGAACAACTTATCCGCGTACTAATTGACATCTCCATAACGTTTTGGAAAACCAGTTTTTCCTACGTATAGTCTGGATCTGAGTATTATTGGCACGAAGCGTTATAATTCTGAAAGTATGTGTGAACGCAGCAAAAAAATGACGGAATATTGCATTGTTGATACCTGAAGCGACGTAAAGTTATCTAGGCATAACATCTTGATTGAAAGATGTCATAGGATAAAAAAGGAATCATGATTCGAAATGAACGAAAGCGAAGTTGAGATTGAATAGTAATAAGTTTAAAATCCAAAAAATACGGTAGAAAAAAATAGGCTGTGTGAACAGGAAAACATAGTTACAGATACGTAATATACAAAATGATTTTTACATCACATTATCTTCCAAATTTTAATATTGTGATTCTTGGTGAAAATAATAAAATACGTGTTTTTTTTTTAGAATCACTTAATATTAAAATATTGAGGTATTATACAAAAAAGCTATCGTATTACCGTGGGAATACGCGGACGACTAACAATAGCGTTAGTCATTGGCCGCCGGGGGAATGTCTTTCCCCGTTAAACCCGCGGTTCCCTTTCTCGTGCGTAGTCCTCGTAGACTTAATAACCACACCGTATATAAACATCTCTCTGGAAAAAGATTTCAATCTGTTTGACCTGTATTTTTTTTGTATTGAGTCGGTAGATAATACCTAATGTTTAAAAGTTTGGAAAAATGATGAATAAAAAACTCCTAGTCTACGTAGACCGTGCGGCCGGTAAAAGATAGTTCGTAAAAAATTGTGCTAGTGGTACGAATTGTGTCTTAATTTAAAATCAGCAAACAGACGCCAGTACGCGTTCAAGTATACAAATCAATCATCTACAACAATTTCTTAGAAACTCTTAAAACATTAACATATTAAAGATGCGAATATGTGTAAGTTTGTCGAGAACGTTGCGAGCGGTTGCACAATGTTTTGTGCATTTATTGGCAGTGTAGGCAATAACCTTTTGTTAATAATGCAGTTTGCCCTGTCGACTAGCAATGACACAATACTTCGCTTAACGACAATACACACCCTTCTATTTAAATAGAGAACATTGGAAAGCTTGAAACAAAAGAGGTGAAAAATTTAATCAATTGCAACGTAACAAATAACGTGTATTTGAATATAAGGGTGTTCACACACCACTACGTTTGACTTTGCCGATGGAGCTACCGTTCATATATACAAACTTTATAATATAGCCCTAATGATGATGAGATACTTATATTTTCAATACAGGATGCTATCCTAGTTTAGGATTGTCGAAACTGATTATATACCTGTGTGTTTTCATAAAACTTTTCTAGTAATAAATGTTATTATTATCGATTGTTATAAACTATCACATAATCATCATCATCACGCTTTCAAGCCTTTAGCTGCTGGAGTATCCCTTCTTCAACCATGAGTTTTCAAATGAATTTCAGAATTGGGACCATAAGCCAAACTCGTTGGTCCGGTGAGGGTTGGAGTCTGTTGACTTCCACAGTCACAGAACTGATAATTTCAGCAGAGCTTGTGATTGATGTTTGACTTAAGTTTTTATAAATTAAGTTAATACATTTATAGCGGGAATCGAACTGCTGACCGTTGTACCAAAGAGCTACCGAAGGGCTAAGCAACCCGTGCATAGCCACTCGACCACCACAGCATGTATTCTCAGCTAATCACTTAAAGGTTGAAAATATTAGTATGCTTTACGCCTTTCCTTGTAACATGACGTGATTAGATCGAGAGAGTGAAAACTCTTGTCGTAGGTAAAATTAACACAAACGGATTATATTGACTGTATTATAATAATAAAAATAGTTTAGGTAATTTTGCCGCCAATTGGCCACGTCACAATGTCGATTGTTTTTTTTTTTTACTTTTTTAAATTCATTTAATGGCGCATTCTTTTTGTCGTGCTAGTTCGTAAATAGTCGTATATCGTAGCGTCTTTGAGAAAATATTCATTTCAATTCTCCATTGAAGATACACGGTTTCAATTCCTATGTGAAGAGATATGTGGTAAAACATTTATGAAATCCGAATAACACTAAAAAAATCTGTGAACTTGTAAAATATGGGCATAAATATTTATATAGATTACAATTTACAGATACCTTTATTTATTAAAATAATAATTTTATCCTGTCACAAAAAGACGATGTCCTCGTACACTTACAACTCGTAACTTTATTCGCCTTAACGGTACACACCAGCTCTTTAATTTCCAATTACTCGCACGCGTATTTCTTGAACATTGTCTGTCAGTACAACAGTGAAAAATGGCTGTCATTTCTCACGGGCTTAATTTTGTGAATACTGTTGGGAAACGGTTTGATAATAATCTTGGTTGACGCAGCTAAATCGCGACCTCCGAAGGCTATCTTCATTTAGACAATCGTCTATTTAGTGTATAGGTTCTTTGAGTTTTTGTTGAGAACTTTATTTTTTAGTGTGTGTAAAGAAATCTGTGAAGGAAATGCATATTTTTTGTGTTATCGTCAAGTTTTGTTCAGTAAAAATTACAGCAGTTCGTATATACATGTAAGGTGTTTCGTAGTATTAAAAAAAATTACTAAATATTTTCCGAGGACTTTCCTTCCAATGATATTCAGTTGTTTTTCGTGCATCTGCAGTAGGGTCTGTGTGCCACTGCTATATAACCAACCAAATTTTCTGTTTTAAAAATTTGTTTTATTCCAAATGAGCGACAAAACTTTTACTTAAGTTAAGTTATACTTACACTTTATATAGTAAGATATTACAGTATTAGAGATACCATCGCATACAAACAAATTTATGTTTAAAAGAAAAATATTGAAAATTTATTTATATTCATTTGAGTTTTTTATTTGAACAAAGTAGTTATAACAGAATACTGCTAATTATTCACGAAATAGATCCATAATTTTTTTCATAGCATCAATAGTTTCGAAGATATAACAAAATTATGTTTCAACAAAAATTGTGGGCACCACTATAAAATTATTGGCAATTTTCAAGTGCGGTATTATCATGTTTAGAATATTTAATTTTTATACTGAACTTAGATTGACTTTATGTTACGATCCGCGTTTTCATTTGATGCTTAAGCGTCTAACGGAAAACTGCTAAGTTGCGCATGCGGTTATATTCAGATGGCGAAAAACTACACTGACCGTCATTCGTTTATTTTGTTCATAATGACTTGTTCATATAATGAACGTTCATTCAGGAGTCTGTATTAGTTTTTTTAAGAATAGGTCTATATAAAAGAAATTAAATTAGGAAATACGACCCATTTCCGAACTCAGAGGATGTATCTAGCGTCGTCGGTTTTTTTTGATGATTTGCTAATAAACATAATTGTCAATTTATATACTGATTCGAATACTATTTGTATGGTTTAGCGAAGCGATGGGAAACAATGCACCTCATTTATGTCGAGACGAATAGGTGACTACATCTATCAAATTGCGTTGAGCGCTTTTATGTATAGTGCCGCATAAGCCTCCCTCGGGATACCACAGGTGTAACCGGTGTGATCGGTGTAACCATATTACCGTAACGATTATAGTCTATGTAACTTTTGACTCCCAAGAAGCGATAGCTTTGTCGAAACCGAGTACTTTTTGAATTAAATAAAAAATGAAAAGGAATTTGAAAGGGAAATTTTCCCCCTTTCAAACTAAACTGATTCAAACAGTCAGGGCAAGCATATAGTGAAGAGAAGATATAGTTTACAAGTATGTAATGATAATTCAATTGCAATTTAATATTAGGTGTTAAGTTTCCACGAACAAGTGCATCGAGAACTATGTTAAAGGTTGAATATTTATAGGTCAATGTTTGTTCGTAACCGTAATCACAGTAATTCCACAGTCTATACGATTGTGAAACTGTATTATAGTGATGTCTATATATCGATTGTAATAACGGAAAATTCTTCGTAATTAGAGTGGAAATTCCTTACTACATATATAATTTTATTATTTATTGAATATTTAATATTACAAGTAAAAAATTCTTGTAACATTAGAGATTTTATAATGCAAAATGCCAATAAATCTAACAATTGATTGCCTTTTTTTTTTGATAAATCTAGTTTAACCTCAAGTATGTATCCCGATACTATCGGTACTGTTGAAATTTCTTAATGCTCAGTCAGTATATAATATTTCAGAGATGACATCACGGAAAATAAGTTTACCATAAATACCTACGGTTGAAAAGAGTTTGGATCATTAGGTGTAAAAAATTATTAAATCACAAGTTGTCGATTCAGTTAAGAGTGAAAAGGGGTGTTAAAATTTTTTTGGAATAAACTATATATTACGCGTATGTTAACTAAAGACTGCGCGAATATTTACGTACTATGTTACTAAACACGTATTTCTACGATTCTTCTAAATATTTTATACTAACGACCCGGCTTCGCACGGTAGCAGAGCATTTATGCCGTGGTATTTTTTCTGTCGTAGTATCATATCAGCTTGTTGATATCATATAAGATTTATATGTAACGTAATTTCATCCTGCTTGGAGTATTTTCAATGTATTTTATTTCCAGTTCTGTAAATAATTGAAAAAGTAAGGAATATATACATACAAACAAACTACAATATTTCCTTATATAAAACATTGATAACTTCATAAATAACGTGTTGAATTTGATAAGAATTAATAATGTATCCGTATAAGTTGCTTTCCAATCACCTCATCATATGACATAAAAATAGGTATAGTAAGCTATTCATAAAAGATAGACCTATGCTATTGTGGACTTTTCTTTAGTACTCTAAAAAAATAAAGAATTCCTCCATACATTATTTTGTTATACCTCAAAGGGATTAAGTAGTGTATTCGATAAAAGCTCCCAGCCATCTTGATTTTTTTCTGACTTTATTAACTACAATCCCTGCATATATTAGTTCCTTGAGTGTCACTAAACCTTTATGCAACGCTTTACTTTCAAGAACTTCTCTCTCTATTTCTCATTTCCATAGAGAACTAGAGGGTTTAACTCTCTGGAAATCCGCTTCTTCAGCTGATTATCCTCTTTCTCCATGTACTCAAAAGGCCTGGGACCTCCCTATAGTGAATAATATCTTTAACACACTTCCAAGATCATCAATCACTGATGAAGCGCGTCTCCTGGCTTCATGTGAAAGTGAGTCCGGTGCCTGGCTGCGAGCTATTCCCTCTCCTAATTTGGGCTCGTTGCTTGACCCGGCCTCCTTACGCATCGCCGTCTCTTTGAGATTAGGTCTCAATATTTACCGATCTCACCGTTGTGCTTGTGGGGAAAATGCAGATACTTATGGTCTCCATGGGCTTTCCTGCAAAAAAAATGCTGGTGTCTTTTCCAGGCATTATCGTCTCAACAATATTGTAAAAGACGCTCTATCCTCTGCACAGATACCTTCCTGTCTTGAGCCTCAAGGTATCTTTCGGGGTGACGGCAAGAGACCCGATGGTGTCACGATGGTTCCATACAAAAGTGGTAAAGCTCTTGTTTGGGATGTAACTTGCGTAGATACATTGTGTCAAAGTTATATAAAAATACTTCTAAAAAAACTGGAGCAGCTGCTGAGACAGCAGCTCGCAGGAAAACAGCCAAGCACATGGAACTTTTAAATCGTTACCATTTCATCCCTTTTGCTGTCGAGACAATGGGTCCCTGGTCCAAGGATACCAAATCATTTGTCCACGATTTGGGTGTCGCGGTGTCTCTTGACAGGGGATCCTTTGAGCAAGGAGTACTTTGTTCAGAGGATCAGTGTCGCAATACAGCGCGGCAACGCGGCAAGCATCCTTGGTACCCTGAACCCATCGTCTCTTTAAAATTTTGTCATTTATCATAATTTACATAGTATTTTTTAATTTGTAAATACTTTTAGTTTTACTTTTTATATAATTTAGTTATAATTTGGTTTCTTCTTGCACTTTTCAAACATATCTTAATGTGATAATCGTTATATTTCAACTTTAATTTGCACAAAACATTGATAAATTATATACGTAAACCTTCCTCTTAAATCACTCTGTCCATTGGTGTCTATAATATTGGTGTCTATAACGCGTGTTCGTAAATTCCGTTATTAAAATTAAATTACTCACATTATAGTTAAGTGAATTGTTGAGTGATATTGTAATTGTTATGATCAACATCACGTGTATATATTAGTGCATTTTAAGAGCTCAAAAAGTTTTAATTTATCCAATATTGTAATAAATAAGTTATTGACGAGCGGTTTATGTGAATAGATAGACGTTGTGGTTGCCACGATAATATGCATATACCTATCACCACTTGTTGCTTGCACTGAACATACCAGTATGAATTTTTGAATGAATAATCGCAAGCACGTACGGCGCAGCGGTATACGACTACGACTTCGGCTTTGGTAGTACGTGGTTCAAACCCTACGACACTCGACATTTTTTTTTTTTAATTATATTTTTTTTTTATCCTCACAACTGGTTAATATGCCTTACGAAACCTGTGGGGGTTGCCGAGATGAGATCAAACGTCAACGTGTAAAATGCCCTAAGTGTAAAGTAAATTTTCATCAAACCTGTGTCAAGTACAATTCTAGCAAACCGTTACCGGCCTCCAAAATAACTGAGGGGTGGTCTTGCCCTGATTGTATCGCAAAACACCGTCGTGGAGGTAACAATTCCGGCACTCCAATAGGACCGTCGATCACAGCGGATATTGTTGGAAACAACTCTGACTCTGAACACAGTTCCGTTTCTGAGACTGAGACAGTCGAGTCTGCCGTAGCAACTCCTGTCCCAATTACAGGCATGAGTGAAGATCTGATTCAGCTTATCAAAAGTGAAATTATCGTCACATTAAAATCAGAACTGCCAGGAATTTTACAGCATCAGCTGAACTTGCAACTGTCGCCTATAAATGATCGGCTGAAAGAGCTTCACGCTTCGATTTCAATTATCAATAAAAAATACGAAGAGCTACATCCCAGAGTAGAAAATTTGACAGCAATTTCTAAGCGGCTGGAAGACGAAAACGTCGCTACGCGTGACCAATTAACTAAACTACAAGAAAAAATTAACACACTCGAACAGCAATTGCGCGATACAAACGTCGAGATACGCGGAGTTGCTGAGTGTCGATCTGAAAATTTGTGCACTCTCGTAAAACAAATTGCAAACGTTGTCTCGTTTAAATTAGAGGACAAAGATTTGCAATACTGCACGAGAGTTTATAAGCTGAACAAAGATAATTCTCAGCCTCGTATGATTGTGGCTAAACTGCGTGATCGTCGCTGCCGAGACGAATTTTTATCTGCCGTATCTCGCTATAACAAGGCGAACCCTCATAATAAGCTTGGTTCCACTTCGCTTGGTGCTGGTGGCGTAAGAACTCCAATCTATATTTCTGAGCATCTGTCAGCCACAAACAGAGCACTTCACACCGCTGCGCGTACTAAGGCTAAGGAAAAGTCTTATAAATTTGTCTGGATCCGCAACGGTGTCATATTTGTTCGCAAGGACGAAAAGTCCCAATATATTGTGATCAGAGACTCGCAGTCCTTGAATCGCATCAATTAGCTTCCTCATCGGATTTTAGTGTTTGTTGAAGTTATTATTCTTCCCTTGTTTATTGTAGTGATCTGTTTTGTTATTTTATGGAATTGTCATTTTTCTACCAAAATGTACGTGGTTTAAAAAGTAAATCATTTGAAATCTATAATTCCGTACTTAATTGTAATTATGATATTATATGTTTGTGTGAGACGTGGCTCGACGACTCAATTTTCTCATCTGAGTTGTTTGATGAACGATATAGTGTGTATCGAAGGGATCGTGATTCGTTGTTCAAGAGCAGATTTGGTAAATCTCACGGTGGTGGTGTCTTATTGGCCGTTTCTAAACATCTTCATGCTGAACTTCAAACTGAACGGCACAATTTGGTTGAGGACTTGTGGATGCGCATTAGACTTGACAAAACTTGTTTTGATGTGTGTGTAGTATATCTGCCGTCTTACATCCCGGACGAATTGTTCGGAAATTTTCTCGATAATTGCGAACGTGTTATTCTGGCATCGGATGTTGTCAATACGATTATCATAGGGGATTTTAATCTACCAAATTTAAATTGGACTAATGCTGGCGCAAATTACTTAACCAATATTACCAATATGAAATCAAAAATGTTATTAGACTTCATTAGCACCACTGGTCTACAACAATTAAATAATGTAACTAACGCTGATGGCAATGTACTGGATCTTGTGCTTGCAAACTGTTCGCCCTCCTCTGTTGTTACATTGACAGAGCCAGTCACTCGGATTGACAATTATCATCCTCCCCTAGAGTTTTCATTTTCTCTATTCAAATGTCACCTTCTAAGGAATAACACTAATTTACCTAAGCTTTGTTTTCACAAAACCGACTACGAAAAATGCATCTCTGAACTTAATCAAATCAATTGGAATGCTTCCTCTTCATTGCATTGTGAAGACTTCTTGCATTATTTTTATAACAAGCTTTGGACTGTTATTAATAGGCATACGCCCACTAGAGCGTCACATAATTCTAGTTATCCTGCATGGTTTTCCAAATCACTCATTAAGTTGTTGCGCGAAAAAAACAAGTTTCACCGCAAACACAAACTTTACAAAAATCCTCGCGACTATGATACGTTTTCATTACTCAGAGCAAGATCCAAAATTTTAATGAGAGACTGCTTTAAGACTTACATTAAACATATAGAAGCCGACTTATCGAGTAATATCAAAGCGTTTTGGAGATACACCAAGGATAAAAAACTGACAAACGAGATGCCCAGACACGTTCATCTTAATGGCCGCTCAGCTGATACCGGTCCTAGTGTTGCTAATCTTTTTGTTGATTATTTCTCTTCAGTATATTGCTCATCAACAGGTTCTCATTTCACCCCTTTATTTCCACCATCTAATTACACTTTATTCGGGGTACAGCTGCCCGAAAACGCAGTGTTAACTCACCTTAAAAAATTGGAAATAAATAAAGGAGCTGGTCCTGACGGTATTCCGCCTGTGTTTGTCCGTATTTGTGCATGTGCCTTGGCGAAACCACTATCACTGGTCTTCAATAAATCTTTGGCCGAGGGTGTTTTTCCTGATCTATGGAAATTAGCCAAAATTACTCCAATATATAAATCAGGTGACAAGGGTGACGTATCTAATTATAGACCCATAAGTATTCTAAACTGCTTTGCTAAGGTATTTGAAAGCTTGATGTATCAACACCTATTTAACCATTTCAGCCATATACTGAGCATTCACCAGCATGGTTTTGTCAATCATAGATCTACTACTTCCAATCTGCTCGTCTATAGTAACTATCTCTGTCACGCATTCAATGATAAGATTCAAGTTGATTCCGTGTACACCGATTTTGCCAAGGCATTCGATCGTGTCAATCACGAAATATTACTGGCGAAGATGGAGCACCTTGGGATTCATGGATCCTTGCATCGTTGGCTCAAATCTTATCTGCTGTATCGATCGCAGTTAGTGTGTGTGTACGGATATGATTCCTACCCTTTCATGGCAGCCTCTGGGGTTCCACAGGGCTCTAATTTAGGACCAATACTGTTCTAAGTGTTTATTAATGACCTTCTGGAAGTTTTGACTTGCAACTGCTTAGCTTATGCTGATGATCTCAAACTTTTCTTATCCATTTCTGAAACGTCAGACTGTCTTCTATTACAGTACAATTTAAATCTATTGCACTCTTGGTGTGAGAATAATCTAATGTCACTGAATATCAAGAAATGCCACTACATATCCTTCACCAAGAATAAGAAAAAAATTTACTATCCGTACAATATAAACGGATCTCCACTGGAGCGCGTCAGTGTAGTTCGTGATTTGGGGGTGTTGTTCGATAGTGCGCTATCGTTCAGACCTCATTATGAGTGGATGGTGGGCAGAGCTTGCAAGATGCTGGGGTTCATTTTCCGAGTTACCAAGGCCTTCAGAAGAAAGGAGTCCTTCCTAATACTTTACACTTCAATGGTCCGTAGCCTTCTGGAATATTGTTCTTCTGTTTGGTGTCCGATCTACCAGGTTCATATTAATCGAGTCGAGTCAGTTCAGGCACGTTTCCTGCGCTGTCTCAGCGTTAGATTAGGCCTGAGGAAAAGACTTCCCGAGTATAGTGATCGCCTGAAGTACTTCCGTCTTCAGAGTCTTCAGGTCAGACGTAGAACCACGGACTTGTGTCTTCTTCACAAGATAGCTAACGGTGGTTTGGGCGCCGAACTTTTGAATGCTCTTAATTTCAGAGTCAGCAAACATCGTTTGCGTGATAAGCGACTGTTTGACGTACCAATCGCGAATAATAACGTCTCTTACAACAGTCCGATACATAGGTTTTGTAGTCTGTATAATGCATTGAACGATGAATTCGATATACATCACCAGTGTTACGTCTCATTTAAAAGAGCTTTATCCAAATTATAAATGTTTTCTTTCTTTTTAAATATTTTGGTCGTTTTTGTTTTTATTACTTGATTATTTACTATGTACTATTTTACAATGCCGTATATAGCTATTAAGGTCAACAGACTCGCCTCTATTGTATTTTGTATATTTTGTATCTTTGCCTATTTTTAAGTTTGTTAACTGTTGCTGTATCTATGTAATAAATAAATAAATAAATAAATATGCCAATCCGTTCGGTATTTTTTGAGTTCAGAGAGACAGATAGACAGGCGCGGCGAGGGACTTTATTTTATAATATTTAGTGCTGTGGTGAGGTAGCTTGTACCAAGATATTTTAAATACAGCCCCCAAAATATATTGCGGTGAAAGTTGGAACTTCCTCCGCAAATTATTTCAAAGCTAGCGGGCAGAAAAATAAGTTTTTGGTACCCTGAACCCATCGTCTCTTTAAAATTTTGTCATCTATACTTATATTATAAAGCTGAAGAGTTTGTTTGTTTGTTTGTTTGTTTGTTTGTTTGTTTGTTTGAACGCGCAAATCTCAGGAACTACTGGTTCGAATTGAAATTTTTTTTGTGTTGGATAGTCTATTTATTGAGGAAGGCTATAGGCTATATGTATAAAATAATACTATCTGTCTGTCTGTCTATTCGAGCAAATCTCCGAAACGGCTAAACCGATTTTGATGAAACCTCACAGATGTGGAAAAGAAGTGGTCAAAAGTGACATACACTATTTTTTGTATGTCTGTATGTACGTCCATCTGTCTATTCGAGCTAATCTCCAAAACGGCTAAACCCACTTTAATGAAATTTCACGGGTATGAAAAGGAAGTGGTCAAAAGTAACATACGCTACTTTTTGTCCGTCTGTCTGTCTGTAAGTCTATGTGTCTATTCGAGCTAATCTCCAAAACGGCTGAACAGATTTTAATGAAACTTTGCAGACGTGAAAGAAAGTTGTCAACAGTGAAATCAGCTACTTTTTGTGGCTGTCTGTCGTTTGTCCTCACTGATCTATCAGCGTAGATAAAGCCGAAACTACTAAGTCTAGGAAGTCGAAATTTGGAACAGTGGTTTATTTTATAACGTGAGTTTTAATTTTTTAAGAAAGGAATATTTGGAAATTTCAAATTTAAGGAGGGAGGGATGGAGGGGCTTTGTATGAGAGTCTTTGTTCTTTAAATAAATAATGACGTGTTTCGGGGTTTTTGGATTTCCACATTTTAAGGGTGGGACACGGGAGGTGAAAAGTATGGGAGTATCGGTTTTCTTAAAGGAGCAGCAAAAAATACGTATAAACCATTTCGAATGTTATTACTACCTAAAACAGGAATGTGTAGTCTACGCAAGCGAAGCTGCGGGTGGTCGCTAGTTTATCATAATTTACATAGTATTTTTTAATTTGTAAATACTTTTAGTTTTACATAGACAATAATAAATATTATTCACCTGATTCTCAATTTTTACGTACTTTCACTTCAGTAATGTACTATTTAAAAAGTTTTTAGAGTACCATTGGAAAAGGCAGGAGCTGTAAGTTTACAAAAATATCATGAATGATAAAACTTTTAAATAAAATTGCTATGTATGTAATTGAATTGTAGTGGTTTTTCGCGGATTTTTACTGTAAAATTATCAAATTATAATAAATATTAATAGTTATAGATATATGTTAGCCCCTAACAGTGGGGCATAATGAGCTGAAATGGTATATTATGTTAGTATACAACTTAATGATTGTATGCTAGTAGAAACCCACACAGCTAATTTCATCACTCGTGGTACAAAAAGGAATCTTTTGATAATTAAATTATTTAAAATAACGATTAGTAAATTTCCGGTAGTTTAGAATCTAAAGAGTACCAACTCAAGTCGAATGAAAGTTTATAAAACAAATTGATAACCGACAAATAAAAAAATATACTTAAGCTAGTTGAAACAAAGAAACGTTTAAAACGCCTGCGAAATAAAAATGAGCAAAGATAAAACCAGTTTTAAGGATAATAAAATTAGTAGGCGTTTCAAGGTAAAGATAAAATGAGAATTCTATATCAATTTGCGAATAATAGCAATACGAAATTCGGTTAATTGTTACACAGTTGAGAGTTAGACTATATTAACAATGCATTGTGATGACTAAATAAAAATTACAATGTTTATTAATAATTGTATTTAGTTTGTGTCACTCAATAAATACATCGTATTTAATAATACGATTGTTAAAAGGTAAAATGAACGAAATCATTATCATAAATTTAAATAAATGATAATAAATAATGTTAAAACATAATTCGTCTTTGTCAGCGTTAGATTTGTATATAATGAATAAATATGAGTTCTCAAATCATCAATTTTAGCTTACCTTATAAATATATTTAGGTAGTTTCATCAGTTAACAAGGTAACTTTAATTTAAATATTATTTATTCGTTGTATTACTAAAGACTGTTAAAATAAATTAACAAAACTTTATTTTTATTTTTTTTTTGACTATTTTGTTTCCTAATAAAACATTCAGCGTATAATTTGCGAAAAGAAATTTATTGAAAATATATGTCAGAGATATAAGTGTGATTATGAATTAATTATTATTAAGCTGAATATGAATTTGATTTTTTAATTTTTTCTTACAAAAAACCTAATGTAACTTCAACAAAATAATAGCACACGACGACCGCTTAGCCTAATGGGTAGCGACCCTGCCTGCGAAACTGGAGGTACCGGGTTCGAATCCCAGGTCGGGTCAGTATTCATATGATGAATATTAATACTGGCACCAGGTCTTGGTTGTTATATGTATGCGGTGTCTTCGCTTGGTACCCAAAATACAAGCTAATGCTTAGTTTGGGGCCTAGACGTTGTTGTGATTGTGAGTGTTATTAAAAAACAAAAATAAAAACAGTTCAGTACACTTTATCGCAAAAGCAAAGCAAAATAGATTACGTACTCAGTCAGTGCAGCAAAACTATAATATTTATTTTTGATCTTCTTGTTTGTCAAAAACTTAGTGACATTGATTAATATTAATTGAGAAAAAAATATATCTCGATAAATAAGAAACCTATAATATAGGACTTATCCCATGATTTTATTTTGGTTCACTGCATTACTAGTTATCTCGGTAAAATGTCCTATCTCAAATTATATCCTACACAATATACTTCTGAGAATTTATAAAAGGACGTCTTGTACAAACACATACGTCAATGACTAGCAAATGGAATTATTCCGAAGGTGTTATCTGTTTAGTAATTATTGTTGGTCAACTCCTTATCAAAATATTTAATTTTAAATTAGTACTAATAAATGGATGCGCTATAAATTTATGATAAATTTATTTTTTGAAAGATTAAAATTCATAGGAAATTTAAGATATTGAATTTCTTCTAAACCGCTCTTGTGGGATGATGTCACTTGTCACAAGCCGTATACAGAACCTTTGCTTAATGGGTGCCTAGTAGCTAAAGGATATTTGTGTAAAATTTAAGTCCCCACACGCAGGGGTTCAGGTCGTGCGTTGAATACATGTTTTCATTATTAAATCGTCAAATCACATTAGAGCAAAAATAGTAGCTTATTATCACCATTGTAATTTATTACTTATTTTATTCTCCTTTCCGTTGACCTAATCGCTATTTTATATTCCATTTCATAAATCACTACAATTTTTTATTTGTTATTTTTGATTTTTTGTTATTTTTCGCATGCATATAATAGATCGAGTTTTTTTTTTTAAATGTAGGTACCTTGCCACTTGGCTCAAATGCCACTAAACCACTAACTGCGCCATAGAGGATGCACATAAATTGATTGCTTTATTTTGAAACAGAAGGTAATATGAATAATGCAATACAAGACAAAGTCTAGGATTTTAGTGTCATTGGTTATTTTAGTACTGAATACATTTATCGTTTTATTTCAGAGGTGGTCGATATTAATTTGTACGATGACATTAACAGTTGCCACGCCTCAGAAGACATCGGATAATGTGATAGGTATCATCAAACAAGACTTCGACCAGCAAGTGGATGGATCGTACAGATATAGGTAGGTACTCAGACTGAAAAAAGAATAGGCAGGATACCACGAACAAAAAATTACTTTAGCATGAAATCCTGAAAAATTTTTGTGATTCATGTACTCGCATTTCGACTTGCGGATTCCCGTACAAATATTCGTCCCATATTATATTCATTAAGTGTTTTTTTTTTTTCAAAAATCTTGAAACAATAAATTTAGTTTTCAACTCAAAGGCGAAATACAAATTTTCGTATATTTGACATCAAAAATTACAGATTTCCATACAAATTAACTCCCTTAGAGGTAGAATTTCAGAAAATACTTTCTTACTGGATGCTTGCGTCACAAAACAAACCTGATGCCCAATTCTCGTGTGATTCATCTCAGCGTTTTCGGTTCGACATTGGTTATGAGTGAGTCAATCAGGGAGTCAATGAGGGAGAGTGGTATTTCGATTTTACATATAACATTTATAGATTATAACAACTCGAGGGAAGGTTAAATAGAACTTGCCAAAATAATATTTACCGATATGAGTACGTCAGTTTATCGTGTATGCCCAAAGAATTTTGTAAGCCTACACTTGACAATCCGCTGACACTCATTCAGTTTACTTACCTGAGAATCGTATTTAGCAATGCTAATTGGGTACTATACAAACAGTCAGGTATTTCATAATATGAATAAGAAGCGAATAATAAATGACGACCAAATTCTTACTTACTTTAATGACAGTCATGTGATACGATAATATGTGTAATCGGCAATTCTGGACAGCTTTGCAATACTTGTCTACAGACGCGTCGTGTTCTTACTGCAGCTACTTATAATATGATACTTTTTATTTGACCTCCTTTTTGTATCCGTCTACTGTATATTTATGAATACAAAAGCCAATGAATCGAATTGAATAACGGATGTTTACGAATCGGCTTTATTCGATTAAGTTTCAATTTTTAAAACACTAACATTAAAAACAAATTATTAAGTTTCTATGCCAGTGACTAATTTAAACTTATTGAAGTTACGAATATACCTTTGAATACATATGCGTTGAAAATTCTGAACTCAAAATGTGGCGATAGCCAAGTGTTAATCAAATGTTGAATCAATTATTTTGAATTGATTAAAGTCTATTTCTTAGTAAAATAAAATAGTTGAAACACTGCCTTAGAAATATTTTTAGTTGCAATCACATCCGCGCAACTGACGTTATATTTTTACTATATAACATTAACTCATCAATTGAAAATATTTATTATACATACAGTTTTTTAATGTATATTGTTCAAATAGAACAACGCCGATAAATTTCTACACGATTATTTGAGGTTCGTAGACGTGCTACTTCATGTACAAAAAATTAAAACTAATTAGTTGTAACAGATGCAAAAATATAGAAACAGTATGGGTTCTTTACCACAGCGGATACTTATTAAACCTTAAAAAGATGTAATTTATGCAATTGTAATAAATATTTGTGTAGAAAGTTACTACAATTATAAGATTTTGTTTGCTATCATTTTCAACAGGTTAAGGAGGTTATATTATTTTTTTTAAACAATAAAACAACTGAAATTCTGTTAAAGATTTTATAATGTTATCAAGACTCAGACAATACGGCAGACAATCGGTAATACAATAGTAAGCTTTTTTCATGAGTTGGACTTTAACTCGCTTTATAAATTGATTAGAATTCAAGTCTAACATTTCTTTTGGAATTTTATTATAAAAACGGATACAATTTCCCATGAAAGAATTATTAACTTTTGAGAGCCTGAACCTGGGAATTGATAACATATGCTTATGTCTTGTATTTAAGTTGTGGCCATCACCCACCCTAGAGAAAGCATTTAAGTTTTTATGTACATAAATTATATTTTCATAAATATACTGACAAGGGACTGTCAAAATATTACCTTCTCTAAAATGAGCCTTTACACTATCTCTAGATTTTAATTTATATATAGCTCGAATAGCCCTTTTCTGCAGAACAAATATTGTTTGAATGTCAGCGGCCTTTCCCCATAGCAGAATGCCATATGACATTATGCTATGAAAGTAGCTAAAATAAACCAGCCTCGCTGTAGGCACATCGGTTAGTTTTCTTATTTGCCTAATTGCAAAAACAGCAGAGCTCAGTTTACCAGCCACCCTCATAATATGAGGACCCCATTGTAAATTTGCGTCGATAGTAATGCCCAAGAACACAGTTTCATTAACAAAACTTAGTGAATCTCCTCCAAGTCTCAAATTGACATCAACTTGTCTAACATTGGGCAATGTAAATTTTAAACATTTTGTTTTATTTGCATTTAATAATAGGTTATTAGCGTTGAACCAATTTAAGACCTGCAAAAGTGAAGAGTTTACTGTTGAGAATTCCTCTTCATTTCTATTTATTTTAAATACGAGAGAAGTGTCATCAGCAAACAACACTATCTCGGCAGATTTTTCTACCAAGTAAGGTAAGTCATTAATATACACTAAAAACAGAAAGGGACCCAATATAGATCCCTGAGGAACTCCCATTTTCACAATAGAACCCTTCGATTTAACTCTATTAATATCAACTTTTTGAATTCTATTACAGAGGTATGATTCTATTAGATTGTTAGCACAATTATTTATACCATAATGTTTTAATTTAAGCAACAATGTCCGATGATCAACACAATGATAAGTGCGCATGGACATCATTGTAATAGTTGTAAGACTTTAAATTTAAAAAAAAAAACAATTAAGAAAAACATATATTTAAATAAAATAAATAGGGAGGAGTTTCTTGCCGGTTCTTCTCCTCCTAGTTTTTGAACCGGTACCTAATCAATTTTTACGACTTTCAATAAGTGTGTGCAAACATCTTATATTGAATAAAAACTTTTTGAATTTTGAATTTGAATTTGAAGAAAATAAATGACTTATAAAGTCTAACTTGTTTACGAAACAACTCAAGAGTTTCACAGATAATTCCTCCAAAAATATGTAATTTTAATCATTTTCGACTGAAAAGTAATTATGTTAAATAAATAATTAATAAAAAGCAAATTTATATATACATCATTTATTGATCTTCACCACAATATACATACAACAACATGTAAAACTTATCATACCTTGGTAACCCGTAAAAATTTCAGTTAATGGTTTTTTAACACACGAAGGTGATTCACTTGAATGAATTTTACGAGTGACAATTCAACATTTATAATTTTAATTTATTTAGTTGAAGATATAACTCCTTCTTTTGTACTTATATAAGTTATATAGTGTCCTAGGTAAAGTTACACCTATGTCGTACGAACATAAAAAGAAGTCATAAAGTATATTTTGTTTCAGCTATGAAACAGAAAACGGCATCAAAGCAGAGGAAACAGGTACCTTGAAAAAAACTAGCGGACCTGACGCCGCCGAAGTAATAATAGCCCAGGGCGCATTTAGCTACACAGCGCCCGATGGAACGCAAATTGCACTTAACTACATCGCTGACGACGAAGGTGGATTCAAGCCAGAGGTACGTAACCGACGATCTTAATGTAAACTGGATGCGATGCACAGCACTTATGGTATACGTCGTGATACTTGTGGTCTAGGCACAACTGTGATCACAACAGCTACTTTAGATGGTTTCGAGAGCCGAACGAGTGAAATACTAACAAATTATATAAAGAATAAAACAATTTAATAATTTTAGTACAAGGCAGGTCTATTGTGTGAATTTTCATTATTGAGTTATTTATTCTTTATAGCTTATACCTTCTAGTCTCCACAGTCACATTTTTAGTACCTTTTTCTTCTATTTCCTCCAAATGGTAATCATGTTTTTCATCTTGTGGTTTCTTATGGTTTTCACGGTTTCTTAGAAATAACTAGATATTATTGTAACGATGGAGAATGTACGATATTACATCACTCCATAGACTTTTGTTCATAATCACTTAAATAATGATCTAAAAATAGAAAGTGTTCTAATTTCAAAATCACAAATCATAAAACTGTCCATGCTGTGATTGCTGTCAATAGATAACGGTTGTTACAATCCGCCAACTCGCATTGGAGCAGCGTAGTGGATTTAATCTCCAAGCCCTCTCATCTTGAGAGGTGGCCTAAGCCCCTGCAGTCGGGTATAAAAAGTGCTCATGGAATGGAATGGAAATAAAAAACAATTTTTTTTCGCAGACCTTGTGCGTTGTTCACGTTATGTTATATAAGATACGATCTGAACTGACTTTCTGTGACCTTGAATTTTAACTGCACCAAACTTCGCGTATATAATACATGTAATCTAATAACCCTTGATACTTACCGCATCCACTTCGCAAGCACAGTGTCACATAGTATCCACAGGACGAGATCATAATAAATCAAGGCGGGGCTAGATTATGTCAGAGTGCAATAAATTATTATTTACTGATTTTTTCATCAATGTTGCAACTATAAAAGATGATGCGTATAATTAAAGATATGATTAATACTCGTTTTATATATCAATATTGCATTTTTTGTTTTGATGCCGTAACGGATTATATAAGAGATGCATCATTTTTATAGTTACATAAACAAAATTAGTTGAAAATCGCCAGTGATCTTCAAAAGTGGTTCTCTATCAATAACTGCAAATTATGCGCGTAATAGATAGTTAGATATGATTAACATTGATTGTACAGTTCAAAGGTAGAATTTTTATTTTGGAAACATCATATTAACATTTTTGTCAATTAGTCTTAGGGTATTAATTAAAGTTGAAATCTGAAATAATTTATACTTCACCTTCCTCTTTAAGTCCGCAATTATAGGTTAAAAATTACGTAACAAATTGAATAGATATACTTACGAAAGAAACTGAGTTCGGAAACATATTAAAGAATCTATCACTTTAATTAATGAATTTTTCTTTAACCGGACGCCCTGTAATATGTATGGCTATGATTTAGATATGGCGTCATCTGATAGTAGAGTTCTATTGTATATAGGGTGAGATTTTAGTAACCAGCCAAAATATTTCTAGATGTAAGGTATCACCAATAGACCTCATTACGTTAGTAAAAATATACATCTAATATTCATAACCAATAAATATATCCTAAATATTTTTTAACAAAATTTGGCTACCTTCTACTTACATACGAAAAGGTGGGGCATGGGGAACGTGGCCGGGGAGCGTTCACGTGCACTGGCGGCCTCGATAATGGAGACTAGTAATATTGGTAGTTTTGGGAAAGGTTTACATAGTCTTAACTTAAAATTTTCCTATTTAACGATACTAAAAAGGAACAAGATAGCCAACGGATTTTTATCAAAGGTCATAATATTAAAATTTGGCTGGTCATTAAAATCTTATCCTGTATAAATGATCCTAAAGGTAAGAAAGAAGTCCTTGAATCTGATTCAAACTTGTTTTGTTTAGATCATTGATGTTTTATTATTGATCAACGACCACACACTTGCTTTATGGGTCTTACAAAATACTAAAATTAAAATAGTGCACGACTAGGATTGTAAAGATTGTAAGAATCAGTTAATGATACAATTAAACAAAACTCCATTAGCCCTATAAAGTTAGACACAAAAAGGGCACATTTGAAACAAGACGTAATAGAGTTAGGAAAGATTTATTCTACAAAAAAAAAAAAACGTTATCGCTCTTTTTTATAAAAAAATCAATAAACAATTTTATATATATACAAACAAGAAATATAATCGTTTACCTTTAAACTTTGATAATTTTCGAAATAATCGCAAAAGACTATAATTCACCCCCTACCCCTATAAAAAAATCAAAACTCAAACTATGAGAACTTTTTTGGATGCACTGAGGGTATCAAAAGAAATATAATAAATGAAATATCAAAAATAACTTTCTCATAATTTTGTCGGCCATATACGTATTATTTTCTTTCTACCGATCGAATCATAAAAAAATGGAAGCCGTTCCACGATTTTCTTTATGAATTCCTTGAGATTTTGTGTAATATTAAAAATATTTGATAATGATTTCAGGGTTCTCATCTGCCAACACCACCGCCAATACCACCAGCGATACAGAAGGCGCTCGATTACCTAGCGACGTTGCCGCCATCGCCCAGGGTTTAGCGTGACCAGCCGTGACCAAATGCCGAAAAATAAATTGTAAATGACGTTGCATAGCGGCCGATGGACACTTCGCATACACAATCGTTAGCAAACACGAATTCTAAGGGCCGCGAGGTATTCTTAGTGGTGTTAACATTTGACACGTGACACATAGCTTGTTTAAAAATGTGATCTTTGTATATAGGAAGCATTAAAAAAATAAAAATAAAAAATAAGGGAGCATTATTGCGACAGTATAATGCTATGAAATGAAACAATGTATATAATTATATGTTTATTTAAATAAAGCAAATTAATGCTAAAAAGCATTGCAAAATATTATACTGTGTTTTTATATATTTAATCTCTAATCAATAATAATAATAATAACATATACATCACAACAACATCTAGGCCCCAAACTAAGCATTAGCTTGTGTTTTGGGTACCAAGCGAAGACACCACATACATATAACAACCAAGACCCGGTACCAGTATCAATATTCATCATATAAATACTCACCCGACCTGGGATTCGAACCCGGGACCTCCAGCTTCGTAGGCAGGGTCGCTACCCACTAGGCTAAGCGGTCGTCGAAATAATGAAATTTGTTTTAGGATTTGCCTATTCTTTGTCCTTTTAAAGGATGTTATATTGACTAACGCAACAATCGACGAAAATACAAAGATTAACGCATTCCATAGTTTATAGCATTGATTACGTAAATGCTATGTGCTAAATAGTGATGTCATTTCCTAAAACACAGGATTTGCTGCTAATGTCAACCGAACAAACTTAATGAAGGACAAACGAAAAAAATTAACTCACTAGACCTGCGTGTTGGGCATAATTGAATCAATTTTACAAGAACTGTCAAACAATCCATCACGACATAAACGTGTAATGTCTTACTTTTGTACTGATTCGGCAGAGATAAAATCAAAATTTGATTTAAATGTAATATTATAAATAAATAAATAATAGATGGGACATCGCATCCAGGGCCAATTAGTACCAAACTAGATCCTGTATTATATATAGTATAAAACTGGTATACTTAGATGTTTTTTATTATACACAGATATATAGATTTTTACATCCAGAAATGGAACAAATCAACATGTACGTGCACACAAATATTTGTTCTAGACAGGAATCGAACTCACGACCTTACAGTTGGGCTCTGTAACCATTCGACCAATCTGTCATTCAAAATGTGAAATATTTTAATATTATACAAAAACTAAAACATAGAAAATTGTAAATACTATACTGACAAAATCTCGACAGCTAGTATTCCATAATAGTCTTTACTCAGGACACTTGTTCGCCTTAACAGAATAACCTTTCTTATAGTCACATGGTAACCATGTCAGTCGGTACCCCCTATTAGACCCATCAGAAATAGTTTGTAAATTCGCCTTTCCCGTACATTGCACTCCATATCAATAAAAGTAATTGGCGTAGATGCAAACGACATTGCAAGGCATAAACACTTTATTATCATTGCAAGTATATAAAAGATTATTATCATTGATAACTTATAACAGTAAAATTTTGAGACAAAAATTTATTGAAAACAATTTTAAATTTAATTTTGCCTAAGATAAAAATTTGATTTATGGCTAGCAATATTTTTATTAATCGTTTATCGTAGTTACACAAAGTATCGGAGAGAGCATAAACATCTTTCTAGTTTCAGTATACGTTCTCCATGGCTGTTCCCACAATCAGTACTGAGTTTTTAGCTCAAAATTTCGTCTGTGTTTGCTTGTTTATGGCGATTATATGTATATATATACAGATGGTATTTAGTTTTACTTCCCAAAGGAATCTTTCACAGTACAGGAGTACCGTGGAACAGTAGTCCATAGTAAGCTATTTACGTAGCATATTATTGTGTATTACTCTAAAAAATAAAAACCAATTTTTCTTTTACCAAAAAGGTATTAGCTATCTACGTATTGAAAATGACCTCTATATCAAATTACAACTTTTGTACAAATGAAACATAGACTCACATAAAAACTTTATTAACAGCATGTCATTAAGAATTTATTTTCAATTTGCTGAAGCGAAGACCCACATCGGTGTGTATTTTTGTGATGTTTTTGTCGCCTTATAGGTATATTTCTCAGCTTTTTCATCTAAATCTTTCTTATCTAATCCTGGCGATGATATCAAAGAGACATGATTGTCCTTTTATTTGTCGCTGTTGCTGCCTTCATATAGTGTGAATTGGTCGTTTGGGAGAGGGCATGGGCCCATGAAAAGAATAGTATCTATTACTAAATTGTGACTTGTGTTTTTTCTCGGATAGCCATTTCATATAGGGTAGTAGTATTGACATCTTGTGTATGACTCAGTTAATTTTTACAATTTGATGTTGATTTGTGATTTGTAGTTTGTTTTAATTTTGACTGTTATGTTATTAAAATTTAGGTTGTAATGTAATGTAGGTGTTTTACTAACAAACGAGTCTTTGTTACATGATATGAAATAATAAATAAATAAAATGAGTGGCTAAAACATCCAAAATATCCTAATGAAAGCAATGAATTCATCATCAGGTTATAAGCTGACAAGTGACCATAAAAAAAATCTCAGTCCAATTATAACAAATACATATATTAATATTTAATAATAATAAATAATAAGACACATTAACAAAGACACCATTTTATACACTGGGTTTGTGTAACCAATTTTTAATCGTGTGTGCACTAGTAAACATCAAATGTTTGCTTGCAAAATGGACCAACGGCGGTGGTGATATTTGCTCGAAAAACCTCATACAAAACGTTGTGTACTTTTCTCAATGACTGTAAAGAATACACGTGATAATGATATGGGCCTTAGCGTTAATAATAAAAAACGTAAACATAATTGAATGGACGAACATGACAATTCGTTTATTCTATCGTAGGTATTATGATTTTGAACATTGTCTAAGAAATAAAAACATAATCCAATATTTATACAGGATTTACCAATTAATTAGTTTTCAAATAATCTTGTGTTTGTAGTAATTAATACTACAAACATAATATTCTGAAGTGGAAACTTTAAATATTAGGAAACTTCAAAGATGACCATCATATTAGAATCACGTATAGGGTTCCGCATCTCAAAATGGATTTTTCCATTTCAGGGTGAATTGAACTGATTCAATTGAACCTTCGTTCAACACCATCTATGTGTTTGACTGTCCTCGATTGTGAAAGAGGAGAGTTCGGTGCAATCATGTCGTATCGTGTCGTGATAACCCGAACGCAGCAAACCTGTTTCAAATCTACAAGGCCATGTGGCCGTGATCCGAATCCGGGTGTGTACCTATGAGCTTTTTCTTATTTAAGTACATTATATATCACTGACGCCGTGCCCCGGAAAACACGTTAAGCAGTTGGTCCCGGTAGCTGTCAATAGATGGCAGTCGTTACAATCGGCCAACCCGCATTTAAGCAGCGTGGTGGATTTAAGCTCCAAGCCTTCTTATCTTGTGGGGAAGCACTAAGCCCCTACAGTGGGGTATAAAAAGGGCTGAGAGAATGGAATGGAGGTGCAATGGTTTATGTCGAAAACCATACAACGTAGAAATTAGAAGGGCATCATTTTCGGACTCGATGACACGCACATATTTTAAGGAGTTAGACCTCCTCGAAAAAATGATTAATTTTTTGTATTAAGGCTGCTTTTAAGAAATCAGTAATTTTTCCCAAATTTTTGGCGAAGTAGTTTTAAATACTTCAAAATGTAGTCAAAAAATGCGTTCACCCAAAGTTCTAAGTTTCGAAAATGTTTACTATTGATATTTTCATCTTTAGTAGATTTTGGGTCATATATAATCATCATCATCATCATCATCATCATCATCATCAGCCCATTTTACCCAACTGCAGGGGCTTAGGCCTCCCTCAGGGTGAGGAGGGGGTTCGGAGCTTAAATCCACCACGTTACTCCACTGCGGGTTGGGGATTGTAACGACCGCCATCTATTGACAGCGTCCGGGACCGACTGCTTTACGTGCTCTCCGAGGCACGGAGTCAGTGATAGTTAATGTACTTAAGTCAGAAAAACTCATTGGTACCCGCCCGGATTCAAACCATGGCCCTATGGCTTTATAAATTTGAGACAGATTCTTTGCGCTCTGGGCTATCACACTATTTTTATACAAACTACAAAAAAGTGCGTTTAAAAGTCAGGACAGTACGTTAATATTTCGCTGGGCTGTAAACGTTCAAAAGTTACAAAGGTATGTAAGCCTAGCCAAGTAAATACACTAGAGAACTTTAGTCTTATAGTTTGAAAAAAGCAAGAAGATAAAATAAATCAAAAAACTCGAAAACGTAAAATAATATTAATTGAGGTATTGCAGACGGAAAGAAACAAAAATTACAAACCATATTAGTGGTAAAATTATAATTGATTTTCACTAAAATAATACCAGCAAACATATTTTGGTTATTGGTTTACCCCCACCTGTAATACCTTTTATCATTCAAATCGTATTTATATGATAATATACAAATTTTATTATTTGCTTAAATACTGTAGAAAACCAAAAACATTGCGTGGTGCATTCTATATATAGAACTATTTTTTTGTTTTTTTTAGTTAATTATTTTTTACGCTGTCGGGTTGTTCTTTTTATGTACACAAAAGGATTTTGTTTTACTGTATAAAATCTAAACATATAAAGGTACAAAAACATGCTTAGGCACACCATCAAACGAAGCCGAAAGTTCAACCTGAATCGACAGCAAGAGTTGTCGGTGCGGTGTGTCGGCATTCCTCCGACGACCTGCCTCTCTCGTCTTGTCAAGGTCATCCACGAGAGCATCCGCGTATTAAGTACCAATTCTGTAATTTCTTAACACATATCCAACAGTTTAAAGTGTTAACTGTTCATAATATTGCTATAAGTAATTGAAAAGCATCGATTGCTTTGACCTTGACTTCGAGTCTTGAAACACAAATCGAGATGTACATACAGCATTCAGAGCGAGTTTTTAATGGATTTCTAAATAAGTTACATTTTTTATTGCTAGTCATTACTCATGAAATTCTGTTGCCAAACATGCATCCGTTACGTGTTAACGAAGAATTTACGTTAGTAAAAATACTTGTCTTTGGCCAGTAAAGATATCCAATCAATACAAAGTGGAAGATGAGAATCAAATTCCATAATAAATAAAAGAGGGTAAACGAAAGAACATTATATGACATTATACAGGTTGCAACTTAAAATCGGGCATTTATTTGAAAACATATGGCCATGGTGTACGTCTATTTATTTAGAATATATCAATTTGAAATAGAATAAAATAATTCATTTTTTTCAACTATTTTTCTAAAACGCGATGTAGCTTTAGGACCAACAGCAAGAAATTACAAACACAAGTAATTCAATGAATGCATTTAATCCCAAACACATAAAACTAGTTCACGCAATCACTATCATTCGAGCAAAAATTAGAAGTAATACCTATCTATGATAGTTTTATTTAGGAAAATAATAAGAACCATATGGTTTGGAATTTTCGTCATTATTTTTATTTTATTTCTCTGCGTCGTCACTATCTCGAATAAAGGCTCGATCTTAAATTACATCTGTATACGTAAAAATAAATATTTTGACGCCGACGTAGTAAATAGACCCTTCCCTGTCGCTCGATGAGATCTATATAGGCACCGCGCCGGCTATCGAAGACTTCTTTTAAATATCTGGTATTTTCTGGTTGTCTTTGACAGGCAAAATATACCATATTCATTGATCTATCCAGAGACACAGTTTTCCGTAGAATGATGAAACGCCGCTTACCTTCTTACTATAGAATTAGCATAAGAATTTGTCTGTATGAAACAAAGCAAATACACCGCCCAATAGTTCTCTGGCCCGATGGTGCGCAACTAGAATGACCATAATTATGGTAGGCGAAAGATTTAGTACCTAGATATTTTACTTCTTAGTCCGCTTTCCGGCCGACTTTGTAGTTCTTTATAGTTCTTGTTAGTCTTTTATTGTTTTTAAAACTAAAAATATTTTGATTAACTGCGTCAAAATTTTGGTCTGTTCGCTCGTCAAATTGGCGACTTATAAAATCACAAAACGTAAGAGTGTACTTATTAAAATCAGAAATCATGCCAGTGGTATTGCCTAGTTGAGAAAACGGTTGCCATCAGAACTCAATTTCTTGAAGCAACTCGAGGTACTTTTAAATTTTCTATATCTTTCTTAGACATGCAAGCATAGCCTAAACGTTACGTTGGTAGAATTTGTATTTGATGTACTTAACTAAATTCGTTAATCACTAGTTTCTAACTAATACAGTTAAGAAAGGCACCTACATCAAAATTTTGCTATTTTGTCACACATTGACTCACCGATCATCAAAGTTCTAAAATATTTCTCTAGTTGACCTACAAACTCGATATTTCGGATATCTATATTAATATTATAAAGAGGAAAGATTAGTCCATAAGTGCTCTCACAAACCACCTCAATACGGTGGTCGCAAACAACTCGCGAAAAGCTCGAACGGGCAACTGCCAGAATTTACCGCCTGATGTCCGCGAACTTGTGATAGCAAAAAACTCTGCCCTACACGCCACGCGGCGGCATACCCTACTCCCGAGTATAAGTCCCATGCACGCGTCTTTCAACGCGCAGTAAACGTGTACAGGAATTTCGAAATAATAATTGGAGTACGTATAATTTATTATTAACACGTATTAATTAGTGTGCGTGAAATTGTCTATTTGTTTGGTGTCTGGATGTAAAATTTCTGTTTATGTATGTTTGATAAAAAAAATTCAAGTGTGTATATCAGTTGTCTGATATACATACTTGCATGTATGTATACATACAAGCATGTATTTCCCAGATATTTTTATTACTATTAATATATAACAATAAAAAATGGTTGATAAATCGTAACAATGGACTGAAATATATCCGTATCACTAAAACAGCTACTTGGCATAGCACAGCGACCTTGAAGATGTAATCATCTATGAAGTAGGGTGACCAGAATTTGTTGTTGCGAAAATTATTAAAAAATAAAATAATATAGCGTGGGTAATGGTTATCAATGTGTCCTTACCTTGATACCCGATAGTGTTGTAAGAAAGTGCGCGAATTAAAAAAAAAACGTTGTATATATATTTTTCAGAATCTTTGTACCAATTTGATAGCTGGAAAGCTGGTTACAAAACACCACCTTAAGTTTTCGATAACTTCAAACCATCCCGTACAGGAAGATAGCTGGAAATACAACTAAATCTCAGTGCATAGCAACTATTCATCTACTAAGAAGAAATTTTCTTTGTTGTGTTTGGCTCTGTGACTGGTTCAGGTGTCGTTTTGGTTGCAAGATAAGCCAGAGCTCGAGCGATCGCAGGAGGAATGGGCGGTGGTGTAGGAAGATGGGCTCCCACGGGTCGATATCCGTTTTCGTCCGCCGTGTACGTCAACTCAAATGCATTTCCTTCCTTATCCTAAAAAAAAAATATTTCCTAAATTATATTCTTGTATAATTACGAGTATCATAATCCAGGGTACATTGAAACCTATTTAGTCAAATAAAATTTCATAAACGTAAAAACAAATTATTAAATATTTTGTTTATTGTAATTATAATTGCCATAAAAACAAATTTTATTTAAAAGATATATGCCAATTATTGAGTATGAATATGTATCAGATATAAATTACCTACTAAAATGCAGAAATAACAAGTTGTGAATGTATTTTAATACAGTTATTAGTATAATTTGGAAAAACCAAAAAATATATATATATAAAAATAAACAACATTGGTATTCAAGAGTTTGTTTCCATTTAGCCTTAAGTTTCAATTATTTCAGGATTACAGTTCTGTAAGATATAAATTTGATTACTTAGTGCTCATAAAATAAACTCACAATTTCAAAAACAGTCGTTCTGATAATATACAAATTTAAAAAAAAAAATGTTGAAAACCCCAGATATGCAATGGGCACCGACACGAAAAAATTGATATTACATTTAAATACTTTTTTATGAAAATATAGACAATCTGGATTATTTTAGTAATTTAAAAAAAATCTATAGGTAAAAGTTTATTGTCAAAAAATTATAGCCAATAACGTCACACTACGAATTGTAGCAGTTGTGTATACAGCCGCCCGGCTGTCACGATGACCGCTGGATGTAATAGTGACATTACGTTAATGTTTCACGTTTTCTTTTTATTACGCATCCAAAAAAAATCATATTTTTTCTGTTGAATAAAGACACCTATTATTATAAATATATTTCTTTGAACCATGTCGCAAAATTTTACTAATGAACAATTGTATTTGCGTTGGCACTTCGTTAATAATAAAAAAAATCCGATGTATGAATAAAAATCAAGCTATTAATGAAAACGTAACGAAAGTCGTAAGTATCTATGTGACTTAATTAGAACATGATACATAACAGCTTAATTATTGGGTCATTGGCCACTGGCGCTCTTTATTTTAATGTTGTCACCTCCACGTAAACTCAACTTCAAAACATTCTGGTTTTAAATAAAATTGATTGACGCCCCTCTGAATAAGTAAAAATTAGTAGAATATTAATTCATAGTCCAGGAGCTGTCAAAAAATATGAAGGAGCTGCGGTTAGTTTCAGTTACTTTTATCGAAAATAATTTTTATGCGCTTACCGTATAAGAGAATCCACCAACGACAGCTTCGCCTGCTTGTTCGTTGTCGAACGTCTTCAATTCGCCCGTTTCGAAAGCTTTTGTGCCGTCACCTCCTTCATAACTGAAATGTATATACACACAATTCACTCATTTGGTGATTTATTGCTTTTAATAACAAAATATTTCTGTGTGGACACAGGAACACAGAAAAAAGTACCACCATTGTAACTGTTGTGTCGGCCAATATAAAGGAGCTCTCTCTGTTTTCAACTGTACATAGACGTCCGATGATTTCACTCAAGCATACAAAATTAGTATATTATACTAATATAAATATATAAATATATAAATATAGGTAGCATGTAGTTGTCTATTATCATTATAGTATCCAGCTGTCATTGCATAATTGACTTAAATCAGGAAACAGCTAAACTGCAATTTAAAAGTGCTACAGTGCTAGTTAAGTTGGTTCTATGGACATTTAAATTGATTTAACTGAGTTAAGTCTAATGATACTCGTAGTAATATATAATAATATTTCATTGAATTGTAAAGTTCGTATTTAAAATTTTTTGATTAAAGAATTGTGTAATTCATAATACAAAATGTAATTTTAATAAAATTTTTAATAAATATTTATCAGCGTACAGTATTCTTTCCTTCAATTATTAAAAAGAAAACTTTATTTATACAAAAAGAAAATGTGATGAACAAATTTGATAAAAAGTTCCAATATTTATATGTCCTATCATTGATTACAATTATTTTTTATGTATCATACTAACTTTGCCGTAAACGAAATTAATTTGTTGCTGAACTTGTGAATTAAGTATGTCAAAAAGAAATGGTTTTGGTTTTACTTAAATAAAAGTTGTGTTAGCCACGTTAATGACGTCATAAGCCTTAGACATATTTCGTATGAATTATTTGTATGAGAAAAGCTTAATTAAAAAAAAATTATATTTATGAAAATTTTATATATAAATACACTAACTTATATCGAAATTCTCCTTTGGAGTATAGATGGTTTTCCAATTCGACTATTGGTACTACGGGGTCCTTTTCACCCGATCTCCTTTTCTCAAATTTTCCAAAATTTCCAGTTGAGGCATTACGTGATTTCACCTCATCTGACTCACCAACATCCTTTACAACAGTTCTCACAGTTACAACTCTGGTTGCTGGAGTAGGTCTGATTGCATTTACTTTTTCATTTATAATATTTTTTTCGTCGGTTATTTGTTCATGGCGAACAACTTGCACTTGAATTCCAGTGACATTTTCTTCCGTGTTTTCTTTTGTAATATTTACATTAGCGCGAATTCTATTTGAAGATACTTTTCTTCTTAATTTCGCCTTATCATTTTGTTCTCGTCTAAATTCATGCCTAGGTTTTTCCGTATCACTATCATATACTACTGCAACTGGTATTTCAAAATTATTTCGATTGCGACCGGTATTTGATTTGTTATTTTCAGTCAGTGCAGCTTCGGGGTTATCGGTGTTACTACTATTGAGGTCATCTTTGTTGATAGAGACATCATCGTTTGCGCTTAGTACTTTGTAATTTACACTAAGGTTTATTTTCTGAGTGTTGTTTTCGGCACCGGTGTTAAGTAACGTTTTGACGTTAGTCACTTTATCAATATTTTCCTTGGGCGGTTTCAGAGTTGAATCTTTAGAGCGCAGTGGTTTGTATGTTGTTGGGCGGATTGATTTCTGTGCAATATTATCACCAGTATCAAAAATCACTGCAACTGGAATTGAGGCATATTCATCGGCATGCGGTGGGTGATTGTAATTATAAACTGGATTACGTATTCCTCTACCATCTGCTCCAGCTGTAGATCGCTTCAATTTACTCTGTACAAAGTCCTCGGAATCGACAATGAAAGTATCACTACTGTCTTTTATAATTTTAAAACATTGTACACTCAACAAACATATAGAAAACCAGAACAGCGACTTTATATTTGTCATTGTGATCGCGCGACACTACGAAACAGTACCGCTGTTTGATACCTATTAATAAGATTTTTATAAAATATTCAATGCAAATCTGTTCTGTAATATACCGTAACAGTCTGACCCGTCTGACCAGGATGAGTTTGTATGGTAATCAATAAAATCGTGTGGCTCATTTGGTTTATAATAGATATGATGTCAGTTAGTTGTTCTCAGTGTCTTTGGTAGATTACCTACGCGGAAGTAATTTCATTTTGTACCAATAATTGAGATCTATCAGAATTACGCAATATGGAGCATTGTGTTATTTAAAACAGTTAATTAGCTAGTAATATCACTTCTGATTTCAATTTTACACCTCTAGATACGTCCAGATGTTATTAGAAATATATCAAAATTTTGTACCTGTAACGAAATATGTACAACTATTTTCAATACACAACTTTAAAGTGTAATATTTATACTTTCGGATCTGCGCTTGTTATACACCCTGAATTCTTTATCAAGTTCTATCTATAATATAACAAATGAATCACAAAATAATACATATTTATTTAAATTAATTACAATCAACTGAATGTATTATAGAAGTATGATATATTTTATGATTTAAATATTACAAAAATTGTATCACTAATAAAAAAACAAAAAAAAAATACATCTAAAAAAACTGGAGCAGCTGCTGAGACAGCAGCTCGCAGGAAAACAGCCAAGCACATGGAACTTTTAAATCGTTACCATTTCATCCCTTTTGCTGTCGAGACGATGGGTCCCTGGTCCAAGGATACCAAATCATTTGTCCACGATTTGGGTGTCGCGCTGTGTCTGTTGACAGGGGATCCTTTGAGCAAGGAGTACTTTGTTCAGAGGATCAGTGTCGCAATACAGCGCGGCAACGCGGCAAGCATCCTTGGTACCCTGAACCCATCGTCTCTTTAAAATTTTGTCATTCATCATAATTTACATAGTATTTTTTAATTTGTAAATACTTTTAGTTTTACTTTTTATATAATTTAGGTATAATTTGGTTTCTTCTTGTTTTTATTATTATTATTATTAAATACTTCAAAGTACTATTTGTAGGTTGCATTATAATTTGTTAAATGTTTCAGTATTACATGAATAACAAAGCATTAATGGGTAGGGTGGGTACCTGCCTACGAAGCTGGAGGTCCCGGGTTCGAATCCCAGGTCGGGTCAGTATTTATATGATGAATATTGATACTGGTACCGGGTCTTGGTTGTTATATGTATGTGTTGTCTTCGCTTGGTACCCAAAACACAAGCTAATGCTTAGTTTGGGGCCTAGACGTTGTTGTCATGTATACGTAATTTATTTATTTATTATTAATCATTTTAAAATTGTTGAGTGTGAATTATCATTGTATGTATTTACAGAAACGAGAATAAATATCATTTGGACTCGATTATCGACATTCTCATGCAATTCAGAAAATATAATATATCACTTCTTCAAATTGCTGATACTTTAAATAAATCTTTAAATATTTATTGTTTATTAGTTGTCATACCAAGAGCAAGAAAATTTAAAAAAAATGTAATAAATAGTAAAAAAATAAATATATTCTAAGATAAACATTAATAGCTTTATAATATAAGTAACATGCACTTATTGTATTTTTTTCTAGGATTTCACTACATATAATAATAACACTTACAATCACAACAACGTCTAGGTCCGAAACTAAGCATTAGCTTGTATTTTGGGTACCAAGCAAAGACACCACATACATATAACATCACCATTTATTTCAAGATCAAAACGTTCTTATTATTTGCTTTAACGATTAGACTGTCTGAGAACTCGAATTACATGCTAAATGTTAAATAACGAAAATTAAATATATGTAATAGTAAAAGTTACACATGTGTCTGTCTTTACTTTTTAGACATACCCCTAAAAATTACACATACACATATGTTAGATATTTTAGTTATATCAACAGAGTAAGTAAATTTGACAGCAGCGTTTGGTTATAATAGAGTCAGAAATATCACTTCACGGTATCGAAAATGTCAAACTCAATTTCGCGGAGGTCAAAGCTGGCGCGCGGGGATCTCGCGGACTAAACTCCGACTGAAACTCGCCATCTTGCAATGGGTACACACCAGCTAGCTATAGTATGAGCGGTTAGATGTTAAGCTTAAAAAAATCGTACTTTTGTAGTTATATCAAATTCTATTCTGCAAATTCACTTTCTCAAAATCTGCAATGCGTTTAAATAAGGAGTAGTCGTTTATATGATTCTAAGTAGCATATACATGTATGTAATTTGTTTGACATTAGACATGATTGCTAATCGGTTATAACATACCTCACTATATCGAAACAATGGAATAAACTCTTAACATCACAACACTAAGCTGTAAATAGCTACGGCTCATTATTCACATTGATACAGCTTCGAAAACAATATTTACCTACCCAAAGTTAAAAAAAAAAATCTTCATAGTAGCGCGTACTGGACTACAGTTGAAATCCGATGACTTGTTTTGACAGATTCCGAATATAATATTGTAAAATATTTCAACGGCCACGGTTATTGTTCAGAGTACGCATGATTTTAATCGCGATGGCTTGTTACCTCGTAGCGGCATGTCTCATCGTTGACACCTCGACGATTGTGCAATTTTCGAAGACACATCAGTCAAGCGTTAAGGTTGAAGTATTTAGCGCATGCTAAGGCTCAGACCACCGGAAGGGGGGGTGGGTAGTGCAAATAGATGAAGCTTACATATAACGGGTCATGAAGTCAGGAGCATCATTCAGCAGTAGTTAATAAGACATTTGGGGTGAAAATGTCGTTCAAATTAGTATTTTTAAGTTTAGCTGTTGTCTGTTTAGGTGCGCCGGCGCCACCACCGCCCGAATCCAACCAACCTACGGTTATACCCATTGTGTCACAGTCGGAGGAGTTAGAAGCCAACGGGACATATAAGTTTAGGTAGGGTCGATTCTCCATATTTTGGTTTGAAATTAGTTATAGGAGACTACTAAGTAAATTTACTGTAAAATAATAATTCCTTAAATTTTAATTTTAATTTAAATATAGTAAAACTATTTTACTGACATAATAAAAACGATTGATTTAAAAAAAATACGTAATAATTTGTTTGATATTGTAGTTATGAAACTGGTAATGGCATAAAGCGTGAAGAGATTTCATACGATAAGGTTCTGCCGCCAAAGGAAAAAACTGGTAAAAGCTCCAGTGAAAGTTCGGAGAGTGATGAAATTCACGTGCAGATAGGATCTTGGTCCTACACAGCTCCTGACGGGACACTCGTCACCCTCAAGTAAGTGACGAACAGTGACACTTGGTTTATTTTTGTAAATACTAAAACAAATTGACCTTTTACCACGCTGTTTTAATATTTCAATTGTAGATACACAGCTGATGAAAATGGGTTCAGACCAATTGGAAATCATATACCAAGATCACCGGTTGTTCCAAATTCAAGTGGTGAAAAATCTGCTCGATCCCTAGATAGTGAAGGTGCTGGATCAGCACCAGCTGCTCCGAAGTCAGTTGCTGCACCAGCGTCTGAAAAACCGACATCATCTGAAGCGCCAACATCTGATAAAAAATCTCCAGAGGCGGGTGTTTTGTCAGAAAGCACCACGACACAACCAGAAGCTACGACACTAGAAAGTGCATCCACAGACACCGCTTCGTCAGAAAGTGCACCAACAACAAAAGCAGAGGAAATCATGTCAACAACAATATCAGCAGACAGTGCGTCAAGTAAAGCCGAAGAAATCGTATCATCAACAACATCGGACGAAAGTGTGTCAACAACAATGAAACCTGAAGAAAAAGGACTATCAACAACACTTTCATCGATGAAAGCTGAAGAAAATTCAACTTCCAAAGCGACTACTGCTAGAGAGACAGGAGCTACGGATGTCACTCCTACACCAACTATTGCAAATGAAAGTGACGTGACAACCAAGGGTCTAAGCTCTGAAAAACCTGAGGTACCGGAAGAGCCAGCGTCAAATACAGAGGCTGCAACAACAGAAACCGCAACGACATCGGCTCCAGCAAATTGAATAGATTTTTCACAAATGGTTTACAATATCAGTAATAATAAAATTAGTCCCTTTCGTGGAGACCGGTGCTAATGTGATCATTAATTATTAAGTGACAAGCCATTAATTTGCATAAAACAAATTCAAATACGTGTAGGTGACATGACATCTCTAGAATAAAATCCATTCACATAATATTGTTATACTATCAGATATATTTCAAGCACGCGACATTCAAATTTAAATTTAAACAACAAATGTCAAGGTTCTTTGAGTTTCTACTCGTGCAGACTACAAAACGATGTCGCCGAATCCTCTTACTTTTATTGCGACATCAGTGACGTCTGAGCCCGTCCATTTATAATTGAAAACATCGCGGGGTATTTTTTGTACCTGCGTAGTACCCATATAATACCAATAGATGTCCGATTTTCATCTACTAAAAATAAAATATTTATTTAATAGGCAACGTAATTATTAAAATTTTCATAAATTATGAATGGTAAAATGATAAAAAAAATTGTTTATACTGGATAATAAAAATAATCCTTTCGTAAATAATACATGTAATCATTTGTATGGATGTTATTGTATTTTTATGGTTGTTTCTAAAGTCTGAAGGTATCAAACCTAGTCAGTGATAATTTTCTACTTCAGATGTTTTTGAAATATACTCGTATTATAAATTAAGTTTTTTCATAACATTTTCGTTATTCATAAGTCTCAAATAATAATATTTTTGGGTGAAACAGATTTTATAATATCATATTATATTGAAAACACGAATGACAAAATAATAATAGCTTTGTATAATCCAAAATTTTAAAAATTGTTTTAATTTATAATCTCTAAATTATATTTACTAAAATAGCCTTACTTTATTTTTTATTAAAATGTTTTTCTGTTTTATAAAATCAAAACTGTTATAATACTTGCTAAACAATTATTGTGTTAAACAGTACCTTAAAATAATTAGACACAGTGTGATGATTTACATTTCAACCGATAATAAATGGTCAAGGTGAGTAGGTATAAGTTGTAAGGTAACGTAGGTACAGATAACACATGAAATTAAATATGTTGAAATTTTTTTTAAATTATGAGACGAAGGAAAGTACAGTTGAGCTCAACACTCTTCATTGAAAGCACAAATTAATTTTTGCGGTATATTTGAGATAAATGAACAGATTACTTTCTCAAAATCGATGTTGATGTTAATGTGAGATAGTACATGACTTGATTTTACGTTTCAACACTTTATCTTAAATAAATTAAATACATAGTGTCTCTTTCGAGTGTACGTATAAATAGTGGGTATATAGAGTACATGTAAAACATGCATCATGGGGTACCTACACCGAAATAATAGGGAATAAAAAAAAACAAGATGCAGGAAATAACTGAATTGTTTTTATCGGTTTTCTAAGTATTCTCCAAGTTGCTCAACCATATCGGCATGGTTCTCACGACACCATGCCATGCCCTCAATGACCTGATCAGAAGAACTTGGTCTCGGCAAATATTCTGTGCCTGCTTGAGCCACCAGGTTTAAGTCGCACAGACGGCAAACACCCAGATGGGCTTACCCTCGCCTCGTACCGTGGTGTAAGGGACGCTGCATGGTGTGGGATGCGACATGTACGTGCACTTTCACTATCTCGTATTTAAATGCAAATACGAGCCCTGGGCGCGGCTGCTGAGACTGCGGCATGGCAGAAACACCAAAGATAAGCCACCTTAGTAGCCCATCTATAACTTTTTATTATTTGCGGTTAAAACAGGCGGGCTTTGGTTCTCCGAAGTCAAGAGCTTTATCCCCACTGAAGTCCGCCGCCTAAGGGACGCTGGTTGCGACGTTCGTTCTCGAGTATACCTGGCCCAGCGCATCGCACTGGCAATCCAACTCAGAAACGCGGCCACTGTGATGGCCATATTTGGACCAGGTGTTTATGGGCACGGCACACTACACAAACGCACACGGCACGGTACACAAAATATTTTTTTCAAATCTTAATTTAATGATATGTACTATACTTGTATTTTATCATTACTACTGTGTAACGTTTTTTATGAAAAAAAAGAAACAAAACTTTACATTAATTTTTGATTTGGTGAATAACTTTACGAGATTTCAAGTAATTTACACGATATAGGATATATTAGGATATATTAGACGACCGCTTAGCCTAGTGGGCAGCGACCCTGCCTGCAAAGCTGGAGGTTACGGGTTCGAATCCCAGGTCGGGTCAGTATTTATATGATGAATATTAATACTGGCACCGGGTCTTGGTTGTTATATGTATGTGGTGTCTTCGCTTGGTACCCAAAATACAAGCTAATGCTTAGTTTGGGACTTAGGCGTTGTTGTGATTGTGTGTTATTATTTAAAAAAAATAAATTATTACACTTCCATGACACAAACTACTATTTTGACACAAACTACCAAGGCCTAAAATAGAGCGATGCTGATGTCAGTCGCGCACGTCGGCGATGATGGACGTAGAGAACTTCATACGAAACGCGCTGCTGATCGTCAGCGGGGCTCTGTGTATGGGTACGTTTAACGCAAGGACTGGGTCGGTTCGTTGTGGATTTTAACTCACATATTTTTACAAGTGTCAGGTTTATGTAGCTTTAAGTCGAGTAAGAACACAACAGAATTTTATTTTATTAATTAAAGAAACAAACGAACAGTAATATAAAAAGTAATTATTTGAAAAATAATAAAGAAGCTCTATAATTTATAAAATCTTGTTTTAGCAACAGAAGGGGACAAAAAATTACAAAACGTATTTGTTCTAAGAATTAAAATTTATTTTTACTTAAAAACCTCCAACATATTTTGGTTATTGTTTTGTCCTCAACTCCAATACATTATAACATTCTAGTTAAACTCATTTACGGTATATTGTATTTTATTATTTGCTTGGGTAGGTCAGTCGAACAAAAAAATATTGCAAGTGCATTCAAAATTGCTTAAACCAAATCCTCTACATTACAGAATGTTCTTTTTCTGTCACGATTGTTTTATACGCACTCGGGTGCATTATTTTTTTCAATATTTTTAAATGAGATCGAATATTAAATTAAAAAGGATACAATATATATTTCCTACGTTCAAACATAAAAGTATTAATTTTAGGTAAAAATTAAACAAATATGTTTCAATTTAAAAAACAAATCCCGAGCACGGAAAAAAAAAATTAAAGCAAGCCTTCTACCCCAAACCACCGTATCTTGACAGACAAGGAAAAGAAACACAGTCGTAATCGCACGGCCTTACTTTTGGGAGATTTACCTTATTTAAATGTCACGATATATTCGCAGTTGCGGTTACCGGCCTTTTAAGAAATTATCTATGAACAAGGTGTAACTCCTGCAAAACTAATTTTGAATGATTCGTGACAGAAGCCATTTTTCAACTTTTTGATTAGCTCTCTATGTGTTATTGAATGTTTACATTATCTGTAACAGTTTTGTAGACATGTATGCATTTAGTTTATATTATAACTAGAAAGTAGGATATCTAGAATAACCACATTATACTGATGAAATCGAACATTCATCACAAGCTATTTTTTATCTTGTAGATATACAATAATAATGAGCCGTAAATACTGGTATAGTAGTAAACCACAATCGTAAAATTAGGAAATTATATCTGTTAATTAATCGGTTTCAATGATAAATTCACGCGCGGACATCAAAGCGACGCGGCTGGCTGAGTTGTGTGAGGTCAATAACCTCTGTGCGGCGAGCCGTTTATAGTTACATAACAACCCAGTCCATCTCCGTACATTACACTGTTTTGTATATTGAACACCGAAAAAAATTCACGAACAAAAATTTCGTTATTAATGTCGAAAGGGTGTCCACTCGCCTACGCAACATTAATCATCATTTATTGTATTATGTTTGTTATTCAGTTTACATTATTTTTGACGTACTTTTGCAGTTGGTTTATCCACTTCAACAATAACGTCATGTCTGTGTTTAACATATCTCCTAGTAAAAGGAGAAACTGAATCGCTTAAAAAAAGGCTTGAGGCTATAGAATTACAGCCTCAAACACTGGGTTTAGGGATCTTAAAATAGAGGTTCAATTTTATGGGTCGTATTCATCAAACCAAAACAAAACTGTGTGTGCTTACCATTTTTCTACCTTCGTCACCACTATTAATACCCAAGATACAAACAAGGAGCTGTTAAATCGAAAGGGAGTTTATTGAGTAAACACCTTTTTTTCTAAACTAAAAAAATCTCGGTTTGAAAAATGACATTTTCTTACTTGTTGTCTAATTCTCTTTTGTAGATACCATACCATACCATCAGTCCATTAATACTGCAGGGGCTGAGGCCTCCTTGGAGTCTTGGAGTTTATTCCCCACGCTGCTATAGTACGGGTTGGTGGATTTTAATGACTGCCATCTATTGGTGGCAACCGGGACCGACGATATACGTTAAGTAGATACCTGTGTAAAATACTAATATTATCACCTAAATTACGTCCGTAAAATTACGTGTGGAAGGTAATACAATTAAGGTTTTTGCAAAATTTTATATCTTACATGAGTTTTATTACATTTTGAAAGAACGAAAACAAAGATGTTATTTCACACACTGTGAAGATATGTGACACTTTAAAGTATGTCACTTACGTTAAATGAGGTCAGTTATTAATTCCTACTCTCTGTCACCCACACGCTTCATGCATTTTGCATTAGTCGATCCTCACTGCAATTACAATCAAATTACAAAGTTAGTGCCTTTCGTAATACCTGCCTACAATACCTTATAACAATCAAGTCTTATTTATAATTTTGTATATTTTATTATAGCTTGAGTAGGTATCGAACAAAAAAACTTTGTATGATGCATGCTGCAGCTACACTGCTCAAAATAAAGTTCTATAGATAATAGAGCTTTTCGGTTAATTATTATATGGAGTCAGGTGCTTTTTTTAGGGTTCCGTACCCAAATGGCAAAAAAGGAACCCTTATAGTTTCGCCATGTCCGTCCGTCCGTCCGTCTATCTGTCCGTCTGTCTGTGGTTTTTCTTGGAAACTATTGGCAATATATAGATGAAATTTGGAAGGTAGATGTAATCTATGAACCGCTACGCAACGACGTAATGAATACGTATGTGTATACTATCCTCCTTCTAGGGCGGTCGGGTATAATTCATTAATAGTACATTACGATGCAAGTACGGTAAGCTTCGCTTCGTGCCTTTATACACTTCGACTATAATAGCCAGCTTACTGAGTACAAGCATCATACGACATTTTTCGATATATTTGCGATTAAAATAATTAAAATATTACTTCAAATGTAATAAAGCGGGAGCTAACGGCGCGAGCGGGTTGCTTTTCGCGGTTTACGTATGCGTCACAAAAAGAATGCTCGTCTGTGATTGGTGTAAATAGGCCTAGTACTGAAAAATACAACATTACGGTACAAGTTTCGATGTCATAAAGACCGTATTAATAGCAAATGTATTGAAAAATAAATTTTCCACATTGTTGATGTGTTATGCAGGTAATATTGTATCATAATTACAGTTGATTTATAAGATTATAAACACTAACAAAGAAAGAGCTGCGTCGCTGTTTTGCAAAAAGATGGAGGGGCCATCTATTATTTCATAATTCCATATTACATTTTTAAATCGCTTCTGAGAACAATACTTTATAATTTTGAATAACAAGTTAACATTTCAATTTTAAAGTATTTCACTGTGACGTATGATCGCATACCATATCCACCTCATAGCATATTTACAATATTTAAATTAATTAATTGTCGAACGTGTCAATATTAAGGTTCTTAACTCAGATACACCTGGTGTTCGGTTGAACTTTGTCCAAACGTTAAAAGTTAAAAAAAAGAAACTTTAATACATGTTTTTCTTGGTGACCGTCAGTTTGCGCAATTTGCTTACTTAAAGCTTTTCGTTTAGTTCGGTAAGTAGTACATCCTCTATAAGTTTGGACTACGTTCAGTCGAACACCCGGTGTATATTCCTTCTATCCGTGTACTGTGCGAAAACATTTGGTTATGATGTACTTATAGCATGTGGCGTACTTTTTTTCACATTTTTGTGGTCACGTCGCGGTATTTTGATCTATGTTCAGTATTCAAATATTGTATGTGAACTTCTCACAGTATCATAAAAGCGTAGAAATATCGATTCAAGTTCTTTAATTTTATAAAACATCGTATTCCGAAAAATAAAAAAAATAAATACAGCGTTATTAGGTCTTTCCTGGTAAGTTTATTATATCATATTAGGCATCGATTTTGTGTAAAAGGACATAAAAATTTCAAATTTCAATTTGATTTTTCAAAAACACAGAACAGCACTTTTTGTGACGAAATTCATGATTAGTTTGCATTTAAATTTTTCATTGAACATGTTATATACAACAGGTTTATTTATTAATGACTGTCCTGTCACCAATAGGAAATGATATATTGGAAAAAAATAATATTTTAGACCTCTTCGTACCTCGCGGTAAAATAGATCAATTTTGAGCACAATTACAAATTTGTCTTTTATTTTCAAGTTCTGTACCCAAAGGGTGCAAACGAGACCCTATACTAAACCTACGCCGACTGTTCGTCCGTCTTGACTATCTATAAAAGCCTATATCTTATGAACTGTATTAGATATCCAGTTAAAATTTCCACAGATCATGAGTTATTACAGCGGATATTCTAACAAATTATTTTAAAAAAACCTTGTCAACTGCGAGTCGACTTGCGTATGGAGTGTGCCAGACCACTACATTTTGTAAACGCTTGCGATTGTAAACTAAATTAGAGCAGATAACGCAGAAAAATTTTGCATCATCATCAGCCCATTTTACCCCACTGCAGGGTCTTAGGCCTCCCCCAGGGTGAGGAGGGGGTTTGGAGCTTAAATCCACCACGCTACTCCACTGCGAGTTGGGGATTGTAACGACCGCTATCTATTGACAGCGTCCGGGACCGACTACTTAACGTGCTCTCCGAGGCACGGAGTCAGGGATAGTTAATATACTTAAGTCAGAAAAACTCATTGGTACACGCCCGGATTCGAACCATGGTCCTATGGCCTTATAAATTTGAGACAGGTTCGTTGCGCTCTGGGCTATCACGACACTTCATTGGTACACGCCCGGATTCGAACCATTTGCATACTCAGGATGAATAGATAATAATAATAACATATACATCACAACTACGTCTAGGCCCCAAACTAAGCTCGTATTTTGGGTACCTAGCGAAGACACCACATACATATAACAACCAAGACCTGGTACCAATATCAATATTCACCATATAAATACTGATACGACCTGGGATTCGAACCCGGGACCCCCAGCTTCATAGGCAGGGTCGCTAAGCAGTCGTCGATAGATATCAATAAATTGCAATGTAATTAATAATTATGTTCAGGGGAAAATATCTTTAATGCTGACCAGATCGTCGTGAAGTTTATAAACTAAGCTGAAAAACCACACACAAAAGATAATTATTAGAGCACTGACTTCCATTGTCATCTTGCCATGGTAAGATAAAACTCATTCAAATCACAAGACCTTGTCTATTAGTAGGTTCACAGTAATTCCATTTGTAATATCTTCTTACAAGCACCAAGCGTTTTTGATATATCCCAAAAAAATCTCAACCGCTTCGGTAATATTTAGTATAGCAAACAGCGGTATGAAAGTGCGATGGCACGCTCCGGCAGAGTGGCAGGGGTGTGGTATATAAACGGTCGCACTACTACCACGCTAACACAGTTCACACCCGCGACCTCGAAGCAACGCAACAACATGAAGCTTTTGGTAAGTGACAGTGAAAGCTAAGCAAACTTTCGAGGATTCGACCCCTCGAACTTTATCTATATCCATTGGCGTTTCGTTCTTGATCGATTATTATCGATCGATCCTTTGATAAAAATGAATGTGACAGTTTTTGTATATCAACCTGAAACCTAGGCCAAATGCAAGAACACTTATTGTACTAGGATAGTTCCTTGAGGAGTGTGAGAAAATATTGAGAGTTTTAATATTTTAATAAGTCTATATATATTTTACAAAAGCTAACATTTATATGCTCTGAATAAAGTCACCAGACTTTTAGATACCCATTCAATACAATTGTCATTTATCAAAAGTGCAATATGTCTAACAGAAATATCTCCAGAAAATTGCAATATCATTTTATAACATTATTCAATAGTCAGTTGTTTCTATTTGTACTTTAAAATAAACTTGATTATGATGAAATCATAGTATATCCAGTAACAGATGAAAGTATGCGAATATTTCGTAAGGATAACTGATTGCGACGACATCGCAAAGGTTATCTTCAACTCTAGCTTAATATAAGCACACATCTGCATGGTAGATACGCTTTCAATGCTTACACGAGCTTTGTTATTGTTATTTAATATTTAACGATCACTATACAAGAATAGTACTTTAAAGTTTCTTTCATTTATTTGAATACTAGCTAGTAACTTAAAAATTTTATATGATTAACTTTTAAGTGGTAGCTTGACCTCTTGCGGTTATGAATTCCTCTAAACAGATTCGTTACGTACACTGTAGACAAAATAATTTAGTGTTTTTCTTTCAAGGGACAAAAGTGGTGTAGGGTGTATTTATTATCACAACACGATCAGATTTATAATATATTAGGATTTTCGGTTTCGTTTTCAATCCAAAATGTTGTGATATATCTTTCTTAATTGAAGTTATAAGTAGTGGGCAAAATATTCTTATATGTCTTCTGCAACATTGTTTTGTGTATATTTGCATCCAAAAAAATATTTGTTTTGTATCACAGTAGGATTGTTTTCGAACATTTTTAGGTTAGATAATTTTTTTAAAAAGAACATTTTAACTTTATAAAAGGGCGTTCGTTGATAAATTATCGCGAAATATGGAAGTATTTACTTAAATTACTACAAAAACCAATTTGTAATAACTCTATTTCTATTTTATTATTTGATACGTTTTTTCAGGATATTTTTTAACACCTGATTGAAACCGATAATACACAACGAACGTTACAACATGTTTATTTAAACCTTTGTTTTTCTATATTTAAGATTTTCTTAAATTACATTTTAATATACGTTTAGAAGCATTTTCCTCGTCCAGCACCAGCTGCATCTCATATTTCTGTTAAACCCTCCTGGTATTAATCTCATAAAATAATACCATTTTCATTTATTTTTTTCGTTTTAGTTTCAATGTTCAATAATTTTAAAAACTGAATTTATTCTTCATGAAGTCATGAAAATGTGGGAGGTTTTTTTTCTTTAATTTTAAATGTTAATCTAAAATCTGAATAACCTTTGAACCAAACTGTAAAACATATTTAAATAAATAATGAAATTAACCCTGGAAAAAATCTATTTCTATATTAAAATGATTGGACGACTTCACTTTGTTAACCAAGCATTTTATTTTTACTAAAACATTCTCGATGTCCTTAATATTGACCTTCGTTTTCGCAGAATTTTAAATGAACATGAATATGTGAAATAATCAAACACAAATTAATATAAACTCTGAACATAATTCATAGATAACCTCATTTTGTATGTTCAAACACATAAGTTATACAAGAGATCTTGTTTGTTGACCCGCCAGGTTGCATAATTTACCTTTCTAGGCCACTTACTGGAATCGAAGGTGCTAAGTTCTTATTCTATCGTTTAGACTTATCATGTTTAATTAACGTGTCGATTGAAAAACATTGATTCAGAAACATTTTAACATCGTTTCGTAACAGTATGGTAGATTTTCTTCGACACCACGCGTTTAATCGGACAAGACGCGCCCGAAGTCATTGCGACACTTTGACCTTTTGGAAACAAGTCGAGATCATCCGAACGTACGATGGCCTCAATATCTGATATATTTTGTTTATAATATGTTTTGAAAGGGTTAACAGTTAATATAATGTAAACTAGGAGAACTTTTTTTGATTGTCTTCATTTTTTTCAATACAGAGCTGTATTTTTATTCAATATTATACATACTATATATACACGTACAAGTTTCGTTGTTCCTATCTTATTATGTTAATATATAATATTTTTTATTGAAGTGAATTTTTATATTGTATTTTATGTTGCATACACTATAAAGGGTTTTATGCAAACCTTCCACTAGTAGATGACATTTGTATTTTGCTATTAATAATATGAATATATAGACACAAATTTTAGTATAATTAGATGATTTATAAAAAAAATGTTTATTTGCTTTCCATTCAATACTGATTTGGAGAGAAAGTTCATTTAATGCGCAATGTATCATTCTTAAACAATTCGATTATGCAAAGTACGGAAGATAAATAAATTGGGATGCGTTTTTAGAAAACCATTTAATCATATACCATTGCACCTCCTATATTGGTAGGGTATACGTTATCTATTTTAAGCGCATTCTGAACAGATGACTTGTCTTTCTTTGATTAACCGAATTGGAATAAAAGCTCTCAAAATACAAGTTTTTCTTTGTTTTAATTATTTGTTTTTATATCTCTAAATGTAGAAAACTTTTAATATTTCTTTACATAATTCGATAAATAAAGAACTAGTTATTGCGATTTTTTTTTATGGAATCTCAAGTTCAAACATCTATTTGTTGGTATCATTAAAATTCAATTGATTGACCTCCGCGCGCCTTTTTCATAATTTAAATAAAATTAATTGAGATATTTTTTCATAAGTATTTAGTTTTAAAAGTAAAGTTTGTAAGTTGTTGAGTAATAAATGTAAAACATACGATGCGGGCTTATAGGGCTAATGTGCCTACGAAAGCCGGTGTAAACGATTTACTATAACACTTTTGCATTTACATGAAGTAACTTTTATTCATTGTATTATATAAATCACAAATACTGTTGGCCCATTTTTGACATATTTGCCCATATTATCCAGAGCGCTGGAGAAGAGAAATTAAACATATTTCTTTCTTTCTAAATTAATTTTGTTTTCATGAATATATGGCGTGTCATCAAGGCATGGAAAATCCTGATAAAAATAAACACGCAAAACGACATATACAATAAATACCACGCAAACCTTCACCAATCGTATCGATTGCTACCAGTTAGTCGCGCGTCATTATGACTGTTTCGAAAGAGATGCGCCGGAGTTGAATCACGTCAATATTCGGTCATACAAATGAAGCAACGTTTCCTTTAATAAACATTATCTAATCCTATAGGATAATAAATATTAAAGTCAAATATGTTTATTTTTCTATTCATACATAATAACGCTGATTATGTGAGAGGCCTACTTTCGCCCTAGTGCGTGTCGAACGAGTTGTATATTTCACAAGTAACTATTGTTTCCGTCCCACTATATCTCGCAATGGTCGGAATATGATTAGATTCTTTTGTACAACATCGTGTCTTACTTCTGACATTACTTAACTGATCCCCCTTGTTCGTAAGAGAAAATAGCTCTTAAAGTTTTATTGTCATTGCACGACGCCATTTGTAAGAGATCTATCTATCTAGACGTAGCGCTGGCTTACGATCGATTAAGTTACTAACATTAAATGTAATTGCGGTGGGAACAAAATTTATGGTTATATACGAGCCTTTGGTGTAAAATATATTTTCTCGCTCTAAATTATTATTATAAGTAATAACAAATAATAATAATAATAATAACACACACAATCACAACAACGTCTAGGTCCCAAACTAAGCATTAGCTTGTATTTTGGGTACCAAGCGAAGACACCACATACATATAACAACCAAGACCCGGTGCCAGTATTCATATTCATCATATAAATACTGACCCGACCTGGGATTCGAACCCGGGACCTCCAGCTTCGCAGGCAGGGTCGCTGCCCACTAGGCTAAGCGGTCGTCAAATATCAGATTGAATGAATATTGAATTCACTGGCTAAATAATAGTTAATTTTAAAGTTTTATTTTGGAAGAGTCTATAGTAATTAACGTTAAAATAGAGTCAAACTCTGATGATTAAGTTTCCATTAAATACGTCAATCGCTTTTAGCAGAAAATACGGAAAGTTGATACAGTTAAACTTACTTCTAACATACACTAACACAACAAGTTGTAAAGAGAAATAAAACGATTTTGTCAATGATGTTTCAGGTGGCACTCTCAGCCTTGTTGGCGATCACGAGCGCTCTTCCACAGAGAAGAGTTTCTCTGAAAACAGAACCTCCATATGAAGACCAGCAACAGGCTGAACAGAACTACAACAATTACCAACAGCAACAACAACAGCAAACGCAACACAATCACCAACAGCAATCGCAATATCAACAATCGAGCCAACAAAGACAGGCTGATGATTTCAGACCCAAAGTGCATCTCGAGACTACAACTTACATACCTATCATCAGATTCGACAAAGAACAGGGCACTGATGGAAGCTACAAAACTGCGTAAGTATAAAGTTATACCATTTTAATAGTATCTCCTTGCCGAAACCAATGTGAACAATCGATAGTAAAATTATCATAAAAAATATAAACCCGTTTGTCCATCGTTGAATAACTTATACTCATATGGTTTAAAATAAGAATTCGAAGGTCGATTGAAGGCCAGATTGAACTTTCATATCTCTGAAATGTACCTATACGTGAATAGGAAAACGAAAAACAATGTAGCATCCCAGCTCTATTACAAGGAACGTCCGTAATTTCATCTGTCTGTTATCGAATTTGCCAGGGAATTTGGATAAAAGGTATCCGACTTTTAGAAATAAGTACACTTCCTTCTGGAAAGGACACGCACAATAATAAGATTGTACTTGCAATGATCAGATAAATATACTATTAAGAAAGGTAATGAATGCATAAACTAAGTACTAATTTGTTAAAGATAGTTTGAGGAATTTGACTTAAAAAATATTTTTCCTATATTTCATTAAATATCTTAAATAGCACGTGCTAATCAGCGTTCAAAATGTGTAACCTATATCGACACATATACATTCAAACTTTCATATATCAACAACAATAATTATTATAAACAAACCAGAATTTCTTTTTTTACCCGATACTATGTGTGAACAATTGGATAATTCGTGCGGAATGAAATGGATACATAGTCACCGTTACCGGTCTGACTATAAATATGAATGATATAAACCGGTTTGTAGCTGCAATTTTGTATTGGCGAGCCAATCGTTCGGAACTAAGTGAGTCATTAGGTAAACTAGAAAGTTAATCGATTACATAAACGATGAATTCATTATTTTTGTTATTGTTGAAAGATTAATTGTATTGTAAAATTACTGAACGATACAATACGGATTTCAAAATTTTTACTAAAACATTTAAATACGAAGAAATCATCGAAAGCTCCTCACGTATCTGTTAAAACGCTAGAGCTTTATGCTAAAACAAGCTACACACAACTTGATCTGATGCAATATTATGTGGTTCGTAGATTGTCATCTCAGAAATTCATGTTCAAGAACGTTGGATGGCGGAGGCAGCTTATCTTATTAGATATAAGCCCATTATGCCCCACTACTCGAGCTGAGAGCTCCTCTCGGGATGAGTGTGTTTGGAGCTTAATCCACCACGCTGTTATAGGGCGGGTTGGTGGATTTTGATGACTGCCATCTGGATGCGACACTTATTTTATGGATTATTTGCTCAGGGTAGAAAAGGCCAGTCAAATTATGTACTGTTTATCTTCCTTAATACTTACTCGTTAATGCCATAATATACATGATACTTCCGTACTAGTCAACTGGTATGCATACTTAATTATTCTTTTTTTTTTTAATAATATATGCATAGATACACCTAGACACGGATATGCCATATATATTTATCTATACACAAATATATGTAGTAAATTCCATAAGGGTAGTTATTAATAATAAAAACAATTTGAAATGCACATTTCAATGACCTTAAAACGGATTCTAAATGTAATTTCGGCACATTTTTATATGGAAAACAAATATCGACGGCTTCATACCAATACAAACCGTCGGATATATACTAAGGGTTTACAAATGTTTGCAAACTATCTTTCAATTTTCTTGTAGCTATTGCTCAGTAAGGTATTGTGATGAAGCTAATAGATTATCGAGATAGGTGCTGCGGTCATGTTATTAAACACACATGAAATAAGTGTTCATAAATTTATGTATTGAATCCAGCCAACCCCATTGCTTGACTATCACCTACTCCACGAACGTCTTCGCTTATTATCCTCAAAAATAATATTAAAAACATTAAACTGTTTACATTTCAGATACGAAACCGGTAACCATATACAAGCGGAAGAACAAGGTTTCTTGAAGAACGTCGGTGAAAACCAAGATGCTCTGGTGCAGCAAGGCAGTTATAGCTACACTGCGCCTGATGGTCAAATCATAAACGTCGAGTACACGGCTGACGAATTCGGCTTTCGTGTAAAAGGCGACCATATTCCAACCCCACCACCTGTTTCGCCTGAAATTCAAAAAGGTCTTGATATTATCTACGCGGGAATCAAAGCTAACCAGGTGAATATGACGTTATGATTTATTTTTAAGTTTAATGACTAGAGCTTTTATCGAAATTTAAGCTTAAGTATAATGCGACCAAAATATGAGGCGTACTCTGAGCCACCAAAAATATATACAGGTAGGTAACTTAAAAATTTACGGGATTTGGCAAAATTTAAGCATAAATTATTTTTATTACAAAATTGACGTTAAATGAAAAAAAATTTAAACATTATTTACTCTACCTATATTAAAAAGTATTGATACTCGCAGTCTTTAATACGACTAGAATAAACAAGAAATTAACTTTTTCCTAATGTGAAAAGTACCTATTAATGTACACATATTTAGTATTCTTCCTTAACTTGTGTATTTTTGTAGGCCTGTCATATATAACAGTTCAATTAGACACGGCTATTAACCATACTGAGTTAAATAACCATGTTTAAGTAGGTATTAAAAACCATCTGCACCAAATGGCCAATAAAAATAAAAATATGACAAAGTATTATACTCTGCGTCCAGTTTTCGTACAATTTAACCGTTAAGACATAAACTACAGCTAAATTTGCCGCCATAAAGTAAATAAGGGCTTAGCTTATTAGTGATTTATTTTAATTTTAACACCTGTTAAAATCAATAACTTTTAAATTAGCAATTATTTGCCAGATATTATCATCAATTAGTTAATGACGATAGGCAATGGCTGTACGTAAAATAATAAAGCATTTTTAATTATGAAAAAATGGCCAATTCAAACAATTATAAGAATATTGCATCATTTCAGTAGTCTTCAATTAAAAAAAAAACAAGTAATCAAAGTATGTAGTGACATTTCATTTTATTATACTCGTATTTTAAAACTAGATCATCAGTAGACTTTGGGAAAATTATATCTCTCTTATATCGTTTGGTAAACAATCAGATATCTTGGCGTACGAAATTCTGGCAATATTTTACTAACTTGAAATTTATTTGATATATTAAAAACTAAGCAGCTGCACCCGTCTTCTTGTGTAGTTTTGTCGTTTGTAGTTTGTACCTTAGAAGTTAGAGACCACTGAAAATGGTATAATCCCTGTACTAAAAAAAATTATGACTATGCAAACAAGATAGTTTTGGTGTTTGTTTGTGGTTTAAAATTAAATTATATACAGGAAGAAATGAAGAAGTAATTAATACACTTTGACGACAAAACACAAGTCACGAGGTATTTGTTACAAATTTTTATTTTGCACAGGAATAGAAAGTTTGACAAGGCATCCTTCCATAACATGATAAAATGTGCAGGTAACTTTGAAACTTTCGTCTCGACCGGTAATTTTTAAACCTAAAGCATCTCTAGTCATAATGAGACATTAGTACCAAAAGATCCCTTATATTGAAACATACAAAACAAAAAGAATAACAAGTCAATAGTAAGAATTCGGTAACTACCTACCGCTGGTTTTATTATATAATAATAATAACGTATACATCACAACAACGTCTACGCCCCAAACTAAGCATTAGCTTGTGTTTTGGGTATCAAGCGAAGACACCACATACGTATAACAACCAAGACCCAGTAACATTATCGATATTCATCATATAAATACTGACCCGACTTGGGGTTCGAACCTGGGATCTCCAGCTTTGTAGGCAGGGTCGCTACCGACTAGGCTAAGCGGTCGTCGTACTGTATATCCAAAATCCTCCAATTTCTCTAACCAAATCCACAATATTTGCAACACTAGAGGTCAATGTCAAAATAATGAAACTCTTAATTCCTCGATTTCTTCCAATTCCTCCAATCAGGTTCAAAATAATACTTCCAAAACAAAAGGTTGAAAAAAATCTCTGTACCAAGTTTTAATGAAATTCGCTGGAAAATAAAGAACGGACAGACAAAATGACTTTTCATAACAAAAGTATAGTCATCATCATCATCATCAGCCCATTTTACCCCACTGCAGGGGCTTAGGCCTTCCCCAGAGTCAGGAGGGGGTTTGGAGCTTAAATACACCACGCTTCTCCACTGCGGGTTGGGGATTGTAACGACCGCCATCTATTGACAGCGTCCGGGACCGACTGCTTAACGTGCTCTCCGAGGCACGGAGTCAGTGATAGTTAATGTACTTAAGTCAGAAAAACTCATTAGTACTCGCCCGGATTCGAACCAAGGCCCTATGGCCTTATAAACTTGAGACAGGTTCGTTGCGCTCTGGGCTATCACGACACGTAGTATAGTAATAATGATTAATGTCATAGCTTTCTGTTGCTTATACCTATTGTACAATTTTTTGATAGGTAGATAGAAGTGTCCCATTGTTTATGAAGTCTCAAGTACATTCAAGTATCGAACATAGATAGATATATACCACTACGTATAGATCGTCTGCCACCATCATCGCTGTAGGACAAAATATGTCATTCGAATAAAAAAGAAGAAGAAAACTTAAAGTTTAATTTTTTGGCTTTTTAGTAGTTCACGTGTTTTTGAAAAATTATGTATTATCTGTAAAAAATATACATCTATGGTAATCTTAAATGTATGTTTTTTTTTCTGATCTCAATAACAGTTTGTTTTACGCCGTAGAAAATTATATGGGACCACTTCGGTTCTCATAACAGAATAAAGTTTAAATAACACGTATACATGACAACAACGTCTAGGCCCCATACTAAGCATTAGCTCGTGTTTTAGGTACCAGCGAAGACACCACATACATATAACAACCAAGACCCGGTACCAAATGAACCACGACACCAATAAATACCATATATATAAAAAATATACACGTTCAAATACAGAATCACCTTTTCTTAAACTGGTTAAGAAGTGTACTCTAATGAGGGCTAACAAATAAATTTCCGATTGGATAAACATTTCTATTTTATTAAACATTCATTCATTATTTTCCCATTTAGGTTGAAAATAATAATGCCATAATTATGTTTAATTCTTTTATGCTTCTTTTATTTAAAGGACAAATCACTCATATCCATTTAATCATAGTTTAGTTGGCCATTTCGTATTTATAACGTATACGTATAACGTATACATGACAACAATGTCTAGGCCCCAAACTAAGCATTAGCTTGTGTTTTGGGTACCAAGCGAAGACACCACATACATATAACAACCATGACCCGGTACCAGTATCGATATTCATCATATAAATACTGACCCGATCTGGGTCTCGAACCCGGGACCTTCAGCTTCGCAGGCAGGGTTGCTACCCACTAGGCTAAGCGGTCGTCAATTTGATTCGTCGTAGGTAGGTATACTTAAGTAGAATGTGGTGCAGCATTGTGACAAAAAAAAACTCTCATTCGGAACGTGTTCAGTTAAGTTTAAAAAGTTACCGAATCGTTTATAATAATTAATGAATATTCAATTATATTTTCAGGAGCGACAAGAGTTGGAATACAAAAACAATCCTGAGGCTGCCAAACGGCAACAAGATCGGGCCGAGCTCGATTATAAGGGTTTTTACTACCAGCAATAAATCAATTGTAAGAAACAATGGACTACTGTAGACGCAGTACAATGTCTTTGCCTCAAAATACTCAGTTCATGCGATGTACCTACCTACCTACTACAATAACATTTTGTAACTGCACTATTAATAATAACTAGAATTTATTACTTAATAACGACGGTAATAAGGAGGAATTCACTATAGTACTGATAAAAGTACTACAGTGAATTCAGATTTTATGCACTTGATTTGATTTGATTGCACTATCAGTAGAACAATTGATGATCGAGGTCATCATAAATGCCTGGAACCCAAAAACAAAAAAAAAACTACGCGTCATCATGATCACGTTACAGGAACCATAATTTCTGCTGACGCAAATTTTTTTCCTCTTCATATACCTCGTTTTTAGAGTTCCGTCCCCCAAAGGGTAAAAAACGAAATCCTATTTCTAAGACTCCGTTGTCCGTCTGTCTGTCTGTCTGTCCGTCTGTCACCAGGCTGTATCTCATGAAACGCGATAAACAGTTGTATTTCTGTTGCCGCTATAACAACAAATACTAAAAAACAGAATAAAATAAATATTTAAGGGGGCTCCCATAAAACGAACGTGATTTTTATGCTCGTTTTTTGCTCGATATTGATAACGGCGACAGGTAGACGCTTGAAAGATTCACAGAATATTTAGTTATATATTCACTTTAAAAAGAAGTAATGAAATTAAAATAAAACAAATATTTTAAATTTCCAATACAACAAACGTGATTTTTTTTATATTGCACGGTGGTATGGATGGAACCCTTGGTGTGTGAGCCCGACTTGCAGTTGGCCGGTTTTCTTATTATAGGGGTCATCCATTGGTCGATTGGTGACGAACTCTTTTTTCAGGGTGGTTGACATTTTTTCTGCGAGAACATACAAAGCTACCCCCGATAGTATAAAAAGGAAACTGACGTAAAGTTTTTTGTCTGATACACCTTTCTTCTATCGGAACCATAAAATTTTTCAATGAAAAGTTTTTTTTTTACAATTTGTTTTATAGATCATTTGATATTAAGAATAATGATATTTTCTAGCCCTTTCGATACACATTTAATGTGTATTTTACATTTTACGAATAAAAACGTAACTATTTTACAAAACCATTTTACAAATGTTTAAAACCAAGTGATGCTACTAAATCGTTGAAGAATAACTAGTATTTGTTATTATACAAAATATATTTATTCTGATTTTGTGAGTAGCAAATGATTATATCAAATTAATTTTTGATTCATTCTATTAGAACACGACCGTTCATGTAAAACAGTAATTCTGAGCTGTCATGTGTAGATTTATATGGATAAAATGTCAGTATTTAGTAAAAGTTCTTTAATTCCTTAAATAATAAGTGACGAGACTATATTTCTATTAAAGGAAATAAAATGTACATGTTTCAGTTTTATGTGCATACAGCCAATGTGATTTTTGTGAGTATAGAGTGTGATTGTTTAAATTAGATATTTTTTTTTATAATTTTGTACATACCTTAATTATTTATCTAAGCTAATTTGAATAAATATTGTTTTATATTTTTATAATTGTTTTTTATTCTGATAAGATAATAATATTTATCTATGTATATATTATTAAAAAAAAAAGTATTTATGTATGTATATCAGTTGTCTAGTAACCCATAACACAAGCATACTACTTGTTTACTTTGGGATTAGATGGCGCTGTGTGGGATGTCCCATATATTTAAAAAAAAATAAAAATTCTTTTTAATATTTTTACGATTTTCAAAATAGTACATTTAATATTACTTTATAATATATAAGGAGGAAATAAAAGGCGGGAGTTTGAGCAAAAGTACCTACCCTAAATATTGATGATGAAATTTTAAAGAAAGGAAATTTAAAAAAAATACACCATGTAAATAGCACTAATCGACAAGATCAATCGTAAGGATAACATTGTGTCTTATACAAGGTGAGATTTTAGTAACCAGACAAAATTTATCTAGATTTTAGGTATCACCAATAGACCTCATTGTTTAAAAAAAAATATGAGTTACATTTCCATAATAAATTATTTTATCTACAGTGTTATTTTATAACGTTTTGTTGCCTTCTTAACGCTTTAGTAAACGTACACGCCCGAGGCCTTGAAACGTGATGGGGCGGCGGGCATGAATGGTGACTAGAGTTATTGGTTTTTTCGGGAAAGGTTTGTGTAGTTATATCTCAATATTTTTCTATAGAACGATACTAAAAAGAAACAAGACGGCTATCGGTTTTCTACCAAAGATTATTATATTAAAATTTGGCTGGTCCTTAAAACCTCATCCTGTATAAAAGGAGACCAATTTTAAAAGCACAATAAATTGTATTCTGTTTTGAAACATATCATCAGACCGTTAATGCCCCGCTGCAGGGGCTTATTCCTTCCCTTGGAATGCGGGGCTTGTAGCTTGATCCACAGTTCAAGCAGTTTCAGTGCGGGCTGGTGGATTGTAACGACTGCCATCTATTGGTGGCCATCGGGGCCGACGGTTTAACGTGGTCTCCGAGACACAGTCAGTGATAGTTATGTATGTTATACTATATTACATTAGCTAGAAAAAAACTCGTTGGTAAATGCCCTAGGATTTGAATCACGGCCTTCTAAACAATAAGCGGGCTCGATACCACTCGGCTATCACTTGAAACTTCGCGAAATTAAACAGTTTTAAACAATTAAACATTACCAATTAGTTGGTTTTGGGCTGAATATAAACCACTCCTGGCCTCATAAAATAACGATTTGAGTAAATTGTCGACATCGAATCGATAAAATATATTATCTATATGTAACGACGAAAGCTGTTTAGCGAATACAAAATACTAGCAGTTATATTAAATAAAAACTTTCGCTGTTAAAATTATGGTTTAATTTTTAACTTTTTTACATGAATAAAAATAAGGTTTTGTATATTTTTATAATTAACATTAATTTCAAATCGAATCAGTCGCAAGTTCCAAACTTTACACATAAATCTGTAAATAAAAATTACACAATAACAACAAAGTTGCACAAGCACAAAAGAAATTTTCCTAAGAAAAACCTAAGATTATGTTCTTCCCACCATGATAAGCACAAGAATTCTCAGGAAAATTCGCCAGAAGTTTCGTTACATGACATGTAATTTTTTATACATTTATAGGTTATGTATATGACAAGAACTCCAAGTAATAATTTTTGGAATTTTCGTCGGTTTGTTTGTTTGGACACTATAACCTTAAAAACTACTAAACTAACTTCAGTGACTCTTTTAATAGTTTATTCTAAGTGTAATCTATGATAAAACGTATTACACTTGGTTATCTAGGCAGTGGCACTAGTCCTATGGGACTACTGGAACTGAATAGTGTCAGTTGTCCCAGCCTGGAACTACGCACTGATACTAGTGGGATAGACCGGATTTACTCAATGATTTTTCAAGACAGGGTGAGACCGAGAACTAAATAATGTAAATCCTGTAATTTACGAAGGCAAATTAGCGAGCAGCAGCTAGTATAGAAACTTAATTACCAGGAAGAATTTTGTCACACACAAAAATTAAGTATATACACACGAATTATTATATCTTTTCGTACGTAAATAGAATCTTTATTAATGAATTTAAATGAAAATTATAAATTGCTTAATGTTAAATTTATAATAATAATAAATCATATAAATGACACATTTATAGCTTTTTTATAAATAATATATTGACATATTTACGAAACTTTTTTGAAGTGTTACAAAACATCGTTATAATTGTTATAATTTAACGAAATATCTGAAGCGAAACCGGATCTGTCGTCTTCATAAATATTGATGCGTTGCTCCATCCCTAACACTCCTTGTCGCCTTGTCCATGTGATCATAGATAGCTTTTTGCATTTTCATTAAACCTTTAATACATGATCTATGCTCGGATAGATTTCGTAAGCAGCGTCTGCAGGTTTAGAACATTATAAAAGTTTCCAATATTTCTACCTGATTTTCTAGCATACCGTACCTTCAAAGATAAGAATTACTGACCTATAAGAGTAATAGATTGACTTAATTGCTTGGTGCTAATATAAAACAAAAACAAAAGGAAAATGTACAGTAAATAACCAAAGACAGAAATAAGTATTAGATTGACCTACTTGCTCATTTAGACACAAAAAGACCAAAACTGCACTCCCTGGCGGTTCGAGATGCTAATGAAGATTTTTTCGGCAAGTAATAAAAGCTTTGAAAAGGTCACATTATGTAGGTTTCAAATATATGTAAATTATAGAAATAAAATTACTTTAACAAAAAAATGAATATTATTGTTTCCTAAATCATTCACTAAGTACATACAAAAATAAATTTTAAAAATTACATATATGAATTTTCTAAAAAATTATTTAGATTAGGTCGGATGATACCTAACTGTACTGGTGGTGAAGTTTCTTTTTCTAGATTTTTTATTTTGCCAATTTGACACAAATGGGTCGATTTTGTGGGTATGCTAACCTCAAACCATGCTGCTAATTCTATAGTAGATTACAGCTTCCACAAAAGCTTGAAATTTTTTATCATTGATTTTAGTGGCTGGTTTAACGCATGGTTCATTTCACAAATCAATATTTAAAATGCAAAAACTAAAAACGCACTATGCGTTCGTTAATCATGTTTCATCCAAACAGAAAACTGACGTTACGAGCTGTACCTGCTGCATTGGAGGTACGACGGGATTTTTATTTAATAAAATTACCCGAATTTTCAACGTATCCACGTTTGCGACTTCGATTGTGGAAACAATTAGAAAAGAAGACCGTGGGTTATATTTGAAAAAAAAAGTTCCACATTAAACGTATACATAGGTTTTAGAAAGTACCGTCTGTTTTTATAATTTGGTATGGTTTGTCCATCCGTCCGATCACGGTCTGACATCATTATTTTCTAGAAACTTGGTATAGAGGTGTGCTTCAACCTTTAGTTATGTAAGTACCATTTTGGACCTGATTGGCTAAGTCTATGCAATGAAAAACCAGCGGTTCTTACCAAATTCTTACGTTTGACTTGATTTTATTTAAATTGCCCAGTAGCAGATACGGCAATTCCATACTTAAGTTCCAATTAATTACGTATATTAGCGTGTGTCGTCAGACGGTGTCTTCAATGCTGGAGAGGGATCAAATTTCGAAGCAATGAAACACAAAACAATAATGCACATAAATTAACAAAACTTATTACACGTATATTCAATCTTACAATATAAAAAGCTGGTCCTTCGGTTTCGGCCATGCTCGGTTTTATATCGGGAATCTTTGGAAAGTAGTTTGTACTGTATTCTCTGGTAAACAAAATTGTTTCATAAAATAAGTCATCGGGTGCAATACTTAGAAACTTTAAATTCTCAAAACAAATTTACAGTTCACACGACTGAACTATAATAATAATAATAATTACTGGGACATCTCACACAGCAACATCTAGTCCCAAAGTAACCAAGTATTATGCTTGTATTATAGGGTACTAGACAACTGATAAATATATTTAAATATTCTTTTTTTATAATGTATACATATATAGATACTTTTACACCCAGACACGGAACAAATAGACATGTTTATGCACACAAATATTTGTTCCGGGCGGAGATTGAACCCACGACCCTTGGCTCCGCAGTTAGGGTCTCTAAACACTCGGCCAACCGGTTAGTCAATTAGCTATGGTGGTAACGTATAATAATAATAAATAAATAATTAACAATAAAAACAACGAAAAATTTATCCTTACGTATTTTTCATTGGACTATTCGTTAGAGTTTACATTTCTGACTCATTTCTTTTAGTATTCCTTCGAATCCTACTGAGTAAAAATGTTCATTGTTTTTATTTGTCATGACATTAATAAGGTACACATACAAAGCAATCTACAGCAAACGAAACTAGCAATGTTACAAATGTTTTAAAGTTCAACTAAATTCATCGACAAAAGGAAAATAAATCAATATTATAATATTCACTGTTTAACCGTTTGCTTGTTCCGACAAAGAAACCATCCAACTAATATTACTAGTGTATAGAACCGACGGACACCGCGAATCATATGTTTGAACCAAGTGTTGTTGCCGACCGGCAACAATTCAATCAGTGACTAGTCTACGCTCGTCGTGAGCGCATACCGAAAACGTGATTAAACAACAATTCAAAAATTCCGTCGTGGCTGTTACGAAAAAACTCGAATAAAAGAAAAATCAGATTTTTTTTATTTTTAATGTTTGTTTTATATTGATCTATAAGTATAATTAAGATGCCGTACATATCATGTAATAAGGTTTAAAATAAAAAAGTTTCTGACTTCGTAATACTTGTTTTAGTTCATCAGCTGTATGCTAAAGTGTGTAAAAAATATTTAAAAAGGTGTATTTAATAATTGGAACGATTCATTAACTTTTATCTTTATAAAATGATTATAAATGATTCTTTTTCTAATGACTCACCTGTGTAATTATGTCTTTGGTTAAATTTTTTAGTTCTTCGACCTGAGCAACCTTAGATAGCAGATTCATCAAGATGAAGCGCTCATCAAAAACCCGAGCGCAGTGATAGACGTAGAGATTAGGCGTAAGGTCATATGTCATTATAATTGTTTGTTTTAAATATTTTGTTAATTTATAATTGAAATGTAATTTCGGGTTTTTTTTTGTATGAAATTTACATGTGTGGCAAATTAAATTCTACTTTACAGTGAATAAATACACCGAAATAAAATATAATTAAACGATGAAAAAAGGCTTTGAATTTGTATACCAAATACAAAAAGACTTTCTCCTCAACCTAACATACTTATGGACAATGGTTTGAAGTCGGATTTTAAATTTACGTAGTAATTTAATATTTTCGTTTATTTATTATCTTTAATTTTTTAGAGATAAGTAGCTGTAGTTTATTTGTATTCAGTAGTAGGCTTCGTCTCTTAAACGTGTTGCTCAAATGAGACAGCGTCGTTTGGAAAAAAAAAAAAAACTAGTTCCGAAAAGGGTGATCATAAAAAAAAAAATAGGGAAATAAATGTAACGATTTGAGCGTCGGGTGATTAGTCACAGTCATGAATACAGTGGAAACGGAGCAATTACAGAAGCAAATGACGGATCCATACAAATTCACACAATATTTTTTACCAATCCTAACCTTACCTGTCTTGCTTCCGCCCTCGCTGCAAAACACTCGATCACATGACTCATATGAGCCCGAAGAAGAAGCTATTGTACACCGTTGAGGATTTCCTCTCGACTACCTTCCATTTACATCATCAGATAAACTATCTGTTCTGATAAAGTATTTCACCATAACATTTTATTTTCTATAGAACTACACTTGCGTGCTCGAATTTTATTAAAATCGGTTAACAGAAAGTGGGTGAAATTGAAATAAATGTGATTCATCCCCTAATCTTCTAACCTTATAGGTGGAATATTTTCATTAAATTTAAACAGAACCAACTTCGAGATTTAGCCTATTTACAATTTGACTACAATTGGTTCACAATTGACGTAACAAATACTCGAAAAAATACAAGCGCATTGAAAAACTTTTGTTGAAGTTGGGCAAAAAAGGATTTCCAACAAATGTTGCTACCCTGTTGGCATTCTTGGGATTTCACATAAAGAATTGTGCAACTTCTATTATAATTTTTTTATGGAACTCCTTCCCCCTTTAAGGCATATATTATATATTACATGGTAGTTAGCGTACATATCCATTTAGAGTAAGTAACCTTATTATTAAATGTAAAAAATAAAAGAATATAATTAACTACAATAAAATCTATATCTTAAACGTTAATGTCTCACGTTTTGTATATGTACAAGTCTATATAAGTCTATATAAGTAAAGTGCAGTAAGCCGCATGCACAAGTCTCGCGAAGTTCATAGGTAAAGAAGCTGGTATAAAAGGCTGGGGTCGCATCTCCGGTACACAGTGTGATTGCTCTTCCGAGGACTTTGTCACTTGTACCTTTGAAGCCCTTAACATGGTAAGCATTACAATGTGGTTCTATTAATAAAAAAATCAGTAATTAGGAAATGGAGCTGTGCAAATGTATTGTTTGCCTACATATCTGTGTAAATATTTTCTAAAAAGTTTGATTGGTCGTGTTCGGTACAGATGAGAAATTCTCACAGTTTATCTCCCTCTGCCTGTCAGTCTATAGGTCACAGTTATTTTAATCATACAATATTAAAACTAAAGGATTACAGTTTCGCTTATTTGTAACCGCTATATGAATATTTGGAATGGCGATCCCTTTATTTTTTTTAAATATAATGTTCTTTGGAATTCTTCAAAGCCAACATATTTATGTGTAAAGTCCTACAGTTTTTTAAACCGCGTTAATACATTATTTTTATAAAATTAACTTATTTCTCGTGACACGATGTAATATAGATATAAAAATATAATTACTACGGATTTATGTAGTATAAAGCGAATTAACTAACATAGTTTGAATATGAATTGAACAGCGATAATTTACCTGTATTTTTTACATAATTTTTAGGATTTAGCTCCTGCATGAATTGCTTGGTTTTAATTAATTTTTTAATGTAAATCATAATTTAATACAAAAAGATTTTTTTTATATTTATTGTTTACTTTAGATATTAGAAATGTATTGTTTTTTTTTGTAGATAAATTATAGGACATTAAAATTTTGTTGAATTCAGAGTACACTAAAATGCTAAGTCAGACTACACTAAAACTTGATTTTTTAAGACTCAAAGTAAAAAACAAAAAATCACTTGCATTAAAAATTTAATTTATATACAAGAAACGAGAGACCAGAACTAATAAGATTATTTTTAAAAACCAGTACAAATTATCAGTGTTAAATTTAGTTTAAAAACTTTTTCCAACTAATGTATTTTGAGATTATATAAAAAATCATTTATAAAAACATTTGTTGTTTTTTTGTTATACTACATCACGCTATTAAACTATAAACTATTAAAGAAATCCCAAAAATACGATAAAAAAAGTTATGGTTTTACACATAAATATGAGTATATTGGCTTTGATGAATTCCAAACAAGTCGTATTGTTTGTAAAAAAAAAAATACCAAACCGTACGAATTACCGTGTATAATTGTGTATTAAAATCCTGAAATAAAAAATCTAGCGTTTCTCCCCTACCACACAACCCTTTCGAGTTTGGTATAGAAATAGCCAATTTGAATTATTATCATTTTAATATTTTTCAAATACACTGAAATTACAGACATTATATAGCCTGTTGTCTTAGTAATTTCTATTTTTCATGTGAATACCAATTTATATATAAAAAATTATACTGTACGTGACAAAGAGAAACTTTCATGTCTGTCAGTGGTTGCCGCATGAAGTCGTAAAGTCGCGGTTGGCACACGAAGTTTGTATACACATTGCATTGTTCGCACGCGCTTTCGTCGATCACGTTCTTCCGGCAATGCATCTTGATGCATGAAGCGAATGTCGCATATTTGCATGCCGAGATGTACATAATACATTTACGTTAGTGTTAATGTGTATAAGAGGTGTGAATTTATAATGAGATAGATATGAATATAAATAAGAAAAATAAGTAAACGATCGCCGCACTAAATGATGAAATCGCCTTCGTGGACTAAACATTTGTATTTTTTTGGCTATTCACACGAATAACATTAGCCCATATTCATTACCCACATAACTTGTTTTTATTGTTAAAATTATAGTTTATTTGTTACTTTATAGTTCTCTCTATTTTCCTTTTTTCTCTTCTTTTTGTAACTTTATTCCTCGCATCCTTCTTAACCTTTCAAAACTAATACCAGAAACCCGCGATGAATTTTTTTTTTTTTTTGTTTAATTTAGTATTTGTGTACTATTTCATTTTTTTTAGTGTTTATAGCATTTAACCATTTTGTAATATAAATACACTAATATAGGCCAAACTTTTTTCCAGCAGCACTTTAATAGCTCTTTATGCATCAAGAAAGCAAAAATTGTTTTTGTTGTGAGCGCTAAATTTGAATCTCAATCAAGCGAAGGACTTTAAGCGAAAGAAAGCGAAGGAAGTCAATTTACTCTCATGCGGCACACAACTTTTCACTTCACTAGCAAGAAAATACTACGGATGCAAGAAAACATATTGTTGTTAGATTCAACAATAAATTTATTTATTGTTTATTCAACAATTATAATATTTATCTGTGTATATATTATAAAAAAAAGAATATTTAAGTATGTATATCAGTTGTCTAATAACTCATACCTAACAAAAGCATAATACTTGCTCACTTTGCGACTAGATGGCGCTGTGTGGGTTGTCCCATATAAATTAAAATAAAAAAAATTTCAAAATTTATAATTTAAGCATTTTCAGTTATTTTTCATGTACCTTTTACGAAAGAAAGCCAAGCCCAGGAAAATACCGACACAACCAACGCATTTATTCAAAGTCCAAGAAACCGACTCCGCTATCAGCGAGACCGGATCTGCTGTGAATATCCCATTTCTGAATCCTTTAAATTATTGTTCTATACTTAATCGTTTGTTGTTACTAGCTATCTAGAACGATGTGAACTTTTCATATGAAATGGTCTGTTAAATTGATACCTAAATACATAAATACATGTAATTGTTTTTTTTTTTTTTTTAACATTATGGTGTAATCTGATGCCGGAATAAACATTTATTATTTATTTATTATTATTTATATTACACGTTACAAACCAACCAGCGCAGGATTTCCATATAGAGTCAATTTTATACATTACGTTAAATACAGCTCCTTAAATTAGTATTATTGAATATCACATTTCATCCTTGCCTATAAAATTAAACAACAATATAATTTTATATTAAAATCCTTAAAATCCACATTTCGATAACTACTTTAAAATATAATTACGAACTAGTCCATCTCATTAGTTAGTCCCCTCTCCACTATGAAACCGACGAAGCTGTGGTTTCAGTGTTAATATAGCTAGGCTGTAACAGATAGACGAGCGAACGGTGCACTAAAAATTCGAAAATCTTATTAATAATACATTGAAATCTATTTTCTAGATACACATACTTTTCTTGGCTATCGTGGCAGTAGCCCTGGCGGCTCAAGGCCAATCTGACGACCCCATACCTATCGTGAGGTACGAGAGCGATGGCCCCAACGTCGACGGCAGTTATAAATGGCTGTAAGTTCATGAATGACACGAGCTAGCTGATACATTAATTAAACCTATCATATATTTTCTGGTAAATTATGAAGCGTCCGGGTCAGTGAACTTAGGCATGTTATATATATATATATATATATATATATATATATATATATATATATATATATATATATATATATATGGTTATAAATTGAAGTTTTATCTTTATATCTTTAATTATTTAATTCTTATCTTATTATATATAATATCTTTAAATTTTAATATAAAATTTTCATAATAAACAGTGTTTTTTTTTTATGGTCAGAGCCATAATTTTCGTCACAAAATTACCGTGGTTGTTGGATTGAAACTTAAATATACAAAAATAAATCGCATTAAACGAGCGTGTTTGAAATTTTCCAAGCGATTCCTTCAGGAGCTAGATATATTATTATGTGCATATATACTTGACGTCGATTATTGACTCTTACCCATCACTAGTTGTGTTACAGGAGGACTGTCAACACTTTCAGGGTTTTTTTCTGGAAAGCACTTGAACACTTCACACTTAACAAAACGAAGGTCAACTTCAGAGATGAAAAATAACAAATTGTCAGTATAAAATATTCAGTTTTATTTTCTTGTCAGGTGACATATTCGTGTGTCAGAAATATACAAATTGACTTTTTAAGTTATTTACATAGGCACTTAACAGTCGTGTATCTATTTGCTAAGTTTTTCGTCATTTTTTGTAATATATAGTATTGTCAGCAGGTTCTAGCTACCTTTGCACGCTATCCAATCAATCTTGGGTTAGAAAGCGCTAGAACTTGTAAAGCCTCTAATATATAGCCTAACATAACAGTCAACGATCACTGGAGTATTAACAACGAAGCCGATGTTGAATTTGTTGATAAGGAGAGGAATAAACGAATTGTCGGGATCGACGATGATGACGCGATGTCAAAATTTAAAAGAAGCGCATGTCGATAAATTCACGACATCCACTTTTTTGTAAATTCTGCATGTCGCTGTATTACTTTGACATGTTGTTAACACTCTACCTATCGTAGGCTGTCAAGTTCACCAAATATATTAGAAGGTTTAAACGTTCAAGAGCTTTCTAAAAAACCTCTTCACTAAACTTTCTGGAAGAGAACTAGTTATGAGTAAGTCGCAATAGCCGATGTTGAGGTTCCTCTACTAACTATATGATACAATTAAAAATCGTAACTATAACACATTTTCGTTAACAGTTATGAAACTGGCAACGAAATCAACGCCGAAGAATCGGGTTACGTAAAAAACTTCGGCAAAGGCGAAGGAGAGGAAGTGCAAGTAGCAGAAGGGAAATTCAGTTATAAAGCCCCTGATGGAACTGTTATATCTCTATCCTACATTGCCGACGAAAATGGCTTTCAACCGCAGGTAAAACATGATATAATATTATTCATAGAACTTATTACGGCAAACAAAAAATTAGGAAGTTTATTGCACAATCTTGAATTTTATCATAAACTATAAATATGGGTATAATCGATTTTATACTATTAAAATAAATAAAGTACAAATAATTAATTTAGAATTCTAGAAACGTTGCTAAGACGAAATATGTACACATCAAAATCATTATGTTTCAAATCACTGCAACATTAAAATATCTAATTGTCACTCAAACCGCCCGTTATTTTCTCAGTTTTCCACATAATATAACAACATTAAAAAATATTAAAAAGTTAACATATTTCAGAACAGGTTTTATAAAAAAAATTTATCGAAACATTATGTGTGGTCGATACAGAAGGCATAATAATGAAATAAACATCCAAATAAATACCACAACGTGTCATAAAATTTCGTCACAATCGATGGAATTATGCGCGTTCCGAAACCGGTTAACGCTTTACCGAGAATCGTACATCTTAGATGGAAATTTTGCGACATCACCTGAAACAATAATCTTTATGCCTTTTAAAGGATAAGTTAAGAAAATAGCGGTCTTTAACGTTTCGCAATGAGACGTCAAATAAAATTACGTCTTGACACCAGACTAAAACGCGTTTCGGTGAATAATCAGACCTTGACCTCCCTCAAAGAGGACGATATGTCCTCATGACATCGATCTGTTTTCCTGGAAACATGGAATTTATTTCTTTATACATATTAATATCATGAGATTTTTTACGTCGCTCACGCATATCTACACAGTCATAGGCACAGAGCAACTAAAATGAGGCCTCATTTATACCAATATACACACACGATAGGTTGCTATTAATGACTTGTTTAAATTTTTTTGCACCCGTGGAATAAACGCATAAATTACCTATTTTGGTTCAACACAAATATCAGTACAAGCTTATGACATTCAAAGGTATATTCCAGCGTTCTGTAGCCAAACAACAAAAAATAGAATCCTAATATGTTTATCCTGTCCGTCTGTATGTATTTGTATTCGTCTGTCTGTCACAGCTATTTACTCGGACACTATTGCCCCGACATTGACGAAATTTGTAAAGTGTAATCTATTAATTAATGGTGTAGTGAAATTAAGACAATTATTTAAAGAAAAAATAAAATTTGAGATGAAAAAAAAATTAACGCCCATAAGCTGTTCAGTCAAAGATTGTTCAGTTTTGCGCACCTAAAGATGTGTGTTCAATTTTTCAACTATGAGACGGAAAATACTAGTAAGTACAACTAAAAATAAGCTTTCAATGGAAATTAGTTTGAATAATATATATATTGGGTAGTTTTTCATATTTTGGATATTTTCCGTTACACGTTATCTCGAGTGAAGACCGCAAAAATAACTTTGTTTTCCACATTGTCTTTGAGAAACATTTTACTGACAAAGAAATCCTTTAATGTGCCGACACGCACTCGTCCGGTTTTTTGCACTAATTAAAATTTGTTATCTCGCTATCCTCTTTCCCTTTTCCTTTCTTTCTTTCTTCTTTTTATGAATTTTTTCTCCGCCTCTTTTTTGTCCTATCTAAACTAAATTGCAATACTACGCATCATAAAACGCACCAAGTTTTAGGATTTAGTTAGTACTAAAAAGGTTTTAGGAAGGATCCCTGACCCTTCCCTAAGGTACCCTAAGCTTATTATTCCTCCACTCAATCTCTGTGATAGTAAAATATTCCTTGAACTATAGTAAATAAGATTAACAATACATTTAAAGTCACTTTTATAATAGTTTAAAATTATTACAATAACTGACTTCGCGAGGTCAATCACTTATAGGCAACCGAGAGATGTATGATGTAGTATTCCACATATAGATCTAGGGATAAAAATGGCTTTTAACTCAATCAAAGCTCTTCAGACCGTCATATAGTGCCATCACAGTCGTATAGACCTTTATTCATCATGTACAGAGAAACTGTTTTTGTGTATTTCTGAGCTGTAGCGAAATAGTATCAAATATCATATGACAATTTATACGTACAAAGCCGTGTGATGTCGAATAATTTGTATTCTTTTACGAAAGAGAGACCCGTTTTGGTTTTAGGGATGCACAGTTTTATATTAATCTTCCACAATCGTAATAAATAATTAAATTCAAATTATTATAATGCATCAATGACATTTAAAAATTGTACAGTTATGTATTGCTCAATTCAAATGCATTTGTAATTGAAATACAATTACGGTATTTGTATCTAATTATTTCAAGCTATTTTATATATTGTATAATGCGAATATAATAAATAAATAATTTATTTAAGAACTATAAAATTCACAGACTGTTTAAAACCTAAAATCTAAAACACGAAAAGAAACGACGAAAACGACGAAACACGAACAAAAGGATAACCATGACGATGAAATAACTAAAATGTTTAGGTAAATTAAACATCAAATGGGCCCTAGTCCCTACACTATAATAGCAGTATACAATATCCAAGGGCTCCTTGACTTCGAAAATCCGGTTATTTAATATTAAATAAAAAATCTGCATAAAGGACACAATCAGTCATCGATTACGGATTTATGGTGATGGGAAACGATCAGATATATTTGAGCTTATATAAGAACACGAAGACTCGGTATGAGTCGATTTGCCAATATGTGCGCAATAAACTTCGTAAAATATCAGCCGACGACCCGCCTCTGACCCATGCTTAAGTAACGTGTCGTTTTAACTTAAACTTAAAGGTGGATAGTGTCACAGCCTAAGAAGGAGCAGTATAGGTAAAATATATTTAGACGATTATAATTAGGCGCATTGGATATTTGACACCTGGTATACCATGCTTTAAGATAATATTTTCTATTATTTCTTCTATGATACTAGGTATATCTTCATTTTAATATATTTTGCTGTCCAGGTTCCGTACATGTGTTTCGACGTTTGATACATTAAAAAATTCCGTCAATCACCCACGGGCCTTCAGAATCGTTAGTCGTATAGTTGTAACTTGGTATATATAGTTCAGACGGTTCATACAACGTCACAAGCTTTCAAAGTTATTTATAAACTTCCATAAAACTTGCACCCCTGGTGGGTAGGATTGAACTTCACTTACTAGGTTATGTTTGTGTAGTTAGTAAGATTGGATGTTTAAATGATACGATAGGTTTTTTTTTTCTAGGTTACGCTAATGCGTTGCGGTTTCGCCCAACACTTAATTTCTCATTACCAAAGTGTTCTTAAAGATGTCAGACATTTTATCTCTGGTATAAGATCATGCAAGGTTACCACAAAGGCCCACCACAAGTGGTATTGCTCTGGGATAAAAAAAAAACAGAAATTTATAAACGGTACAAATTAATAACGACTTTGTATTAAATTTTCAGGAAAAATATGGATGTATTTTTTTCGTTAGTGTTGATTTGGCTGACTTTGACATTGATTTGATTTGACAACTATTGACAGTGTAGAGTTTATTTCACTCCCTAATACATTCCATTGTAATAAATATACCTTATAAAATTTGCACGTCATTTTGACAATGATATTTACTTTATTTATTTTCTAAACTTGAGCTTTACTTTATTGTCATCACTCACTTTGAAACTTCACTGAATTTCACTGTCGACTTAACTTGACCCAGCCTGTGTGTCTTTATGTTGGACCAAATTGATACAGATGGTAAAGTATCGAGTAACAATGAAACACAAGGCAATCGCTGCCTTCGTTTGATCTAGATTATTGTGGGAGTAACGACCGCGCTAGCGTCCACTCGCTGTATAGACACAATGCTTGTCATAAAATGTCATTGTTTCAAAGAAACATAAAGCAGATTTTTTTATTTCTTAACATTTTTAGCGTCGAGTCAGTCGATTCAAGTCAGTGAAAGTCAGTTCATATTCAGAGTGAGTGATGACAAAAACTGAAGCTCAAGTTCTATATGCGGTGTGGTTTCAGCTGTGCGGTAATTTGCAGTTTTTTTCAAACCCTTTTTCACCGCTTATTTAACCATTTATTTATTATTTAACCAACCATCACCGTTAACCATTTAGGTATTTTATTATATTTTATATACTTATAAATTATATTTCGTAAATTTTCTACAAAAACATTATCCCACCAAATTGACACAGTGAAGTCATAAACGCATTTAATGTGGTAATTCCTACGTTAAGACACTATAGAGCCTACAGTTAGTAGTCCATAAAGTTAAAAAAACGAATTTAAAACTGCTTCAATTGCATTTAAGTCTGTAGAACTATTTTCTCTGTACAAAAATATTTAAAGAATATGACGTCACTAAAAGCTTTGTTAACTAAATCTAGCGTGATAATTTGTTATTAATTCGGCATTGAATTATTAACAAAATTTATATGCTTTGAATAAAAAATGATTTCGAAGACAAATCCACGAATATAAAATTTAAATAAATAGTTTTGTTTCGCGTGTCATTGATTATAAATAGGTAAACTGTTTTACATATTTTCATTGTCAAAACTAAAAAGTGATATGCGTTAAATGCACCGGTTAAATGTCAACCATTTGATAAATGATACCTGTGCACATTTTTTAATATAAATAAATGCTGAAGTAATTTCATAGTTTTTTCCTTTAGACACAATTTTAAATTGCACTTCTAAAACTACAGGCTATGTTAACTTCTATTTTATCAGTGACTTTACAAATTTTGGTGATTTTGTTCGGCAGCATTTGTCGATCTGAAGTTATAACTTGTTTCATTAATTTGGTTCATTTAAAATTTATTTTTTGAAGCATAAGTTAGATGTCAGTGTAGATATTCTTTATTATGTCTGTGCTGTTTGTGTTATCCTTAAAGAAGTTCATCTGAGGATCTACTTTTTATACAATATTAAATTAATTTTCAAGGATGACATACAAGGATAGAAGTAGGTTTTTCATTATTATTGTTACTTAGAGTTTGAAGTATAACCTTTTCAAAAGGCTTTAGATAATTGTTACTTTTTTCTGTCACCACCCGCCCGGCTCATATTTTTAAATCGAATCGATTTATTTTACAGAAGATTATTATATTATTTTAGATAAATATTCAAAAATTAACGAAAAAACAAATCTTAATCTTTATTCCGTTGTTTTATTCTTTAGTAATTTAATGAAAAATTAATCGTTATTTTTCTATATAGACCAGTCTAATGACAACTATATACATTAAACCCAAAACGATATTCAAATTAGACTTAAGTTGAATTTGCCTGTTTCTAATAAAAATGTTAATTTTGTTAAATATAAGAAATACGTTATACGTTTCTGATTGGTTATGCATTCTAAGATATAATGTCACTAATATTTCCGTTTTTATGTTCCTCAGGGTGAACACCTGCCCACGCCTCCGCCCATACCTCCAGCGATTCAAAAAGCTCTCGATTATTTGAAAACTTTACCACCGAGTCCTGAAAGTGCATCTGACCCGCAACCTAAGCCACGCCCTAGATTTTAGAAGTTAATAGGCTAGAAATATACTGGAAACCCTAGTTACTTTGTCCAACCAAGATAATCTTACCTTTTATGGCATTTGCTAATAAAAATCTTTGCCGTTTAGGTAAAAATAGCCTGATTAATAAAACGGGATATATTTTTGGTTTGTTTCTTTAAGGACAGATTCCGTTTAGGAGAGATTCCCTTTAAGACAGATTTTGTACAGACAAGAGAAAAGGTTTCGATTTGTCCCGATAAGGACAGAATGTTTTTAACCAACGTCCTCTAAATACGCGTTTACGAATAAGAGACTTATTTATGAGCTATTATTATTAAATTGTGGAAACTCCTTTCAATTTCTGCTGACATGGTACTATGCTCATGCTATGCAGAATTTTGTTACCTATGCGTATTAATAGAGCGTTGGTTGGTAGTTGCTGCATATTTCATTGATAGATAGTTAAGTACCTAGTCAAAACAGGAAAATGACCCCCTTCTTCCTGTTGTCCTAAATTAATTTGAACCCAGTGTGTCATACTGAGCCAGTAGAACGATTTGGATTTTTGTTCATATTGTTCTACCGTAAAGCAAACTTCCTATTCGTAAGCACGTATTCATGGGACGTTGGTTAAAAACGTTTTCGTCCTTAACGGAACAAATCGAAACTTTTTCTCTTGCCTGTACAAAATCTGTCTTAAAGGGAATCTGTCCTAAACGGAATCTGTCCTTAAAGGAACAAACCATATTTTTTATGCAAAGTTAGTTGAAGTGGGCGAAGTTGCTAGGGTTGACTGTGTTATAAACACTTGAGTATATTTTTATTCGTCTTTGTTCTACAGATATAATGGTCTAGATAGCTGAGATGAAATTATATCATCACAGATATATTATACGGCATATATTACGTAAGTTTGTCAAATCCTATCGAACCAAGTCGGTCGTATTTTTCTTATGAATGACTAGTTTATTAGCAAAAATACAACGACAAACAAAACATGTAGATTCACTTGGTTAACTGTTTTTGAAGTTAACCATCGTGCAATAAGACATTTATTTAGAATTTCTGGCAAGCATTGTTTTACTTGTATTATCTATTAATCTATAGATTTAACACATAAATAATTACAAAAATTTTAAATGATATTTTTTTTGTCTACTATGACCGTAAAATTACGATTGACCTCCACACGATGTATAGCTTCTATTGGATGCTCCGCGACGGTGATTTATTTAAGCGAGAATCATATTTCTGATTTGTAACACGGATACGCATTTTAATGGCTGCCATTAGAATGATATTGTATGTATATATTAAAAAAAATGAACTGTGTCCTTCAATTGTAAATTATTCAGCCTATATATATTTATGAAATGATCTAGAATTTAAAAACAATAAATAATTCATTGTTAAACGTCAAGTCATTGTAAAACAATTGAATAAACAAATTTTAGTTTATTCATTAAATTTAAATTAGTTTTATCCTATGATGAATAACGGGTCCGTAATCAACTTGGCCCAAAACATACTCGGCCTAAGGATTTTAAAAATTTACATTTTTCAGTGGTCATCTTGTCCCGCTTTTTTTTTATTAATAGAAGACAAATATCAAAAAATGTCAGAAAGAAAATTCTGTGTTTAATTAACAATTTTTTTTCAAATGAGAATAATTTCTAGGCAATGTTTTTTTTTAATTGGAACTAGGTAAAAGATCGTCATTTATGAACTATATAATAATTGCTTGGAAAATCCGACCTATACATCGATGAATCGATATTTTTTGTTCGATATAGGATGTCGATATCGATGCTTTCAACCGAATTTAAAAAAAAGGAGTATCTATATTCGACGCGTGTTTTATGTATGTTTACCGATTTATCGGAAACGGCTATCTATTCGTCTAGTTAGAACTGTATTCTCTTAAGATAGATCCTGAAGTGGTCCCATTTTATCATGACCTCAAACATTTCATGATTCAGAAAAAAAGAAAAAATAAAGGAAAATAATAATAATAAATTTTATAAAATCATCATTGAAGTAGGTACCTACGCTTTTCACTGATATTTCTTATATGAATTCCCAAACACATGTAAACTACTAAAACATAAGAAACAGAAACTTTCTAACAAAAATAAATCCTCCTAAAGAACGTTACCACTACAAAGTACGAAATAATTATTTTGTAGACTTATAGGTTATGAAGCCGGTGCCAAGTCACACGCATTGAAAGGGTAGTTGCCAGGTACCTATTAACATTTAAAACAATGATAATATTTATAAATATAAGAAATCATTTTTACAAGCATAGAACTTAAAATAAACTGCATGTATACATATATATATAAATAAAATCATGTGTGCCAAAGCACAGACTTTATAAACTATAAACTGCCTGTACGTACAAAATAATAGTTTTTTACTTTGTTTATTGAATTTTTTTGAAGACAGTTTGTTAAATAATAAAATTCTAAATAAGACTGAATTAAAAGAATTATTTTTTATTTTATAATTTTGTGTCTAAAACAAAATAATTTTTTATATTTGTTATTATTAATTTTTTTTTGACTGTACTAAATAAAGCTAAAAAAAGAAAAAAAAAACAGTTGGACGACATAACAATTGAACTTAATTTAATAAAATTCAAAAAGTTTTTATTCAAAATAAGATGTTTACACACACTTATTGAAAGTCAAAATGAATTGATTAGGTACCGGTTCAAAAACTAAAAGGAAATAAACCGGCAAGAAACTTCTCCCTGTTTATTTTATTTAAATAAAAGTTTTTCTTAATTGTTTTTTTTTTTATTTAAAGTTCTTACAACTATTTCATCTGTTACTCTCTACTATATCTGTTAGCACTTAACTTTTCGTTGCGATGAGTTTGCTTTGAGATTAATTGAATAGTGAGTCCTAATAACGATGTATTTTTAAAATAAGAATATACTATAGCCTAACTATCTGTAAATGAAAATACGCACTCATATAGGTAATAAATGAATTTAATACAAGGGTGTTATTTCGATGTTTTCTCATCTCGTGAAAGAGTCCCTGAGTGTATACTAACCGTCTTTAAGTATAACATCCCTAGATGGAGATTTGGCTTCAGAAAACGTAGATAAAAATGTTACATAATTATTCGGTCAAGTTAAAAACACATGGACTGTTAGTAGGGACATGGTTAGTTTACGTAGCGGTAGTATATAATTATATGGTCTCTTTAGTCAACACACAAGCATATATAAGTTGGCCCTTTTTGTAACGTCAATCTATCTATCATGTTCATTCTATAGATATATATTTCACTGAAATATAATAATTTATATTATTTGCATAAAATCAAATTACATTTTAGTAAAAGTATTTGTTTTAATTTCTTCGTATGTTGTATAGCAAAAAATATCTGTAAGTATGCTGTATTCGAACCGCAATTATTTACTAACATGTTTCGGTCGTAATCCGTTCTATAATTCGCAGTAAGTTGGGGCGTCGACATTACCAATCTTCGGAAACTAACAACATAGAATTTATGGTAAAAGATTGTTATACACACTCTATTAAGATATATACGAGTATTTTGGTGGTAGGTAATTTTAACTTTTTAACTAGTTAAAATTAGGTTTAAAATGAAATTTAAATCGACAGGTTTTTCCTTAGAAGAATGCGGTGAGACTCAGATATAAGATACCGGCTACCATTTATTTTGAAAAATTGATAATATTCATCAGAACAGTAATCCCAGAACAAAGTAACGTGGTGTGCCTATATTTGAAATTACTATATTTCCAATGTTTACCGAGTATGCGTAGAGTGTGAAATTAGCGTAATATTTTTCATAGATTTCATTTCTAAAATGGAGGAAATTGTAGTTCGGAAACTTATTGTGTGGAAAAAAATTCCTATAAATATTTCTATTCAATGAAATTAAACACTTCACAAAATAATCAATATGTCGGTAATAAAATGAGAATCATTATAGATTTCTTATTAAAGTCACACTTAAAGCCGATTCCAAATTACACAATTCTCAGTAAATGTATATTTAAAGAAGTATTATTTAAATATATTTAATACAATAATTGTGTGGTAATAAGTGTCGTGATAGCCCGAAGCGCAACGAACCTGGCTCAAATTTATAAGGCCATAGGGCCATGGTTCGAATCCGGGCGTGTACCAATGAGTTTTTCTGGCTTAAGTACATAAATATCATTGACTCCGTGCCACAGAGAGCACGTTAAGTAGTCGGTCCCGGACGCTGTCAATAGATGGCGATCGTTACAATCCCCAACCCGCAGTAGAGCAGCGCGGTGGGTTTAAGCTCCAAGCTCCCCTTCACCCGGGGGAGGCCTAAGCCCCTGCAGTGGGGTAAAAATGGGCTGATGCAGTGAAGTGAAGTGAATACAATAATTATGTTAGTTTAATGTACAATACGCGCCACCGATGTAAAAGGCCGTCGGCTGTACGTACACTTCTCTTTTACCCGCATAGCGCTGCTTCTAGCAATTTTGAATTTAGAACTCGCCTCCGATCGGCGAGTGTGTACAACTGATGGCCTTTTACATCGGTGGCGCGTGTTGTAAGCCCAGAAAAAAAAAAATCAAACTACTACCACTACGACCGTCTCGAGAGATAATCTAATACAATAGTTAACTAGATATGTTACAGTTCTACGGTTATAATACGGCAACTCGGGAATATTCGGAAATTCACGAAAATACTAGGTATAATTTTAAATATCAGCTTTAATGGTACATATATATCTCAACATCTATAATCTAATCTACTGTAAATAGATCATAATTAAGCCTTTTTCGTACCTACTTTGTATTGGGTATGCTATTCAATAATTGCAAGTAATATTCGTGAATATGGAAAGAATTATTGAAAATTCCCTGCACAGGATCCGATATACAGGAACCTGTATTATTTAAAAAGCTACTAAAGAAAAAACATTTTAGATTCTTATATAGACGACCGCTTAGACGACCGCTTAGCCTAGTGGGTAGCAACCCTGCCTACGAAGCTGGAGGTCCCGGGTTCGAAGGTGTCTTCACAAAATATTAATATATGTATATATTATAAAGAATATTTAAGTATGTATATCAGTTGTCTAGTAACCCATAACACAAGCATAATACTTGCTTACTTTGGGACTAGATGACGCTGTGTGGGAAATCCCATGTATTATTATTATTATAAGTAAGTGCCAGATCTACCCTTCAGCAGAACTAGGACTTTTATTTCTAGGCCGCCTTCGATTTTCAAGCTGTAATCAAAAATGTTTTAGTATTGATTACGCACCTTCATTTCAAAAATTTACTGAAATCTGATTGAAATTGTATGTATGTCTTCAATGACATACATAAGTCGTACGCATATACATAGGTAATAAAATTAAGTGTGAACTGAACTGAATGATATGGGGTATGTGATACAGAAAAAGATAGCTATCTATAATAAATTACTACGTTTGAAATAAGTAAGTCAATGTAGATTAAGAAGAAAGGTGAGAATGAGCGCATATTTATTGAAAAAACTTCTAAGTCAAAGAATTTTATTGATATCTCCAAAAATGCTGAAGTTACAAATTTTTAAAGTAAATCGTGCAAAGACTTTATTCGGTTACATTACTATGGGCCAATGTAGATCATTTCTACGTAGTGCGCACCGAGTGACGTCTCGAGCGGGACGTAAATACACAGACTTTAATTTGTTATATCTCCGGTAATGATCGATATGTTTCCAAAATTCAAAAAGTGTACTAATCAGTTTCTTATACTCTAATGTGTGAAATAGCGTTTCATACATAATTTTGTTGAAGCAGACGCGCTCAAAGCGACATCTCCTTATTTAAATATAATAATAGAAAAACTTGGGATATCCCACACAACGTCATCCAGTCCTAAACTAAACAGAGCTTGTATTATGGGTACTAAACAAATTATATTCATATCGGTGATACATACGGTGATACATAATGTCGTGATAGCCCAGAGCGCAACGAGCCTGTCTCAAATTTATAAGGCCCCATCGGGCCATGGTTCGAATCCGGGCGTGTACCAATGAGTTTTACTGACTTAAGTACACATTATCACTGACACCGTGCTTCGGAGGGCACGTTAAGCAGTCGGTCCCGGACGCTATCAATAGATGGCGGTTGTTACAGTTCCCAACCCGCAGTGGAGCAGCGTGGTGGACTTAAGCTCCAAGCCCCCCTCCTCACCCTGGGGGAGGCCTAAGCCCCTGCAGTGGGGTAAAAATGGGCTGATGATGATGTTGATGATGATACATACGCAATTTTTTTTCCAATAATAAATACATATATAAATATTTTACACCAAGATGTGGAATAAATAGGAACACGTTCATGTACACAAATATTTGTCTCGGGCGAAAAACAAAACGATCTTTGGTTCTACAGTTAGGGTCTCTAACCACTGGGGGAGGCCTAAGCCCCTGCAGTGGGGTAAAAATGGGCTGATGATGATGTTGATGATGATACATACGCAATTTTTTTTCCAATAATAAATAAATATATAAATATTTTACACCAAGATGTGGAATAAATAGGAACACGTTCATGTACACAAATATTTGTCTCGGGCGAAAAACAAAACGATCTTTGGTTCTACAGTTAGGGTCTCTAACCACTGGGGGAGGCCTAAGCCCCTGCAGTGGGGTAAAAATGGGCTGATGATGATGTTGATGATGATACATACGCAATTTTTTTTCCAATAATAAATACATATATAAATATTTTACACCAAGATGTGGAATAAATAGGAACACGTTCATGTACACAAATATTTGTCTCGGGCGAAAATCAAAACGATCTTTGGTTCTACAGTTAGGGTCTCTAACCACTTCACCAATCGGTCAGTCAAATAATCTATGCAATGTGCATACAATATGTATGTGCCATGATTGGGCTATGAGTTCCGCGTGTGTGTGTGCGTGTGTTCCCCGCGTGGGATTGTACCGTCAGTGGAAAAGCGAATTATCGTTATACTTAATATTGAACAATGTACTAACAAATTAATTATTTTTACTTTTATGTAAACTAGGTCGGTTGGGCCTGTGGTTGGGCTAGTCCTGCGGGTCTAGAGCAAAAGTATGTACGTACTACGAGTACAATAAGTTATTACTGTCGTTTTGGAAGGGCTTCTCACGCAGCACTATTCGAAATATAGGATCCCTAATTGCGCACATGGTGTTACGAACGTCTGCAACGAAGGTCGTAGAACCAGTTCGACTTTTATTTTTTGGGTATATTCATGGGTGATGGTCGAAGATCGTTGACCTGGCTGTGCTTTGGACGACCCTCGAGCACAAGGACTCCTATACCGGCATCGCAGTTTAGGCTGCTGTTCCCAGTGACTCCTGGGAACAGCGGCCTAATATCTACCAACTTATTTGTGCACGTCTTACCGTAGTCGAGTTTGGCTTGCGAAAGAGTGGTTCTTCGCTTCGCCTCGACTTTTCTTAACAACATACCATCAGATACATCAATATGTAAATATCATTTTAATAAATACGCTTATTTCATTGTGTCATGCCGCCCCCGCCATCCCGCGTACGAATGTTGCTGTCAAATTTATTTAGTCTATGCTCCCCGTTGTTTTCCGAAACAATAGTCTATGATCTGAATTAAAAGCGAAGTTTACCTATCTGTTTAATGAAGGAAAAGTATTTTATATCAAATTTAGTACGTTCATAAATATATCGCGAGTAGGTTGGCTAAAAAATTTCAAGCTAAACTATGATTACTTAAAAATTGGAATGTGATTTTTTATTAAACATCTAATGTTTAATACAAGGTCATTTAAAAAAAAATAATTAAAAACCTTGCACCTACGGTTTTTGTTAATTGTGTAATATTTACTATCTATTAATTTTACAAGAATCGAAATATTTTGAATGCTAAGTAACAACTTAGTAAGTCTAATTCATGAACTGCCGTATTTAAAAATGTAAAACTGTATACGAAAAGAGGAACGGCATAAATAAGAAAATACAAAAAAATCCTGTTCTAATATGGAACATATGTCATGAAAATATTTGTTGAGTCTAATGTTAATTAATAATAATAATATAATAATAATAACGTATACATAACAACAATGTCTAGGCCCCAAACTAAGCATTAGCTTGTGTTTTGGGTACCAAGCGAAGACTTCACATGCATATAACAACCAAGACCCGGTGCCAGTATCGATAATCATCAAATAAATACTGACCCGACCTGGGATTCGAACCTGGCACCTCCAGCTTCGTAGGCAGGGTTGCTACCCACTAGGCTAAGCGGTCGTTAATTAGAAAATTAGTGATTTCGAATTCCAGAATAGGATAGAGTACTTACACATTTTTTTTTGTTAGTTTTCAAGTTCATATGACTGAATTTTTGTTCTTATGACTCAAAAAACACTAAATTAACTTTAATTAACCTTTTACGCTTATGTAGATAAATCTGTCATTGTGGTACTATTTTTAGGAGTAGAATAGCGAAAAGGAAATCATGCAGCGCAAGGTTTCAGGATATAAGACATACGAAAAGCAGTTCGTCTTGAAATTTGTGTTAATATTTATATAGATAATAAAAACTAAATAATGCAACTAATGAAAACCTGGCGGCCGATGTCATAGTCGTAATTTAAATAATACGGAAGTAGAAATAAGACAAACGTCATCTGTTCTTTCTCCTTGGGTAGCATCGTGTTTGGGACATGTGATATTGGGAATGTGCTGCCGTAGATACGAAGTAAAACAATAGTGTGTCATATGATAAAAATGTTTGAAAAAATTGACCTAAAGGCACATGTTATGATAACGCCAGGTTAATTTAGGTGGGATCGTAAGAAATATAATTATGAACGTAAATTGCACCATGCCCTCCTAGACATTCACTCAATCAAAGCGCGAGCAGACGATTTAACTATTGTAATAGAACGACGAACATGGCTTGGCGCATCGCATATTCATTAAATTTCGTGTGCCACTATGGTATATATTTATTACTTGCGCTGTATATTATTGTGTCGTTCGTCTGTACGAAAAAAATAAAGAACTAAAGAGTTTTTATCAATTTCAAAATCCCCGTCCAGAGAAAACACGTTTTTTTTTCAGTTTTTATTTTTTAGTTAATTGGATAGAAGTAGGAATAGTATAATAGTAAGACAAGAACGAATTCAACTGAACTTTTAGATCTTTATGAACCGCAAGTGCGTGGGAAGGTAAGTGTCGGAAACGTACAGCGGCAGTACGTCACGGGAAGGTTCCCCTTCGGACAATATTTCCAAAAATTGTTTATAATATAATTACAGCTTTAGATCCGCATATAGTTTTATAAAATTGTCTACTATTTTCAATAAAAACATGAACATATGTTTAATTTTTTGTTACCGTACAAAATTAAAAAAAAAATAAAAAAGCAACAAAGTTTTCTTAAAAATGTTGCCGGCATAAATTTTGGACTTTAAAATCATATAAACTCTCAGTATATTTCGCCTCAAACGTTATGACGGATCGGAATACAACGCCTTAAGCGTGCTTGCGCAAGTACAGTCATACACGCCTCGCTTTACGTACACGATGTGAACATAGGCACGCGACTTGTGCCTATGTTCACATCTGCCATAAAGTTTGATTGGAACTGTACATAAATATGTGAACTTGATGTTGAATACTGACACGTTTTACGTCTACACATCAATTCTCGTGAGTACCTAATAATTTGCAATTTTTTTCTGTATTTATTACGATAACTAAAACGGAACACAAAATAACACATGTCCTTCTATTATGAGGTTATCCGCGAGACTAAATACACCTAGACAGGATCGTGTGGCGGCTGGTGGTGGTTGAATAATAATAATAATGTATAGGACTTCTTACACAGCGCCATCTAGTCCCAAAGTAAGCAAGTATTAGGCTTGTGTTATGGGTTACTAGACAGCTGATATACATACTTAAATATTCTTTTATAATATATATATATAATTTACGCCCAGAAATGGAAAGTAATAAACATGTTATGCACACAAATACTTGTCCCAGGCAGGAATCGAACCCGCGACCTTCGGTTCCGCCGTAGAGTCTCTAACCACTCGGCCACTCGGTCAGTCAAACCTATGAATGTCCAATGAAATCGTAAATTTCATGGTAGGTATACATTTTTACCATGTATCTTAGTTGAGTAGAATCAGAATAAGAATTTCTTTATTGCATTAGTTGGGGACTTAGGATATTACAAAACTGAGAAGGGGTATACAAGACCGCGTCATGCAAGAGCGATTTATTTGTCGGCCGTTCCGGTCAAAAGACGTTTGGCTTACATGGGTTGCGACAATACCGCTGCTGTTGGCGTTGTTACACTAGTGATTTTACTCGTAACGAATAGCTTACGAACTACCCTCCTAGGCCGCCCAGTGGCGACCGGTCACAGGATGTCTATTAGTTATGCATAGCGACCGAGAGCGAGCGATCTGTGATTTTTAGGGTTCCGTAGTCAAAAGGCAAAAAAGGAACACTTATAGTTTCGCCATGTCTGTCCGTCCGTCTGTCTGTCTGTCTGTGGTTTTTCTCGGAAACAATTGGCAATATATTGATGAAATTTGGAAGGTAGGTGTAATTTATGAACACAACGACGTAGTGAAATTAAGAATTTTTTTTTGGTATAAAAAATAATGCATCGTATATTAACGCGAGAAGTACCTAGGTCATAAAAAATGATATCAAAGTTACAAACAGTTTTTTTTTTTAAATTTAAGTCAACAGTTCTGTTGTTGAGATATGCACTCCTAAAGTCCTAAAAGTCCTAATTTTTGTTAGAGTCATGTGCTCCCCCCCTCTACCAGCTAAACCCTTGTTTTTGGATATGTGGAAAGAAATTTTCTAATGATGTCTTGTTGATAAATAAGTGCTCACAACACTTGAATCTGCTAATTATAAACGTTTAAAATTAAAAATGGATGTCGAAAAATCTATGTTTCACCGCTTCTACTTATTTTCATTCAAAATTCAAAAATTCAAAGTTATTCGATAATGACATTGAACGTATATATTTTATCACAATCAACTTCACAAACTAGTCTCAGGTAGGTGACGAAAATGCATTCAAATTGATATTTTGACGATCCTTATAAATTTGTTGTCTTTGGGCATTTGAAAATGTTATTTCGACAGAAACTCGCAACGTGGCTTTGAGTTTGGACTTTGTAACATTACAGATGATTACGAGCGACTTGAAACACTCAAGTGATAAAAATTAGTGCGTGTAATTATTACACGCAGTTGTTTAGAGTAAAACTTTTCGACGTTGAGACAAATTTTATATTTATACAAAATATAAATAAGTCGTGTTAGAGTATGAATTCATCGACAATACTATTCACATCACAATGAGAAAGAGACAATTAAATGTATTTTATAAGCATTACAAATTAATTAATTCAATTTTCATAATAATTTAAATATGAATTCAAAAGTTCATGATAACTAAAATAAGAAACTTAAGGATTGTATTACAAAAGCCTCAAAATCACACTACGTCTATACTACGGCAGCGCGCTGTACCAGCTGAGGTGTTTCGTCGTATAATTTATAGGTTAATTACAAAAAATTATTTAAGCAAATAAACGTAAACAATTAAAATAAAAATTAACTTTACGAAGTGATTACTGAACTTTATTGGCGATAATTTAAATTGATGATATTCCGTCTAAAATGACAGAAATTAAATATATTTCGATGCTCTGATTTCGGCAGATTTGCAATTTTTTAACATATTCTTTTACAATCAATTTGTATGAACATTGCGTAATTTGATTGATACACTTTTAAAAACATATATTCGTATTGACAATGTTTTTATTTTAACATTATTGTCCATTTTTCATAGGTAAAAAACTCAAAATACAAAATTTCTAAAAAGTATATCAGGAAGTAAAGATTTTACCAAACTTAGGAGTAGAAAATCCAAAATTATTCTTAACACACTTCCATGAACAGGAATCAAACTTTCACGTGTATGCATTATTTTGATTCAAATGTTTTGACTTTAGTCACAATTATAGTATTTATTTTAAAATCCGTTGAAATTAAGGTAATTAGGAAAAAAAATGTGAAAAGTGAATTGAAATTATTTAACTGAATTTAGTAATCGACTCGAATTTATAATTTATGATATTTTATGGTTGACCGGCCATAAGAAAGTTAAAAATGACCAGTTTTATGTTCAAAGAATGCTTATGAGTATAGATCGTGTTCCCGAAGAGTACATAATATTACCGCAAAGTAAAATTGGGCCTCTTATTTTAGACTGCGATGCTTATGTCATTTAAGAATGTATTTTAATACGTGTTTAACTTGTCTTAATATGTATTGTAAACTGAATAGTTATTTCCGGCTCAAGGATCGATTCGTAAACTGAAAATAAGTACTATTGTAAGCTATTTGCTCATATTTCCTAGAATATTATTTAATAAAAATTATTAATATTCTTAAATGAAATAATCTTTAATTCCGCCCGAAAACCTTACTTTTATCCGTAAAAGATTTGATACGCATTACCGGAGAAGTTATTCGGCGCTCTCTATTAGTTACCTACTTACTGTCTATTGAACCAGCAGACACCGCAGAATCGCACCACACACATCAAGTGGGTACCGCAAGTAAGGCCAACTACAGAAAGTATAAATATATAATATGTATTTAAAAAGGTGCAAACTATTATTTAACGGTTTTTTGAAACAAACTATACCTATAGGTACAAACTAAACTAGACGAAACGACTAGCAATTCAATATCCAAGGTTTTGTTAAAAATTCAAATTTAGTAAAAATGCTTCAAACTCTATTCTGCAAACTATGACGGTCACTTCGAGTATTCTGTGGATTTCTTCATTAGGAATTCTGTCCCACAAAGAAACTTCAAGCAAGTTGAATTGGCAATAAGCAGGCCATATCGCATGCAGAACCGATAAGTGCTGGAAAGGTCGTTGAGTAGCGACCACGAACCAAACGTCGTAACATGAGACGGCCCCCTACTTGGTGGAATGACAAATTGATAAAAGGGGTGGTCCGCCGTTGACCTAGGCCTAAGATCAGCAGTGGACGTGAAGATTCTGAAATACAATTTAACAAAACATGTTACAGGGTATTATAGAGTTGACAAGAATCGAAGTTAGAGCTTTTTAATGAATTTTAATATTAAACTCGTACACATATTTCATTAAACGTAAATTGGATCTGATATTTATGTAACATATATGTATGAATTTTAAAAGTAGTTAAAAAGGTTAAGAGGCTCACTAAGAATAAACGTTTTTATTATAATGATGACTTCATTTAGATCAAAGCAGCAACCAACCAGTATCCGCAATTTAAAAAAAAAAAGTGTTTTGTACTACAGCTACGTAATTCAATACCTAACACAAAAAATAGCAGGCTGGGTACCTTCAAGTCTCTTCAAACATCAAAAAAATTTGCGATCCCTTTGAAAGTTTTCTATATCTGTTGATTCCTTGAAATTATTATAAGAAAGTAATTAAAGATTTTCATTCATACTTATAATCACATCATTTAGAATTAGTAAACATTGATATTTTTGTTGCCATCTACAGATGGAAGTCGTTAAAATCAACCAACCCAAACTGGAGCAGCGTGGTGGATCAAACTCCAAGCCTCCTCACCCTGAGGGGAGGCCTAAACCCTTGCAGGGGGGCATAATGGGCTGGTGGAATGAAATATTTTATTGTTATTTTTATATAAACTTGACGACCGCTTAGCCTAGTAGGCAGTGACCCTGCCTGCGAAGCTGTAGGTCCCGGGTTCGAATCCCAGGTCGGGTCAGTATTTATATGATAAATATTAATACTCGCACCGGGTCTTGGTTGTTATATGTATGTGGTGTCTTCGCTTTGTATCCAAAACACAAGATAATGCTTAATTTGGGGCCTAGACGTTGTTGTGATTGTGTGTGTTATTATTATTATTATTATAATAAACGAAGACAATAGTTGTTGAAATTTATTATTGTTTCTTCTCGGCTGCTATTTTAGTCAGTATAAAGAAAATCTTGTATTTTAATAACAATTCGTGAATTATCTAAAGTTTCGCGAAGTAAAATAACACGTTTGGATTAAAAAGATTTTGAGATAAAATTTTACTATCTCAAAGCTGCATCGTAATCATGTTACAGAGCTACCAAAGTACCGGTAACTTAGCTGATCGACCACGTAGTGGCCGCTCAACTATTTTAAGTCCTGTTCACAAGCCTTACAAAAGATTGCTGACTGCCCGTGACCCAACAATTAACGCCACTAACATAATACCATATTTGCAAACTGTTACTGGACGCTGCAGTAGATGTGTTTATTTAAAACAGCGACCGATTTTGAGCTGTTGCTAGTTTATAACTAGCATAATAGAATACACTTAGTGTAGTGTTTCACCAGTGCTTTAGTACCAATTGAAAAAATTTTGTTCTTGTCCCTCGAAAAATGCTTCTACAGCACTCATCACCTCGTCGTTGTTATCAAATTTTATGCTACTGGCATTAACTTTGCAAATAGGTGAAAATCACTAGGAGCAAAATTTGGCAGATATGGTGAATACTCCATCATTTTCGAACCTAGTTTCTTTATTGCATCACATGTTAAACTTAAAGAAGTATTGAGAGATGCGTTGTCATAGTGAAAAAGGAAAAGCTCTTAACTTTTCACGAAGCTTTATTTCAATTCAATTCAATCTCATCTCGGTGTTTTTAATGAGTATGGAGTAATTTATACCTATGACTCCTTTTCGAACTCTTTTCGACAAGTAAACAATCATGATCTTTCAGCATCTCAGAACACAGACGTGATCATTTTCAAGATTTTTCACGAAAATTTTCACAACTGGAGGGTTGGGGTCTTTTCCAAAATAAACTTTTTAGTTTCAGGGTGACAATGATGAACAAAAGCCTCGTCCGTAGTAACATACCTTTGTAAAAACAGATTGCCACCAGTCTTCATTTTAGACAAGTTTTTTTTTTGGAATTGGAACTCGTAATTTCTTGTGGTTTTCCATTGATTTTCTAAGCAGGTAGCTATTGTACAGAAATCTTTTTGAAGTGTAACTAGTTCGTAACAATTGATAAAATACTACCAAAACATTTTTTTAGTGTCTCAGCTATAAAACACATTCCTCTGTCATTCAAAATTAAGTCATCAATTTTTTGTATGCTTTCCTCTGTTAGACAGATAGCCTATCTTAGGGTTCTGTACTGATCTTGCTAACTTTTTTTGTTTTGTTTTTTTGTTTGTTTGTTTAAGGTACTGTATATTATGAAGGACAAATATCCTTTTAAGTAGGCAGTAAACCATAATAAATATCTTTAGTATACATTTTTTTCAGTTTAATAACGGCTTGAATATAAGTTCTCAAATTTTTTCTACATTAATAATGACATATTAAAAAAAATAATTTTAAAACAAAAGATAAAGTTAACCATTGTTCGATATTCAAACTGGCCAGTAAGAATGCACCAAAGATTTTCATGAATTCAATATATCAATTAAACTCTATTTTTAAAATTCCATTCCAGTTTGCGATCACACCTTGCATAAAATTCAGTAGAAATAACTAATTACATCGAATGATCCATCATATTTGATGACTTTAGTTGTGATGATACGTATTGGAATTTGCTAAATATCGCCCTTGACATATAAGCGATATTAAAGTTGTACCTAATTCTGACCTTTGCATTAAAAAAAATAATGATTTACATTGTTTTCATGGTAGTCACTGCTACAAATCATTATATGTTGAGAAATCGTGCAAACATTATAAGTGACGTATATATTACAGTTTTTGAAATATTTATGTATTAAAAACGTTTATTTTTGACGTAGACATAATAAAAGTAATGGCTAATAAGTTAATGTAAATTATTTATTATTTGGACGTTGTTACGCAAAAATGATCCAACCCACAAACGCTCATAAACTGAGATAATTCATCCAAACTAATCAGAAAGCATTATATTTTATTATGCAAAAATGTTCCATCTGATTTTCATACAAAAAATGACGGTTTTTATACTTCTATCCAACCCAAATTTCGTATTTGGCAGTAACACAAAACGCAAAACTAATCCAAGATGTTAGGATCATTATTACAATATTTACAATTTCAATTCGCCATAGTTATATTTAAATGTAATCATGATTCAAGCTGCTTGGAACATTTTTGCTTATTTAGGTCATGAATGAACTTCATAACAAAGGAATTAGCATAATTGATCCAAACGGACTGGATCGTTTTTGCTTATTTGGACTAAGAAAAATAGTATAATACAAATATATTTATCTTGAAGGTTTTGGGGCTGCTCCAGATTTCATTATTGAACAGGATGATGAGCTTGATCTTGTAATCATGAAAGAGAACTATGAACCTAATTAAAAAAATAAATAAAAACCGACTTCAAAAACATAAACTAAAAAGTTAAAAATAAAATTTTCACTTTAAAGAAAGGAGCATTAACAGGCGGCATATAGTTAATGAAGTCGGTGCCTACTCACTCAGACACTTTAAATTGTGTTCCATATTTGTTATTGTTATAAATATATCATTATTGTAATTGTTATTACCTGGTACGTACACATTTAAAGTGTCTGAGTGAGTAGGCACCGACTTCATTAACTATTTGCCGCCTGTTAATGCTCCTTTCTTTAAAGTGAAAATTTTTATTTTTAACTTTTTAGTTTATGTTTTTGAAGTCGGTTTTTATTTATTTTTTTAAATTATTTTATTTTTCAATTTTTAGTTGAACGCATCTGTAACTTATTTGTATTTAGACTAAATGGGGCTACTAAATGCGCTACTCTAATGAGGCAGAACCACGATTACGCAACGTAAATTCAGTGTCAAATTGACGCATCAGCATGCCTAGTAGGTAGTGGTATTCCTATGTAAAACTTCAATCTTAATTATTATTTTTGTGCGAACTGAACAGTTTGGAACATTCAACCGTATGAAGGAAGCTCAACAAAAAGTAACTTTTGTAAATCGTTGAGGAATTCCCTCGACTGTTTATGGTCTTCATCATCAGAAATGTAATGGTACTTATAACCCATATGAGTGCAAAGTTCTCTTCAATAGAAATGAATTAAGTCCAAACACCAGGTAATTGCTGTAAATCGTTAAGGAGTTCCCTCGATTGTGTATGGTCTCCATCATCAGATCTGTAATGGTACTTATAACCCATATGGGTGCAAAGTTCTCATTAATAGAAATGAATTAAGTCCAAACACCAGGTAATTGCTGTAAATCGTTGAGGAGTTCCCTCGACTGTCTTTCAGCTCCATCATCAGATCGACTCCCGACCTTCATTAAATAGTACTAGTAGTCGTACTTTATCAAAATACTTAAAATGCGATACTTTAAAATACGATTTTCGAAGGTTGCCCTCGATTTTTCTGAGATGCCATTATCAGATCCTGGTTTCCTTATCATGGTACCATTTCAGAGATATCTCCCTTTCACAAAAAAAATCATCCAATTCGGTTCATAAACAACGAAGTTATCCCTGAACACACATTAAAAAAAAAAAAAAGAAACATATATACGGTCGAATTGAGTAACCTCCTTCTTTTTTGAAGTCGCTTAAAAAATAATTAATTTTTCCAATAGTGAATTATTACATTTAATTTTAGGCATACCATTGTAGTAACTATGTTCTGAGAGGAGTAAAAAGTGATTTTTTGTTTAAATAAAAAGGAATGAAACAGCGTTTTATTTTATGTAACATAGTAAATTTGCGAAAATGATCCAATCCAATATTTTTTTGAAAATCTGTTGAATTAGGTGTTTCATTTTCAATAACTTTATAAAAATATAATGTTTTTTATGTATTTGTTCAGTTGCGTTAAAGTTTATTTTTGTTTGAATTGCTGTCATTTTTTTAACATTCATTTTACTTTAGGCGCCGATTTTTCATTAAGCTAATTTTGAGAATTGAATCATTTTTATTGCGTAACAACGTCCATTTATATTTAAGCGTTGGTTCTGTAAATACAAACACAGTGGGAAAATTATACAATGTTGAAAAAAATTATCATGTCGTCTCAAACGTTGACGACGTTTCGATTTTCAAATAAACTATTACAAAATTGATGACGAAAATAATGATACGATGGTCAACAATCGTTTACCAAATTTGATGAAAATCAGTAGATTTCATTAAAACTTATATTGCCGCAATGAAATTACCTGATCAAAGTATGACTGCCAAAGAATATCTCACATTAGCTATGTTTTACGTCCCCCATCTTCACACCGTACCTACCAAACGATTGTTCTGCGCAGTTTGCTTATTATTCACTCGTGTATGTCTTTTCTTACTTTGCACTTGTATCAAGTGTGGATTTAAAAAAAATCTCTCTAAAACCTTTACAACTTATTAAAGAATGACTTAGGCTTCGGTATTCAATAATATTTATCACCCCTACTGACCTCATCTTAAATGAGTGAACAGTAAAACACTTTTCACGTTATATTGATAATGTAAATCTTAACCGGAGGCCCACGCAACGGAATTGTTTCGCATCGAGTAACTCTTAGAGGTTTCTCGACATCTTCGCGCCGGTCACACCCTAGTGTGCCTCTTGGCCGCTTCGATAAAGTCGTTGGAGCTTTCGGACTAACAATATGTGTCCTTATTCTGCTTCAGGTGGTTATTTAGTGGGTGCGACTCGCACATACCCCGCGCGCACGGGCGTGCGGATACTGTAGAGTTTAATCCGCCTTCCCACCGCAAAGGGTAAAACAAAAAAATAATATTTATCACACTTATAACTGCCGAGTCGGCAGTAACTTTATAACTTGTTTAACAACATCTTCATGCACTCACCTATATTTGTTTTTACTGTCCCCCATTTTCTAGTACCAATACCGTTTTTTAACCGACTTCATAAAAAGAGGAGATTCCAAATTCGGTAGAATTCGTTGTTAGTATAATATGTTCACGGATTTCTCCGAAATGGCTTAACCGATTTCAGAAGTTTAAACTGTATTCCATTAAAGTAAATCTCAAAGTAGTCTCATAGGTATATATTTCTTCTACGACGTGAACATAATGCATTCTAGAAAATCGAAGAAAACAAATTGTATCTACGTTTATCGATTTTTAGATGCGTCTTAATCGATTCACATACAACTATATTAAATTAAACTAGACTTCGAAGTGATTTTATATATTTTTGAATGAAGTTCCTGAAAACTAAAAATCCATACATGTTTTTGATTTTTTTTAAGATGAAGAAAGCAGGAGTGCCTGTGAGAGTATTCGAATCTCGAATTAAAAATATTGAAAAAGAAAATATTAATTCTTTTTAAAGTATTAAAAGTACTAATTTTCAATGCCGCGCCTCTAGGTGACATCTGACATACTGCTAACTTCACTCTTATCTCACTTGGTCGTATTGTTAGATATTTTAGATTTTTGGAATATAATGATAATAGCTTGTCTGATACCCGCCTATTATAACGATAACAAGAACTCTTTAACAAACACGTCGTTCATGCTAATTTAGGAATACTTTTTTTGTGTTGTTGCTGATTCAATACTAAATGGTGGGCGTGAACATATTTTTTTTTCAATCTAAAAGACTACTTTTTCATATTCTCATATAGATTTTTTAGCGAAAACCTTGAAATATATGAGCGATGAACTCGATGATCAACTCTACTAGGATTTATTAATATTCTATTTACGTTCTTGGTTAAGTATCATGTATGAAATGCAGATACAAATATTTAAAAAAAAAATTAAACGTATTTACTGACGTTTTTCAATAACTACCTCAAAAATGTAACGAAATATTTTATTACTAAAACCTATAAATAACAACAACATTGAAATTGCAATAAAAAAGTTATTTAATTTTACAGGTAAATAAATTCAATAAACCTAATGTACTTTTAAACGCGTTTTATATAAAAAAGTTGAATATTATACAATATTATACGTAACAATGTTTACTATTTATACAACACAATAGCAGTAACAGATTTTTACAAAACTTAACACATTGTCATGTTGCATCATGTCATAATAGCATTCGTAATCCGTTTCGAAGGTTAAATGAGAATATTAAAAATGCTAATCCTTAAAAAAATTGCTTCGGCACAACAGACGGGGCATTTCTCACGTTTTATTGTAACCAGCTACTCGGACGAGACATCACAACGGTTACATGTAAATACAAAATAAATGTTAAAATACTAGGTACAGCACATATTAAATTACTTACTTTTTTTGACTCTGTCGAATTATAATAATTTGTTAGAACAAATGATAATAAAGTGTTAAAGAAATAAGTAAAGCAGGTATATTTTAATCATAAAAGGACGAAGAAATTGACAAAAGCCCTCTTCTGCGTTTACCGTCTAACCACTCATACTCTAGCTAGCTGGTGCAAGATGGCGAGTTTCAGTCCGCGAGGACCCCGCGCCCCGGTCTTCACCTCTGCGAAATCCCCGTGCGCCGGTCTTCACACCCGCGAAATTGCGTTTGACATTTTTGACATTTTTGATACCTACTGTGAAGTGACATTTCTGACTCTATTAAAACCAAACGCTGCTGTTAAATTTATTTACTATAAGATTTAAATTTACAAGCTTTTATTGGACTTCACATGTATGTTAAGTTCAATTTTCGCAAGCCAAATTTGAACCACTTCCTCTAGATTTACGAAGCTGAAATTTACCATACATATATAAATCGGATGACAATACAATAGACGGGTAACCAGATCCTGGTGATGCAGCCAGGTTGATCTCCTCACGAATGAACTCCTCAACAGTTTATCGAAGCGAGTTCAAGCGAGTTTTTACAGATATGTATAATTCGGATGACAATCGACAATCATGGTACTATCGAGCTAATCTGATTATAGCACTTGAAGGTGAATAACAAAACCTTTCAATGGCTGTTAGTTAACCTATCGAGTATGAGTTCGTTCATAGCACACCATGATAAGGATCTGATGATGCAGCTGAAAGGTGTATAACAGACCCCATCAATGGCTACTCGTCAACCCACCGAGTTTGGATTTATTCTGATGCTGGAGCTGAAAGGTGGATTACAGAACCCTTTAATACCTTATTGTAAACCCACTGTGGTGCCCTCGATCGGTCTAAGTAAGCTAAGGGCATGACATAGCGTAAATCATATCACGAGTAATTAACTACCCAAGCCTAAGGTAGGGTCCACCTGCGGAGGAATTGGGTAGCCAGGGGTAGCAAACATAATAGCTAATCCACTAACGTGTCAACTTCTGACCACCAAATACATGTACCAAGTATAATGTACGGTTAAGTTTAGATATTCTCATACTAAACTCTTTAAAATAAAATATGAATAAAAAACTTTTTCAGAAACAAAGCTTCATTCAAATAACTAAAAATGAAATAATCATCAAAGTTTAAATATTATAAAAGTATAGCTATACAAATATGAAATATATTTTTATAAGCTTGAGGCGTTAAACGTCATACGTAAAAAATACTACTTTATAAGTTTCGATTTGGAATAAAGACTTGAGCTTTTAAAGTATATAGTTAATATTTAAATAGCTATAATTTTGTGATTTAAAACCGGTGATAATTATTTAATTTTTAAGTTATTGTTTTGTTAAGAAACGGTCGTTTAAAAAAAATTGTTTTTAATATAATATTTTGTATGAATGTCGGTAAGGAAAAGTGTTTATCTGAATAACAAATAAAAATCCTTTGCATAAATCCATATACGTGTAATAACGCGACATACCTACCTCTAACAATTTGATTGCATTATATTAATTTTTTAGGTATAAGGCGAGAATAAAAGTAACTATGGAAAAGTAAGAAAATTATACATATTATAAATAAAAAAGTTTTTTAGTTTGCAATTCAATGCAAGGAGTAATGTATTATTGCGACTAAAATTTCACCGAACTTTACCACAAGGAACTGAACAGTAATGGTAAAAGCCAAGTAAGTCCGAGTAAAACTCGCGGTGCTTTTTACTAAAAATACAGTATAAATCAAATCAACTTTTTCAATAATTTTACCTAATTCCTGTGTTTGTTTGTTCGATATACTGACTTTAAAAATAATTACAAAAAAGTCTTATTACCCACACATTTTTCAGATTTTAATGTTAAAAAAATGTTATTAGATTGGCGATTGAAATAAATGTTATAAACCTAGTAAGCAGTAGTATAATTATTTCCGATAAATGCCACAGCCGCTTTATTTCCTTTCAGTTAATATCACCTCCCATTGCAGTATTTAACTATGCTTTTAATTCAAATTTTAAATATGGCTACACGTGATTGTAAAAAATCGTCTAACACTTTTTGTTGTATGTAGGATCACTTTGTAGTCAAAAAACATCAAAGGAACATTTGACTTTGTGAAAAAATATATAATCTATGTCTTAATTTGAGAGAAATGTGGGTGATAAAAAAAAAACTGACACCATATACGTTTCAGCACCCAAAAATACAGAAGATTTAGGTGAATTGGTGAATACAAGCAGTAAAAAAAAATCATTTATTATTTTGTTGGAATGGATCACACATCAAGACATGACTGTGTCGACGAATTGATGTACTTAAAAATGCCAAACAAACTCCACTCTAAATAATTCCATAAACCAACTCTATAATATTTCTATTTAATATGGTTTAAAATTATAAAATAATACTGAATTAAAAAAAATGAATGAGTTGATTTGTTTAAAAATGTAAATTAACAGCAGATGGTTCATTGTCGGCCGCTATTAGATGTCACTAGAACCGCGGCATACACCAAAGATATTTCATTTTCATTACCTAATTTAATTAATAAATTAAATGCGACAAATAATTATTTACTTTATGCTTGTCATTGCAGATATAATTTTACTTGATAAAAAACGTAAAGAATTAGATGATAAAATAAGTTCTTATTATATAAGTTATTTATCGTCCTTAATTAGATTTCAATTCCGTATAAACTTTTGTTCTCAATTAATTTAGATTTGTATTACATGTTAGAAATTTATGTTTATGCAAATTTTATTTGCGTAGACATAAACTTCTAACATAATTTATTTATTAAGTATTTTAGATTTTTACACTAAATTATTTATTACAATCGCAACGTAGAAAACATGCACAAAATACTTTATTTGTTTATTTTGATAATTTATTTATGTGCTATACAAAAACTAGCTTTTTTTGTCAATTTTGTATTTCACCCCTTTACATGAAAATGTAAAAAATGTAAATGGTGCATCCTACTGTAAAGAATTGGAAATACAGGTCATTATTTTAATAAACTATTCTGGTAACAAATTTAAAAAATTTAAACGTGATGCATAGCCACCACAAACAAATTGCTACCTTCTGAATTCGCTAGCCACTAGATTTTTCTTACCAGAATAGAATATAGCATTTTACACTTTTGGAAAACGACTAGACGGGATCTATTCACTTATACTAAAAATCTAATAACGACCGAAAAACTTAGTTCGCATAATAATCAAAATGGAGGGTCTCATATTTCTAAATGATCAAAAACAGGAGCAAAACGTCAGACTCAGTGATTAGATCGACCATAAGTCATTATCATTGTTTTAAATAAACATTTCGTAAAATTACACATGAAATGTAATTTTACATTTTCTATTTTCTTTTTCGGTATGAATTTTACACAATGGGTCACACAAAATTCTATTGAATTTTATATTAAGTTTTTAGTTTTTATAATTAAGTATTTTGTTTAAATTTTTGTTGTTACAACGTGGTATCTCTATGAATATCCATGCCGAGAAATAATAAAATCAAAGATTTTCAGGTCATGTTTGTACTATTAAATATCCAATACAACAAAATATTGCAAAATGTTTGACCACATGAATGACTTCTAATTTATCATTTCACGGTCATTTATACAGTCGGACAAATATGCAATGGCCAAACCCAAACAATGTCTTAGACAAGTTTTTAGATTTTTATCGAGTGTTATCATATTAAAAAAAATTTTAACGGATACAATTAATGTCAAGTTATAATTGAATGCCACATTGTCTTAAACGAAACATACGTAGCCAATTTAATTAATTTCTTTTGCTGTTGAATTTAATATATGAAATTACACAGAGTAGCGCAATTAGAGTCAGTTTCTTGTAAACAATAGTGTCAAGCACTATGTCGAAATAAAATTGTTAAGAGCTATTTTATTTTTTTTGTGTTGATAATTTTAGTTCACATTTCATACCAATAAATATTTCTTCACACTTTGTAAATGTTAACATATATTATTACATTTTTCACTATTTTATTGCTTTATTGAAACAATATACAAGAAACGGTTGTTATATATGAAAGTTTAAAAAAAATCGCGTCATATTGTAGTTAATACCTCAACGTATATTTACGAAATGATAAAAATTAATTATTATTTTTTTAGAGACAAACTAAAACAATTGAAATGCTAAAAATAATGGATACTTAGAATTACAAACATTATTATATGGACATAGTATTAAGTTTATTATAAAATTTTCAAATAAATTAATATTTATTCTTGTAATGTATCGATTTTATTATTTGTAAAATACAAGCATATAAAGATAAAATGCTTTAATAAACAAATAATAAAATCGATAAATTACAAGAATAAACAGTAATAATCTATAGTTTAATAAGATTTTAATATTATGGGATTGTAGCATATACTCGATGTGGGCCCTCGGGCGGCCGTTGACATGTGTTGAACTTATAGATACTCCAATTTCACGGGCTGCGCCGGCGCAGGCGGTGCGTATATAAGCAGGTGCAGCGATTCTGAAAAATCATTCACACAACAAACAACTCACGAGGACCATTCGATCGGATTCAAAAAACTCAATATAAAAAGCAACATGAAACTGGTGAGTTTGAATAGGTATCTGGTTTAAGATAGCTGTAGCTAAAATTCGACTACCGACGGACTATAGAAATCCTAGAGTGTTAAGTCTGGTAATATCTGATAATATTTTTATTTAAATAAAATCTATTGCAATATTTTAAATAATATTGTTATATTTTGAATTTTACGAAAATATTTATTAACTAATAATTTGTAAATTTTTATAAATGTAAATTATTTTAAGCTCTTGATGTGAACTTCGTGTTATAATTAATTGAAATAATATATAGATCGACTATGTTATTGTTAATTTGCTTCCGTTCATTAATTTATCCACGTGATATACGTTTTGGGGTTCTGCATCTCAAATAGTACTAACCCGCAACACTTATAGGATTATATTTTTGTTCGCCGCGTGTGTTTGTCTGTCTGTGTATCTGTCTGTTAACGTCCTTTTTCTCAAGAATAGGAAGAGGTATCAAGTTGAAAATAATATCAACAAAAGCTGCCGCCCCGTAGTCCAGTAAAAAATCAGCTTTCCAAGACACTACCAGAAAAGATATGGCGTATTTTTACACTAAACTATATGTTATTTCATCAAAGTTTAATCATCAAAACCTATATGTTATTTCCCGTCAACCTAAAATCTTGAAATTTGGCACAAAAGTAGGTCTCATTGATCGGAGTATAGGAAGAAATCAGAAAGTTTTATATGTATTTTCAGTATTTTAAAATTGACGTGCATTTTCGTTCTATTTGGTGTTGAATAGCTAACTATAAATACTATAAACAACAGTACATAATCCTAAAGATACCAGCCTGAATTCCACTTAGCCTGTTTTTTTAGGAAAGGTGAAAAAACGGAATCCTTATAGAGTTATTCATCTCTGTCTGTCCGTCCGTCACAACCTATTTTCTCTGAACCTACTAGACGAAAAAAGTTTAAATATTTAAAAAAAAGTTTCTTCTAGTGATTCGTGTAATAAAAAAGTGATCGTTATTTTATATTAATAATGCATACTGCAAAATATATTAATGAATGTATACGAAAATTTACCATTCGTCTCCTAATCTATATAGAGTATAATTTTGAATAAAATACAAAATCTACTTCTTTACTCATATTTTATAAAAAAAAACTTAAGCAATAAAGGAATTCTTATTTTGGGGGGCAAATTAGAAAGTGATAAATAAACTTTTCTCTGGTGCATCATCGATTTAAAAGCGTTTGTTATGTAAAATACAAATAGATTTTTTTATTTTTATTTTAGAATGCATGATTTAAATGATTTAAAGAAAATATACGGAAAACATCTTTCTATTATCTACAAAACTACTGTTCTTTAAGGCCTCACAGTTTACATGAAAAACTAAACGAAAATCTTGTCTTTAAGTTTTCGCGGGAAACAGAAAACAGTCCTGATGAGCAAAGGCATAACAAAAGTATCGCTCAATTCCAAAGAGAACTAATTCAATTGGTCTACTAGTTACTAAGGTAGCGTACTTACACGAAAGAGTTAGGTTAAATAAAATAAAGTCTAAATAAAATAAAGCCTAAAATAATAATAATAAAGCATCTAATAAAGCCTAAAATAAAGCTACATTTAAAAAAAAAAACATAATAGGTAAGTGGATGATTTATAGTACTGAACCCTATCCACAGCAGTCCGACTCGCTCTTAACGATTTTCTTTACTGGCTGGTTGTGAAAATAGCAGTTCGATAATGCATACCTTAAGTAATGAATCGTGACATCGTCTGTTTAAATGTAGAAATTAAAAGCCTTTTAAAAAATTAGTAAAATTTTATTAACATCGTTTCAATGGTTTTCAAGCTATAAACATTAAAACGTAACAGTCGCATAATAATAGGTATATATATGTGTCGCGATAGCTCGAGCGCAGCGACCTATTTCAAATCTATAAGACTATAAGGCCGTGGTTCGAATCCGGGCGTGTACCGATGAGTTTTTTCTGACTTAAGTACATTAACTATCACTGACTCCGTGCCTCGGAGAGCACGTTAAGCAGTCGGTCCCGGTTGTTGTTAATGCATAGTGGTCGTCACAATCCGCCAACCCGCATTGGAGCAGCGTGGTAGATTTAAGCTCCAAGCCCCTTCATCTTGAGGGGAGCCCCAAGCTCCTGAAGTGGGGTATATAAATAGGCTGAAGGAGGTATATAGTATATAGTCAGAAAAAAACAACTCAAATGAGCCTCACCACAAAAGTTTCTCACTCTATTCAAGCGTCAGCTGAGTAGAGATTTATTTTCCATATAATTTCGTATTCCTTGTATATATTGGACGTGCTAAAGACATTGATATTTTATTACATGGATCACCACAATCGCATATGGTCCACAATTTGTTGTGACGAATCATCACATAACTTATAGAGTTCTTACAGTCTTATTCATAGGTTTTCTTTGTTTATATTTAAATGAAATTTGAACTACAACTATGATGACAACCGTTATGTACGTAGTGACGCATATAACTATGTCTAAGACCTTTGAATACATTGGTTAGTAATATTTCGTGCGAGACATTATATATTTTTCTTATAAAACATTCCGTGAAAGGCCAAAAGCTTGGTATTACGAAAATATTTTATACTTATATATCACTTTAGGTATAATTATAGTTTAATTATCATTTAAATTAATCTGGAAACTAATAAGGTGAGTAGACGTAACCTAAATTACCATGTCAAACGGTTAGACGTATATACTTAAACTTGTGACCTTTTCATATTAAGTGTATTTATCATCGGTATGCTACGAAATTCTGATTTCACCTAGTTTGAAAGTTCGTGAAATTGTAAACAAGTTACTGTATTTAGATATTTTTAGTTACAGATTCTAACAGTTTTTGACAGTACTAAAATTTAGTATCAAGAAATATTACGATATAATAACTGCTTAAAGAACACTTTAATGAGTCAACTGTATAAATTTGAAATAATTCAATAGTTTAAAATATCACACGACACAATGATGTTTGTTTAGATGTTATTATTATATCCGTAGTTGTTCTTCCAGTAGCACCAATATTTCTAAATATTGATTATAAAATTTTATATGATTTTTTACAGCTATTAGTTTTGTCAGTCCTCGTGGCAGCCGCGTACGCACAATACCAGCAGTATCCACAACAGCAACAATACCAGGGTCAAGCCATACCTATCGTCAGGCAAGACCAAGAGATCAACTTTGATGGCTCCTATCAATACAGGTTCGATCAATATAATCATTTTTTTTTTAAATGTCCATACACTTTTTGTGTTATTTTTCCAAATAACGTCCTTTAACTATCAAACCATCTATAAAAAAGTAAGGGTCGTATTTGTACGACTGCTATGCCTAAATAAAAGTCTTAAATAATCATGAAAGCTTTTGTTTTTAAAGCTTTTGTTATTATAATAGATCTACAGTAGCTGTAGAAAAGAGTTAGTAATAACACTTAGCTGCCTCTTTAACTTATTGCACAAAATATTTACGTACCCTATTTCTTGATGATAATACCAAACCATGTGAATAGAATTAACTTCGTAGCAACTACTGAGTTGCTACGAAAAAATATTATTATCTGTGATTTTCCCCACTATTAGGGTACCATAATCAAAGAATGGCAACGAGTCTCTATTACTAAGCTTACGCCGTTCATCTGTCTGTACTCCTGTATAAGTGTCTTACATTCAAAATTATTAAATATAATTTCTATCTTGTGCACAATGCCAGGCGACTGGTTGAAATATCACAGAACATGTGTTACTATGGCAAATGCCCTAATAAACTAATAATAATTTCGAACTATTCGACGACCGCTTAGGCTAGTGGGTAGCGACCCTGCCTACGAAGCTGGAGGTCCCGGGTTCGAATCCCAGGTAGGGTCAGTATTTATATGATGAATATTTATACTGGTACCGGGTCTTGGTTGTTATATGTATGTGGTGTCTTCGCTTGGTACCCAAAACACAAGCTAATGCTTAGTTTGGGGCTTAGACGTTGTTGTGATGTATACGTTATTATTATTATTATTAAACAATTTAAAAAATTAAAAAGTATGAATTTGCTGTGCTCTACCGTAAAATCGGTGCGGTTTATAAGCTTAAAACATGATTATAGTGAAACTCTAAAGTCAAGCGTGGAGACGGTTCCATTTCAAACTTTTAAGTTTAGGCTATGATAACGAAATCGGAAAAATCCTAAAACATGAATTAATAGAAATATTTGTTTACCTGTTCACAACACTGGTTAATTAAGTAACAGTTTGATATATGTAGTGTGTACGTATAAATAGCAGTTAATTCAAAACATTATTCAAGTAAACGATAAGTGGTTCCTGCCATTCAAAACGTCGCGCTGACGTATAGCGAACTCATATTTTCCGACACAAACTAATGTTAAATGCATAAATTAGCTTTTGTTTAAGACGTTGCTTCATCTAATTTTGTACTTGAGAATATAATATGGGCATTCCATAGGTGTCGCAGAAATAAACTTTGAATATGTCGGGAGCGGTCGAGCTAGTGACGCAACCACGCCATGTGGTGTCGGCAACGAATTAGTGAATCATCGAGATTAAAATTATGTTCAAGGAAACCTGCCGATTCTGTATATTATAATTTTACATATTTAATGCGGTCTGTCTGCCTTATTATAGACTGAAGATAAATTTATTTTGGTTATGCTAAATGAATATTTCTGAAGCCACAAACCGTGACCAAAGCGAACAAACATTTCCATTCCATCAGTCCATTACACCCCACTGCAGGCGCTTAGACCTCCCCCAGGGCGAGGGGGCGCTTGGAGCTGAAATCCACCAGAATGCTCCGGGTAGGTGGATTTTAACGCTTGCCATCTATTGACAGCAACCGGGACCGACTGCTTAACGTGCTCTACGAGGCACGGAGTCAGTGATAGTTGATGTACTTAAGTCAGAAAAACCTCATTGGTACACGCCCGTATTCGAACCAACATTTATTAAGACATTGTCTAAACATAAATGTTCTTAATTTGAACTGAAGCGGCCAAATTTTGAACAAATAGCTGCCATTGTTATAATCCTTGGTAACTCAATAAATCGGTATTTTCTGATACGAATCAATTGTCCTTGCGCCTTCAAAATTGGAAGCAATTTATGCAATTCAGAATAACAATAAATTAATGTATTCAATCCTTGGCTCACAATCTAGTTTCGAAAGATATTGCCGAATTCGGTATTTTTACGTTCAAATATGTAAAAATAGCTTTAACACATGCCGTGAGAAGCGTGGGTAAGTTAAGTTTGAAGATTCGTGTTGCAGGTGGTTTAATGTTTGAAGAGAACTCGAATCGTTACAAATTATATTGACGTGCCCACTTATGAGATCTATGATTTCTTTACTATAGTTTGAATATTATTGAGACTAAAGTAGCTAATTATGAAACGGAATCTGTTTCGTAACATGTTTGTTTTTTTTTAATTTTAATTTTGTAGTGATTCGAAACGTTTGTAGTTGCGATATGTCCCAGTCCAATAGTTTGTGGTTCAGAGCAGTACATAAAACATTTTAAGTGACTACTTAGACGCACTGTTTCTGAATATTGAACGAAACTGAACCGTCACACGTTCGGGTGGGTGACACGGGTATACTCGTCTCCAGTTGGTCGGATATTTAGGTACTGTTTAACAAGAAGTGTATCGTTTCAAGAATTACGTTTTATGATTAATGTATCGTAATTCGCGAATTTTTTTGTATGTAACCATTGTAATATTTCAAATGTAATAACACCATGACCATACCATCAGCCCATTGATGCTCCACTTCAGGGGCTTAGGCCGCCTTACGGGATGAGGAGGTTTGGAGCTTAATCCAGCACTCTGCTCAAGTGCGGGTTGGTGGTTGGACTGCCATCTATTAGTGGCAACCGGGACCGATGCGATAGCTTAACGTGCTCTCTGAGGCAATGAGTCGGTGATAATTAATGTTGTGATAGCCGAGTGGTAGAGAGTCCGCTTCTTGTTTAGAAGGCTGTGGTTCGAATCCCAGGGAATGTACAAATGAGTTTTTTCTAACTTATGTACAAAACTATGTAAAAAAGTGTGTATAAAATTAAGATGTAATACTTTACTTGAGAGTAGTTTAATGTACATAGTTTTTACTTCTATTATGTGGTCATATACCATACCCCCTTTGTTTTAGTAAATAATTTTAAAAAAAATTTTGCCCATTTTTTTCTGTACACTCCAACTGATCAAGTATCGTCGATTTAAAGTCAGCTTTATTGTCTTGTGATAATCTTCTATTTAATCAATCGTAAAATCTTGCAATAAATCGGAAATCGGAAAATCTTGCGATATTTGGGTAATTTAACCTAAATTTTTCATAAACTCAAAATTTTTAATTTAGTTATTTTATTAGTTGTTTTCAAAATAAATATATCTAAACAATCGCTTCAGAAAAACATTACTAAATACGTGTTACCTATAAAACTACTTCGTCTATTATCAAAACATGATCCAAACATGTAAATAATAGTTCGTTTGGTATTTTCTCAAGCAACGTGGCGGCGTCCTCGTGATAACGTTAAACGTTATCGTTTAAAGGATATGAGAACAGCACTCAGTTATAACAATGCAAAATGATTGCGACTCAAAAACTTTATTTGTAACCTCTCATTATATTTGCACTTTGCCTATCTAGATACCCTGTCGTCCCTTCTAGCGGTGAATTCTTCAAGTATTAAGATAAATGTGAGAACGCCTGAAGCGATGTGCTTTTGAGACTTTTCGTGAAGATATCGGAAAGACGTCTCCGCTTAATTTGACCTTGATTAAAATTATTAATTATCAAATAAATTAATAAATCAAGAAAAAACCGGCAAAACGCGAGTCAGACCATGCAAAGTAAAAAATTCCGTAGTCGGAATATACGTTTACTGTTAAAATTCGAATTTAAAGTTTAAAAAAAAATATGTCAAAAATTACTCGATATATCTTAATCAAACTAACTTTTTTTGAAAGTGTTTTGTAAGCTGTACAAATTTAAATTTTCCGGAATTTTCTACTTAGATAAAAAGTTAAAAGTTAATACAATTTTTAGGATTTCAGAAGCGCATATGTCAACAAATATTGACTTAAATAAATAGTCATTGTCTAACCTTCTTATAATTTTCAAATACGTATCTATAGGTAGATAACTCACACCTTAATATACGCCGGAATTTATTTTTTGTCTCATAGTTAATAATCAATATAAATAAAAAAAATATCTTCACTACTCTTCACTTTTGCAACTCGCAACTTTGCCCGACATACCTACATTTGATTTCCAAATATTACTATGTAATCGACATTATCGGAATCCATTACGATCCAAATTCGCTTGTCAGTTAAAAAAATATTTATTGAATATTTACTATCAATTTAAAAATGCCATAAGATTTTCGACCTTAAGAACATGTTGCAACTTCTTTTTTTATGTGTTCTGACTCTGTTATGAGATACGGATCATGATAATTTTTGATGACTATTAAACTCGTTTATAAGTTCTGTATTAAATCCCATGATTCAATACTATACTATATATACTACCATCATACCATATAGTATAGTATACTATACTATACTACCATCGACTAGCGTAAACATTAATTTCAGTTCTTTCGAATTCCCCGATGTAAAAAATCTAGTGGTTTCGTTACTCCTTTACAGATGAAAAAGAACAAATTTGGAATTCTACGGGAACTTTGGTTCGGGATATACCTACAATTGTGTTATATGTTACACGTTACAGCCTTTTTGTTTATTTTCTTTAGAAAAACAACCTCTTTTCGTTGTGTCGTCCCAACATAAAGAAAAGACAAACAAACAAACATTATGACTTCCGCATTTATAATATTTGCGACATGATATACTATTAAGGATAATATTTATAAAATCCAGTATTATAAATTGTATCTAATATTTGCAATTTTAGCATTGAGCAATTTTGTGCAACATATGGCCTTAAGCCCTTTCTAAAAGCAACCTAAATTTATCTTTCCGCCCTGCAATCTCTGATATGATTGGTAGCTAAAAATTACACTATGACCCATAATATACCAGATTTATCGACATTTGAATGTTTGTATAATTTGTATATTTTTTATATAGTTACGAAACCGGCAATGGAATAGCAGCCCAAGAGCAAGGCTACTTGAAGAACGTCGGACCTCAAAACGAAGGAGCTCAGGTTGCTCAAGGCTCTTTCAGTTACACGTCCCCTGAAGGCATCCCAATTCAGCTCACATACGTCGCCGACGAAAATGGTAAATACATTCAACAACGTTGTTATTATTTTTTTTAATTATTTTACGGCTCTGAAGTCCAGTCCTTCAAGCCTTTCTATTTCAAAACATTTTAACACACCTAAATATAATCGATTTCGGTAACAATATCTATCAATATTCAACGTTATACATAACTAGATGTTGATTTATGCAAATTAATTGTATCAACTTTTTGATACATATATGGTGACATTCGATTTCCAAACAAGACGTTTATTTAAAAGGGGTTCTAAATTCAAATGTAACAAAATGTAGATCATTTCGGAATATTCTTACATCGTACGCTGTTTATAACCTCGTCGGCCCTAATTCTATTGTAAAAAAGCAAAAGTCGATTTGAAAGACTTTTCATTATTTTATTAATAATTTTTTAACGCTTATACAGGTTTCCAACCCCAAGGAGCTCATTTGCCGACGCCGCCGCCGATCCCTGAAGCTATCCTGCGTTCCCTGCAATACATTCAGTCTCAACCGCAGCAAGTTCAACCACAACAACAACAATTCCAATATCAACAGCCGCGAAATTACCGCGGCTGATTTCAATTACTAACGACTCTTGCCACCAATGTGAAAATCACTCGATATTGAAAAGTTTAGCTTTAATGTTATTGTAGTTTTGTTAGCCTTAATCTATGTTACCATTATGTACCTTAGGAGAGTCCGTGCGACAAAACGAATAATCGATGTTCTGTGATTTTAACCGTACTATATCATATAAGATAAAATAAATAAATATATGGTACTTGATTTCGTTTTTTACTTAATGCGATGCTTCGTAGGTAGGTACTCCATCCTAACAGTAAAATGCCTGTGTCATGGGTACTTTAATGATTCCTGAGTAATTATGATAACGATAACGATAGTACAAGATCTCTATCTTGTGAATCCCGCATTCTTTTCCTAGGCGAAATATTGTTCATAAACTAAAAAATATATTTATAAACATTATTAAGGAGGGTCCCCAACCTAAAGGCTGCCGGTCGGACCTGACAATTTTTAAATTGAAATTGTTCAATTAATATTATATTGGTGCCAAAATTTTTGATTGATTGATTGACACTATTTGGCACCCTAAATTCGGTCCAAGCTGTTTTTAATTAAAATTTTATTGGTGGTTTCAAAAAAATTAGTACGGTCGAATTTCAATCACTGGGCTTCCACTAGTATTACATTAAACTGTAAGAGATCCCAGAAAACTGAAGTTAGAAACTTAAATGTACAAATTTCATTTTTATCAAAAAAGAGAAAAATAAAAATGAAATTTGCAAATTTAATTGTTTGGTCAAGCGCGATCTTTAGAAGTTAACTCGTGATTTTTGTTTACACCTTTCGATTTCTTTTTTTATCGGGAACAAATCATTCTATATTGGACCAAGAACTCGGAATACGAGAAGTTGGTTAAATTAAAAAAAAACTGTTTTAATACCTACATTTGATATAAAAATAGTAGCTGTTAATTATGTTCTTTCTATGTTAACTGTCAAAAATTTATAATATATTTTAATAATATATTTTGTTTTCTTTATATTCGTCATGTTGTTATTTAATCCAAAGAAAGTTGATTTAATTGAGGCGTAAGTACCTACTTTATTAATTACCGCAGCACAATAAACGCTCTAAAATGGTATAATTCAAAATACCCACAACGTGACAGTGTCCAATCACAAGATATTTTAAATTCATAATATATGACAAGGAGGTTGTTTTAAGTCCAAACAAAAATAAAAAGATCTACAACGCCTACCAAAGAATTCACTGTCATTGTCGAATTAAGATACTTTGAGGCGTTTCCAAAAGTTTCTCTAAATGAAGCTGCAAATAATACAAGAATTCATAAGTCAACAGTAAGAAAAATATTAAAACGATAGGTATACCTAATTACAAATGTTACCTATGTAGATGGCGAAATTTTATAGGCTTTACTGTCTGGGAACCAAGAGTGCAGACTACAATTTTATCGTTGGTTTATTGGAGGAGCCATTTTTCTTAAATTTTTTTACGATCAGTCATATAATAAATAAATAATAATAATAAATACCTGAGACATCGCACATAGCGCCATCTAGTTCCGAAGTAAGAAATTATTATGTTTATTATGTTTGTATTGTATTATGGATACTAAATAACTGATATACATACTTAAATATTCTTTATTATGTATAAATGTAGATATTTTATAATCATTATCATAATAAGTTTATTTCATGCCACAGAATTATTATATATATATGATTAATATACCCAGGTATATGGACGGATGAAAGCTATTTCTCAAATAACGAAACAAGTAGTTACATAAATAACCACTAAAGTCCTTCAAAACGAGGGAGTCTCTCAAAAGTTCGATTTTCGTTGGTGTGCGGTAATCGATTGTAAGAGTAGGTAGGTATGTTAATAAAAATTTCAAGAAATAGTGTTTAAACTTTAGTGACTATACTGAAAGAAATATTCTTATTATAAGATGAATTTACTAATTATAAGATGAATAAAAATTCAATGCATGAGCCAATTTTGCGATATTTTTTTCTTAATATTTACTAAATCATTGTGCTTTATTAATTGTATAATATAAAAACATTTTTTTTTACAAAGTTGAACCAATTTCCCGAGTTCGAATTTTTGTAATCTTTTTTATCTTGAGAAAACTATAGGTAACATTCTTATTTTATCCTAATACTAATTATGTTTTTTTTCTTTTCATTTGTTTACTACCCACCTACATTTCAGTTACTATATAAGGCTCCTTTCTGCCTATTATATAGATTAAGTACCTACATCAGACTGGAAAAAGTTTAATGGGATTCTTTATGGTTGCAATTTTTTTTTTAATAGCTAATGTTCTTAAGAAAACTATAGGTAACATTTCTATTTTAACCTATAGGTATACTGATTTTATATATATTTTTTGATTTGTTTACTACCTACCTACTAACTTGGTTTAATCTATAAGGCACCTTCCTGCCTATTAGATTAAGTACCTATATTAGAGTGGAAAAAGTTTAATGGGATACTTTATGGGTTGCAATAATTTTTTTGAATAGGTAATGTTCTCTGTAAGTTACGTTCATTTCCAAATTATTCTGCTCTTTTCTCAGTTCTTACCTTTTCCGCCAATATCAGTAATATACATTCATGTCCATAACCGTAACAAAAATTCAAATAAAGTAAGTGTATGAATGCAAAAATGGCTAGGTACGATTTAAAATGTGACCTTTTACTATGTCCATTTATTGATATTGATCCGGCATATAAAAAAGCATCATCTGTCGCCGTTTTAAATAACTAATACGAGACAAAACTGAGATCTCTAAAAACCTTTCTCAAATTAACGTTATATCGCTAGATGGCGCTTATTCGCAATAGCTCAGGTTGTGAGTTAGGTGTTTTAAATATTCATTATTTTAAGTTCTATTCTAAATCCCAAGTTTTCTTATATAATATTCTGTAATAATGTAAGTTGATAGAATGATACCTGCTTTGTGGTATTTGTATGTAAGTACTATAGTCGCTCCGCACAATAAAATACGCACAACTCAACTCCAAAAATTACAAAACCAGAAGTAGGTAAGTACCTATCTATAATTCTAGAAGTATTAACAGATGGCAATATTTTTTATAGTATGGCGAGTAGATACTTGAACACTTAAAGCAAAATATCGTATGGGCGAACTTAGGTGTAAAAGTTAAGAAACTGTGACAAATTGAATAAACGGTGTTTTTAATCGCAGTCTATCGTCTATATGTATGCATTACTCTTTTTAATTGTAATTATTATGCAATCAAACAAGCTTACCTGTAAGTATAATAATAATAATATTTGGGACATCCCACACAGCGCCATCTAGTCCCAAAGTAAGCAAGTATTATGTTTGTATTATGGGGTACTAGACAACTAATATATATAGGTACTTAAATATTCTTTTTTTATAATGTATACATATATAGATACTTTTACACCCAGACACGGAACAAATAGACATGTTCATGCACACAAATACTTGTCCCGGGCGGGGATCGAACCCGCGATCCTCGGCTCCGCAGTTAGGGTCTCTAACCACTCGGCTAACCGGTCAGTCAAGTGAAGTAAGTGATGTTCGATTGTAATTATAATAATAATAATAACGTATACATCACAACAACGTCTTGGCCCCAAACTAAGCATTAGCTTGTGTTTTGGGTACCAAGCGAAGACACGTACATACATATAACAACCAAGACCCGGTACCAGTATCAATATTCATTATATAAAATACTGACCCGACCTGAGATTTGAACACGGGACCTCCAGCTTCGTAGGCAGGGTCGCTACCCACTAGGCTAAGCGGTCGTCAATTATGAGCCTGTTGTCTCTCCGAAGACGATGGAAGAAATAATATGTATGCTAGTTTCGGATCCTCTGCTTGCTGGCGCCACATAAGTTAGAAAAAACTTAAAAACGGAACGCACCCATGGTTTGGCACATCAATTCTGCGCTCCTGTATCTGTCGTTAAGTTCAAAGTTTTCTGATTCTACAATTTAAATGAGGGCGTAAGGTGTCACACCTTTCAATGAAGGGAGGGCGGGTTCCATCGTCTTCGGAAAGACAACAGGCTCATAATTACAATCGAACATCACTAACGGGTAAGCTTGTTTGATTGCATAATTACAGACCTGCTGTCGCTCCTCGACGATGGAAGAAATACTATATGTTAGATGTTTAAAGTCAGGTTGTAGAATCAGCTGATTTATTGGTGAAGAAGTATATATAGGTACACCTAAAACTAGTTACCGAAGGGAATTATAGTTGAATCTTATACAGAATCATATGCACAATTAGTCTTATAATAGAGTCATGTACAAATAGTGATAATTATACAGTTTAATTATAGGTGTCGTTATTATTGCTGAACACTGTTTCTGCTTCATGTCAATTCAAAGAATTGAAGTGACATTACGTAATTTTGCGGGGTTGAAGACTGGCGCGCGGGGATTTCACGGGGTGCAGACTGGCGCGTGGAGACCTTGCGCACTTAAACTCGGACTAAAACTCGTCATTTTGTACCAGCTAGCTAGAGTATAAGTGGTTAGACGGTATACGCAGAAGAAAGCTTCTAGTCAATTTGTATTTTTATGTCTATAACATTATTTGATTCAGACGACAAAACAAATGTAAATAACCCATGCCTTTTTACACCCGGCCGTTAGTACTGTTCTAGGTTTTTTTGTAGTTTTAAGTCTGATTGGTCAGACAGCAAAATAAATTACGTTCGGAACTTTTCAAACTTTTTTCGTTTTAGATAAAGTCGTACTGTGTAATCATAAAGTAAATTTATTTGACAGCAGCGTTTGGTTTTAATAGAGTCATAAATGTCACTTTACATTGTCGAAGTGACATTACGCAATATTGCGGGGTTGAAGACCCCGCAAAATTAAAGACCGGCGTGCAGAGACCTTGCGCACTGAAATTCGGACTAGAACTCGCCGTCTAGCACCAGCTAGCTAGAGCAAAGTACTTGGAGTGCCGCCTCGAGTAAGTAAGTCATCTTCGATATTAACACCGATTTACGAATATTTAGCGCGAAACACACGTGTAGGGACGTCGACATGGCGTAGCTTTTTTTTTAAATTAACTGAACTTTTTTTGTCCGATCTCTCAGCGCTCGCGGTAGTGATCGCCGGGAAGCGTCCTCTGCCCCACCGTACCGCTTTCCCACTTGTGTCGCCTATTTATCGCGAAGATGTTCTACTTATAGAATCTTAAACTACTTTGGCTAGAGTATGACTGCATAGACCGAAAACGTAGAAGAAGGCTTCTAGTCAATTCGTACTTTTATAAGTGCAATACTACAATACGTACCTATTTCAAATGATCCGGAGCTTTATAACAGCTGGTTATTTCTTAACTTATACTAATGCATGTCCTTAATATGAAGATTCTTAATATTTCATTAAAGCACTTAACTCGTTGATAGTTGTAAGTTGTAATATTTTAAACAGCGTACGCGGAAATAAGACAACATGCGATACCAAAGATTTTTCCTTGCTTCACAGAAATATTTTTCTTACGCGCCAAGGTAATGTATTTAATATGAACATATTCAACATTAATTCCAAACCGCTTATCATACGTGTATAGAAAACCACAATGTTTACGTTAAGGACAAGGTTCCTAAAGTGCGTCCTCGCTTGCATTGCCCCAGGCGGTCGACGGGTCAGAGCATTTAAGAAATGCGCAAAAGAAATATAATTTTCGTCTATATATTATAATTCACAGGTTCATTGATTTTGCTGACAGTTCATAAGTTTATTTTGTTTCTATGTTAAGAAGATTGTGTAGTGGGAAATTTCCATACAAAAGGTGTTAACGGTTGCATCCCATTAAACGTTAACCGATTGGCGTAAAAAAATGGTATTCAGATCAGCAAAAACTAGGTTTATATGTGAATTATTTTTATTGATTAAATGTTTAAAAATAAAAAGACTGCCTCTTAAGAAAAAGTTATAGTTAACTTAAGTAAATTATTACCGCCTCTTACATAAGCAAATTTGTCCAAACCGCAACTTCAGCGCCCTCGAGTTTTATGTATTTTTATATGTATGTCTATGTAGCCTCGTGATGTAGCCAACATTTATTGACTGGAGCCCATACTGCATCATATTATCTATATCTTCATATTTATATGTAATTCGAGAAGAGAAGGGAAAAAGGAATAATTCAGAAATGGATAATTTGTAGTCGTACAACATAAAAAAATATTTTTTCGTAAATACTAAGTAATTAACTAACTAACTGAATTATTTTTTAGTAAGAATATATTGTGTTTTGCTTTAACCAGTTTTAGATGTAACGGGACGCAGTGGAGCGAGGTGTATATGACTGTACCTACGCAAGAATGCTTAAAGCGTTGTATTCCGATCCGCCATAAAGTTTGAGGCGAACTATACCTATCTGTATTGTAATGATGCGGTAGCGACTGCCCCAAGAACTACGTCAACGTATTTATCGACCTAGTTGGACTAGATTTACATAAATACGTGCCAATTACGATAAACTGGCGGGATACTGACCGACCATCGCCCCCTACCGATCCATTTATCAACTCCCTATGTTTTCAGTAATGAATAAGAACTCTACCTATTATATACTGAAGCGGAAGTAACAACCGCAATAATTTAGGTCAACGGGGTCATCAATCTAGTTTGATTTCGATCATTGTGGTAATTGTGAAAAACTATAATTGGCACCTCTCTGCGGCCATTTACGAACATTGTCATTTAATAATTCTCTAATTATAGTATATATATTGTATTCAACATAGCATTAACTGCCACAATAATCTAGGTCAACGCATGAGTCGAACTTGAGTCTAAATTATTGTGCCAATTATAACCCGGAGAACTAAATCAAACATAATTCGATAATTGCCACCCCTTCCTGTCCTTTTACCCTCTTCTTGCCAGTAGCAACCCTCTACGTATTGTATCTGTATTTTTTTGACAAATCTGACCCAATATTATGTCCTAAAAATATTTCTTGTCTCTAACAAAATTATGATTGATCGATCGATTCCATACGAGCCTAACAAGACGTAAGTTAGATCAAAAGAACTTTATTGTGATGATAATTTATAATCGTTGAAATACCTATAAACATAGTAATTTTCGTCAATCTCATTTGACGACATCGACGACCGCTTAGCCTAGTGGGTAGCCCTGCCTACGAAGCTGGAGGTCCGGGTTCGAATCCCAGGGCGGGTCAGTATTTATATGATGAATATTGATACTGGTACCGGGTCTTCGCTTGGTACCCAAAACACAAGCTAATACTTAGTTTTGGGCCTAGACGTTGTTGTCATGTATACGTTATTATTATTATTACTTAAATTATTAAATAATTAGTGTCAGTTACCGCCACCATCCATAGATTGACGCAGCGTAAGACGTCTTTCTTGCGCTGTCTGCCCCGCATGCGTCTGTGAAGCAGCATACGCGGCCGCGGCGGATCAGTACCCGTTCATAGATTATTGCTGTGCTCGCAGGTTATAGCTGTGTGTTTTTTGTTCATTGTTCTGTTTTATCAATTGTACTTCTATCTGTGAGGAGCTGTAATTGGCTTCGTCAAGACTACCTTGTAAACCATGTACACTAAAGGAAGCTGATGTTCCTCCAAAAAAATGAAAATAAAATAAAATAACAAAATCTGCACTGCCCTGCGCTTTACGTTTCGTCCCAGCGTCCCAGCATACGCCTAGCTTAATTTCGATCATACTCGCTGCTCGGCCTGTAACGTCGTGCTTGGCTGAATAGGTAGCAAATTTTGTTTAAGTGTAAATAATTTTTCAGTTAGTTTAAATTCAAACAACTTTCGGTAAGGAGCAAAATATATTAAAAAGCAAGAAATCAGCCAAAAGCTAGTATTAACTTGTTTAGTAATTTTTGACTGTATCGATATCGTAAGGATATTATGGCACTAAATCAAAATTTGCGAAGTGACCAACATTCGACTGGTTATTTATTTGAATTAATTGATTGTATAATTTATTTGATTACATTATTTAATTTATTTCATTTATTTAAGCATATTAGCACACCCGAATGTAATAATCGCACAAACGTATACGGTCGCTACTGTCGACAAATTAACAGAACGATCTTATTGTTTAGTGTTAAACCCATTTGATTAAGTAGGTAAATAAAATTATTATCACGCTTTTTTTGGGATGTCTGAACACGGTGACACTAGTAGGTATTTATCGAACAAATATGCCAAATCTGGTATTCTTTGACATGGGTGGTGTCATCATAATATGGGTACGCTTGATTCAATGCTCAAATATGTTGACCAATTGTATACGTATTACATGCAAGTAAGTACAATTGTTTAACAAGCACTCATCGTCTCGTAAGTGAAAGAACTTTGAGTATAAAAGCAATATAATATTAATTTCCTTGAATTATTAGCTCAGTGACAACCGAAAGCTTTCGTAGTATAGTTAGTGAAAAACTTGCATTTTTGAAAACATCCAAATCAAAATATATTTTGTAAAGGAAAGAAATGTGTACATTGTGTATTAGTTAAAAAAAATCCAAATTGAGGTTTGGTTTCGTGTTTAGTGCTTTAAGAAAAATAAAAAGTTTTAATTTTAGGCATGGACTTTTTGAAACGCTTTTCTATAAAAAAAAATACCTTCTAAAAATAATCGCGTCTGTTAAGAAAGTGTGACAAACAACTTTTTTATTTGTAGTATTCTATTGGGTCTTGGTGATGAGGTCAAATTGTAGGATATACATCAAGTATAGTTTTCAAGATAAGTGGTGATTTGCGATTGATGTAACCACATACAACATTGATGTTGGGCGTACAAACGTTCTCATATCAAATACAATTCTTTAGATGGAATAAATCACAAGGTCTAATAGACACCAAGGTAAGATTTTTATACAAACCCGATTATCATTTACAGAAAACCATAGAGTTTTTATGTTGAGCACAAGGTTCATATGTCGCGACCTCTGCTTGCGTTATTTAACGATCGAGTCGATGGGTCAGCGCGAATTACGAAATTGGATACACAAATATATTTGAACTCTAGACTGGGTCACTATTCCGCACCTTGTCGTCTGTCACCTTTCCTAAAAGACAACGTGCAGAAGAGCCTTCTCTCTTGCGTAGTATAGGACACGCGATATACATTAATTTTACATTAGATGTTATGAGTCTTTCGTTATAGACATGGTCTATACTCAATGATTATATAATATTATTAAACAAAGACAAACCGTTTGAGTGATGTGATCCCAACTGGTACAAACACCAAACATATTCATTAGTAGTATATATTAACCATAGGTGCATAAAAAATATTATATTATGACCACGCCGTACTTTACAGTTCGGTCGAACAGACAGCAAGTTGATTTACCTTTTTTTCTTTTCTTTTACATGCAGTTAAGACAGTTTTCGTGTCGCATTCTCTGGATATAATCTTACAAATAAAGAAAATTAAATTGTCTGTGTTATCGAAATAAAGACTTTTTTTCCTATCTTTTTCATATGTTTCTTTCCAAAAAAAAAACAACAAAACACAAACGCGCGTTTTAAAATCTTTGATCAAAATCTAAAATAAAAAAAATGAAATCAATACTTGAATGAGTTTTCGATGCGCAGTACTTTTATTCCTGACAGATCTTAGGACAGATGACGAATTTGATCTTACTTATTTCTTTACTTTGTTTTGGTTTATGTATTTTGATTTTTGTTTTTTATTTTCAGATGGCAATCAAGGCATATTTTACAAATATTTTAATGGCGTTTTTAATCGTGAAATCAACTTCAGCTGATAACGAATCCCAAGCGAAGACACTATATTACCATAACAAGAATGATGGAACGGGAAATTATCAGTTTAGGTAATAACAATTGATTGATAACAGCTATTGTAAACAATTGTATATTTTTAATAAGTAGCTGTTAATTTATGCTCTAAATTTTTGGGAAAATTCTTCACACGAGTTCAATTGATAAAAGTTTTAAATTTGATAACAAAGTTCATATCCACATAATTATATAAAATCTGCATACTGTTGGTAAAAAAAAGGTCCATAAAAATTTTTTAGGTTGGATCCAGTGACTTGAAATTGTACATAAAGGCCTTATTTCGTATAATTCATCCCTAAAAAAATTAAAAATTAAGTTTAATCTGTCATAGTATCAAAGAAAAACCAATCAACAGGTTTCTATAGAACTTTCAGTTAAGCATAGTTTAGCTTAATACTCACCTCAGATTATAGGCTATTGTTTGACCTAGTTGAAAGTTTTCGTTGGATACAAAAAAAAAATCATAATCTGATATTAGTGCCAGTGAGCAAAGAGACGCGAAACTTCAAATTGCTAAAAAAAACAGATGTAAGAGTAGAAGTTATAGAAGAACAGCTACAGAACTAAAATATTGGTATTGAAACAGGACAAAGGTTATAAGAAACATTATGTATGTTTAAACAAACGTATCTACGTCAAAAGAAAGGCGGAAAAAAGAACAAAAATAAAGGGCAGAGCTTTCAAATATTATTAGCTTGTAAAGAATTTGCTGATCAGTAAATTGTGTTTAAACAAAAAATAATAATTAATGTTAGTTGCGATTAAAGTAATACAAACATTTTTACGAAGCTTTCAGACATCAAATGGAATTACTAGAAAAGAAACTGGAATACTTGGGAATGCTGGACAAGATGGCGAAAATTTAGTGGTGATGGGCTCATATATGTACATAGGACAAGATGGCGAAATAATTGAAGTAAACTACATAGCTGATGAAAATGGATTTCGTGTTATCGAATCTCCTTTGGATACCGATCGTCCGGTTGCTCCATTTGTTAGTATATTTTTGTAGTAAAATGACGTTATATGTTTTAATATATTTAGCGAAACTAGGAGGTGAACGCTGCTCCAGTGCCACTCCGTGTCGTGGATTGGGACGTGTATGGCATCAGGGCGAAAGAGACAGTGACAATACGCTAGTTGACTATTTTTTTAAAATTATTTTATATGAAAGAGTTTTTTAAATATATCATAACAGTGACAGAATTTAAAAAAATAAATCATTATTAACAAAGTTATTTTTGTCTTAATGATTTTATGCTACTGTGCACTAATATTTAATTTCTTCTGTTTTTTCTAGGTAGCTCAAGTTCCACCAGGCGTCGTGGCATCCCTTTTAGGATAAATATAACAATTGCTAATTGAAGATTAACTGTTGTTAATTTGGTTATTGTTATTTAAAATATATTACCTCTTATTTATTAACTAGAATTTTATTGTGATTTTAAATGTTCCCATACACACGTCCCTGATATAGATAATATTTTAATAGAAATAAATTCTAATAACTTGTTTGAAAATATATTTGACCAATTTTTAGAAAGAATTGGAGTAAGAGCCATGGTGTATTTAACTCTTTAAAGTTAACGATATTTAGTAAAAAAAAAGGTACTGACTAATAAAAAACCATATTTTTCTAAAATTTATTCTATAAATTGGCGATATGGTAAAAACTTGACATACGTCGTAACTGTCATGGCCTCATGTCGATTATGGCCTATATAGTACGAAAAACCCCAAAGGGGCGTTTTGTCTCTATTGTGCTTTGTATCATAGTTTATGATGCGATGATGTTATAACAATACAATGATGTCAGCCCTCGTCAAACACGAGAATCTTCATAATGCTTTTCTCGAAACGCCTTTCTTGTACCTTGTTATAGTATTTATCAAAGGATGAAATAAAAAATAATTACTATTTAAACAATGAAAGGAGTGTTGAGGTCCCATTAATGTTTTTTTTGGCCTTTCGTAGCTCTTTCATTTCACCATGATAATGAAACTGTTTTCTTCAGTTATTTTCAAGAATTTTCATCGCGGGTAAAATAATAGAGAGGGAAACACTAATAACTGTATTTTTTACTCATAGCATACCACTACAGCGCTAAAAAAACCATGACAGTTTTGTATGAAATCAAAAAATATTTATATATTATTTTTTAATATTTATTGTAACGTTACATGGTATTACCACAGTCTAATAATCCATACAGTCAGTCATCGCCTTTGATGTTGGCTGTTGACGAAAAAGTCGTCGTAATCTTGATTGCGTAAGGGTTGTCACGCGTTAAAGGTAGTAGGTATTTAATTTTTTTTTTGTAACATGAGAAATTATATACCTGTATATGATTCAAATTATTTGACCAGAAGTAAAAAACTACACTTTGTTGTTAGATAATTGATTGATTTCCGCGCGCGCGCTCACACTAGATTCCGCACTACCTAAATAACAAGAATTAATTCAAATGTGATAAAAATTTGAAAAAGTTCGAACTTTTTATTTACTGGACAGATTGCTTTCAAAATCGATATCTAAAAGTCCCCGTGGACTCCGGCGACTATAATCTGTGGCGTAAATTGAAAAAAGTGACCCCCATTTCGAACTTTTTATTTACTGAACCAATTGCTTTTAAAATAGATATATAAAGACCGCGTGGACTCCCATGACGAATCTGTCAAAATTGAAAAAAGTGACCCCCACTTTGAACCTTTTCTTACTGGACTGATTGCTTTCAAAATCGATATCTAAGGGTCCGTGTACTGTGCACTCCAGTGAAGAATCTGTGGTCAAAATTGAAAAAAGTGACCCCTCGTTTGGAACTTTTCATTTACTGGACCGATCTTTATAGTTATATATGTGGTGTCTTCGCTTGGTACCCAAAATACAAGCTAATGCTTAGTTTGGGGCCTAGACGTTGTTGTGATGTATACGTTGTTATTATTATTATTTTTTTATCCCATACAATTTAAATTAATATCTTAGGAGCTATCGCGAAATATAAATATCGCACGACAAGCAGCTGGGCATCGCGCGCCGCGCCCGCAGGCCGTACTGGACGACGCGACACGCGTGGTTAGGTTAGGCTGAAGTTATCAATGTTGTTACAAATAAATATTGTAGTTTGTTTTTATGTACCTATTTATTCTTTACTTTTTCAAATATTTCTGGGATTGGAAATAAAAAACATTAAAAATACTCCAAGTAGGATGAACTTACGTTTCATTTAAGTCTAATTAAATCCAATCCACATGTACGACACAACAAGCTGATACGACACTACGACAGAAAAAAACATTATGGCTTATATGCTCTGCTACCCGTGCGAAGCCGGGGCGGGTCGCTAATACTTTGTAAAGAAATGTCTATGTATTGGAGAGTTGCCTAGACGAAACTTCTTTTGTGAGTCAGGCTGATTTTAACCAGGTTAAAATCAGCTATATGCTTGATGAGATAATTTTTACCAAAAAATAACCACTTTTTTGTTCACTGTACAAAATGCTCCAGATAACACCTAGGAAAACCTATATTTTAAGATCTTCATTTTAAGTCACATCTTGGTGCTCGATAAAGTGGAGTTGCCGATGGCCTGCTCTTGGTAGATAATATTAGTAAATATTAAAACAGAATGTCGCGTTTCCCCATTCATTTTGTAATTATTTTTTGTGAAGGCTAACTTGTTCACGCAGAAGAAGTTGGTATATCTTCGTGATAAGTTGTGTTGGCCAAGCAAATAGTGATCATTTGAAACGTAAGATGTTATATTATAATTTTAAAAACATCTGTATGTGAGTCTTTTCCGCATACAAACGGTGAAGGGCGATCGGTCACAATTTTCTTGACGCAAGTACAAAACCAAGGTTTTCATCAATTTAACTCCTCTTTATCTAGGTTCCAAAGAAAACAAAACTAAAAAATTATAATTGTTTAGATAATTGTGAGTTTTTCAATAGACATCTGTTTTATATAGCACAAATTTTAGAATGTTTTTGGAGGTAAAAAAAATTATATATAGGTATAGAAACTGCAAAGTAATTCGTTAGAGACATATTTTAGTTAATCAAACTTCCAAATAAATTTAGTTTATTGAAATATGTACGTACACATTACTTTCGTTATGATAACATTATAGCCAAAAGTCTATTGAAAAGCTTTTGCATAAGTATGATTTTTGATCAATAAAATTGTGCGTCTCTCACAAAAATATTTTTGAACCATATTTCGAGTCACACCGTAACGCCTCGTGCATGAAATGAGATGATTTTCGGCTGCGTTTACTCAGTTGAAGGAGTGCTACTTGTGGACTGGCGTAGTTTTGTTTAAAACCTAATGTCTTAAGTGATGATTTAAGTGTAAAATTTTAACTAAGCTGATAATACTTTAATATTATTAAATATAACTTTTTGTACGTTTGGAGCAATAGGCATCCAAAAACTATCATGAAGAAAGTTTGAAATGGCTTTCAATGTTACTGTGACTGTGCTTTGGCCTATGATCAGCGACTAGGGTGGGGTTCTTTTGTAGCTTTAGGTACCTTATGATTTCAATTGCATTTTTTTTACAAATTTGTTGATCAGTTTTAAAAAAAATGTTTAAAATTTTTTAGTATTTTATTTTATGATAATTTTTTATTTAGCATTATACATTTAGACTCATCGCATATCGCATCGCCCGATCGCGCTATTACTTCGTTATCGCTTAGCGTTCTTCTCGACTTTCTTTCTTTTCGCTCGGCTTCAAAAAGTCGTAGTGGAATGTCAAAAAGTCTATAATATTCTTTAAAAAATGGACTACCAAATGTAAGAAATTTTTTTTAAATCCGACTGATAGTACCAGATATTAGGGCGTTCAAACAAAAGCAAAAACTCTTCAGCTACTTTATATTATTATATAGATAATGCAAACTTATTTTATTTGTATTTAAAAAATTTGATGTTTTTGCACTGTTTGCATAAAAGAGACCCTTTAGAGATAACTCCCTCATAAATAGAAAGTTATGGATGTCTTTTTAATTTGTGTATTTAATTATTTAAAACTTTAAACACTTTATGAAGTAATTACATAAATAAAGTAAGACGACCGCTTAGTCTAATGGGTAGCGACCCTGCCTACAAAGCTGGAGGTCTCGGGTTCGAATCCCAGGTCGGGTCACTATTCATATGATGAATATCGATACTGGTACCGGGTCTCGGTTGTTATATGTGTGTGGTGTCTTCGCTTTGTACCCAAAACACAAGCTAATGCTTAGTTTGGGGCCTAGACGTTGTTGTCATGTATACGTTATTATTATTATTATTAGATGTTTACGTTACAGATATTTTACCCTCTTACTACCTACTGCTTTTTTTGCAATTAACTTGATTTCTATTTCAGATGAAAATCAAAGCAACATTAATAACTTCGATGTTCCTGAACTGTTTGTTATTGACAACTTGTGCTGAAGACGAATCAAAAGCAAAGACACTTTATTACACAAACGAAAATGATGAAACAGGAGGATACCGATATAGGTGAAACAACAAACATTTATTTAAAAAAAATATAGAAATATAAAACCCAAGCAAGCAAAGGATTATATATTATGTTAGAATCATGAATGTAGTAAGGGATTCGCAATTACAAGAAACATAACACACGCACTTCTCTCGTGTCACATGTAGCCAACTTACATACAAGCCGTAAAAAAAAATTGTAACTAACTAGATTGAACAATACTTTTATTTTACAAGTCTTCGGACAGATCTTTGTAAACTTAAGTAAGTTTCCAATCATTAAATAATACCCGGAAGAAAGTGCAGTTCAGCAAACCGTTTCTTATTACATTTTTTATTATTCAAAAGTTTTCGGCTTTTATACCAAAAACCAAGCCACAATTTGATGCAGTAGTGATTAGCTTCCTTTCTATCATATTTTTTGGTGCGATTGGAAAGTGCGATATTACATAAAAACTTTATATGAAAATGTTACTAAGTAATTTAAATTTTCTATTTTATGTTTGAAGTTAATTATATGAATAAATAATTTCGAAGTTATTAAGTCTTAAAAATATAAATTGTCAAAAATTATAAATAATACAGCATATAAAAGTATTGTTCATGATATACAATTTTAAACTTTACGGAGTTTTTGAGCGTTTTCGTGAAGTGCCAAATCGTAGCGTTGCAAAAAGATTTTTCTTTACTGAATGAGCAAAATTTACTTTTTCTCACTGGTTTTGAAGAATAAAGGCCTGTTTTTGAGCTACTGAGCTGAAAAAGCGAAAAAAAAAGAAAAAGAAATAATAAAAAAATAATACCTACTCATTCAAAAATTCACCCCAAACAACTAAGGTGAATGCAATGAAAAGAAAAAAAGTTTCATTAGATTACGAATCCATTTGTTATGATATCAATAAATATTAAAATATAATAATGTATAAGTAAATGAAAATAATTTCAAAGGCTAAATTTTATTAAATCTGTTCTATCAATTTGAAATGTCGATAGCTAGTGCAATTGTCACAAAAAGTTATTGAAAAAAGTGTTTTTGAAATGTTACTATACAATACTTCAGATGTAATCTAAATGTAATAATAATTTAATACATGAAGCCAAATGTGTTTATAAACGGTATGTAATTTTATATCAAAGTGTAGTACATATATTATTCACAGTAAACGACGCCTAATAAACATTTATTCCAATAAAAAAAATTGCAAACATATTTTTATGTGATACAACTACAAAATAACTGTTTACGGATTATTTCAATGACTTCTGCTGCGCTACTTTGACACTCGCCAAATTTCATGATTCCTGGTCTACGGGAAGAACTTGTTTTCACATCTCTAAGGAACTTTTGACATATTTAAATGTAATCCCGTCTTGATATACGGAAATCTAAAATATTTATTTTCAGCTACCAATAATTTGAATTTTTTGATGTATGTCGCGTTTGATATTTAACGAAATAATTATATAAGAACAATTTTCGTTTCCCTGTTTATTACCAAGTAGATAGATTTATTTTTGAAACATGGATTTATGTATCAAAGAACTTAAGTTGAATATGCGTCACCTAATGCCATTTAACCCAAAGCCTTACGCACCTAATACGTCGACCGGCGCCCTCTTTTTACCCTGTGGTGATCCTTGGTAGGGATGAAAGTGCAGGTTTGGATACAGCGGGAGGAGGGCGAGAAACAATGGTCATCTTACGACCGAAGCACACTTAATTTTAACCAATTTTAAACAGATAATAAAATTTTCTATTAAGTTTTTTCTTTACAATGAATTTTCTAGAAGATAGGTAATATCACTCAATAATTGCCCCATCCCCGTAAACGAAATCCTGTGTTAGCGCCTGGATGAAAGATTAGCCTTATAGTAAGTACTGTGGTCTATTTATAGGCATTGTGGGCGCCAAAGCTTATTTAATATTTTACAAAAGTTACATGTGTAAAAACCATTTAAGTACCATCAAAATCGTCAAAATGAATAAAGTTTAAAAAAAAAATATACGAACTCAAATAGTTTGAGGCCCATTATTGATTAAGTATAACAAAATACCGCGAAGTAATCACAAAAACGCAAAAACGTCAGCAAAAAAAGGTATGTCACAGACCAAAACAAGCCACTTGAAGTTTTGATATATTGCACAAATTCGAATTTTATGTGCATACACATGTAAAAAACATTATGATAAAATAAATTAAGGCCTAATGGCAAAAAAGACAATGAAAATGACTTTGATCTCTCTAGTTTATGAGTCTGTCAATATGCTAGGGTATTCGACCGATTCGGAGTATAAGCTGAAGCACCTATAGATAATTGTGGTATCTAAGCTCAGGGTTGTTTCTTTTAATTTTGAAATGTTACTAGTTATTGAACTGTAGTTAGAATTTTTTTAAATTAAGTATATTAATGTAACTTCTAACAAAATCCTCATCTGTTTGTACGCGTAAGTATCAATTTAACACTAACTATATGAATAACTATTTGTATACTTAAAAAAATAAGTTCTCTATTATTCTTTTAAAGCTTTCAAACATCAAACGATATCACGAGAGAAGAAAGTGGAACAATTGAAAACGCCGGACAAGACGACGAGCGTTTAGTGGTGATTGGTTCGTATTCATACATTGGACAAGATGGCAAATTAATTGAAGTGAATTATAGAGCTGATGAAAATGGATTCCATATTGTTAAAACGCCATCGCTACCGGAACTTGAAGTTCCAGTTGTGGTAAATATAATTATTTAATTACCCACCCAGTCTTCTGAGTACCGTGACATCAGATAATTTTTTAAATGATATATTTCATCTGTAAATATGTTTTTTTTTTCCTATATCATTGGTTGCATTACTTGTATATATTATAACGCAATGTAAATAGATTAATAATTTATACATAATTAATTGAAACATTTGAATAATTATATACAGTACGAAAAACAAATTTATTCGTTTTACAAGGGCAAAGTTAATATTCCCAATATCATAAGCCGAAGGTCGCAGGTTCGATTCCCGTCCGGGACAAATATTTGTGTGTATGAACATTTTTATTTCGTTCCGTGTCTGGGTGTAAATTATTTATTTATGAATAATTACAAAAAATATTTATGTATGTATATGTGTTGTCTAGTAACCCATAACGCAAGCATGATAATTGCTTACTTTGGGAGTAGATGGCGCTGTGTGGAAAGTCCTATGGTAGCTTGAGACAAAAAGTCCACTAGTTTATAAATTCTGAATTATTAGCAGCATGCAGACCCCTTTTAAATATTTACGGTTAGTTAGCCGGATATTAGTGCATTATGGAGCAGCGCGGCGCTCTCACGAATATTAAAATAAAAATAATAATGAATAAAAATTATTTTCTTAATCCTCATGTTTTACATATTGATAGTTTTTAATGCATAATACCGGTCATCGACGCGTCAGCAGCAACACAAAAACTTAAAAAAAAAACACAATTTCAAACGATTTAATGAAAGCTGATAAAACTGATAGGTAACTGCGCTTCTTGTTTGTTATAACTAGCGGCATGGAAAAAAATAGGTTTAAGAAAGTTTTTTTTTTAAATTGCATTATAATAAAAAGCGCGCTGTTCCTTAACGCACCAATATCCAGCAAGCCGAAAGTACTTGATGAGCTTTGTAAGTATTATCATCTGTCAAAAATTCAGGTTAAAAAACTGTGAACTATTTTTAGTAACGGAATCCTCGACTATAAAGTTAGCGTAAGCAGTGAAGTAGCTGAAATATAACATTTTACTGTTTTATTTCACAGGTGGCAGCCCTCCCACCGGCCGCTGTGGCGTCGCTATTGGGTTGAAAGTTTAGTTATAAATTTAAAATAAACTATTTGAATAATAAATATACCGTACAGAGTACAGACCGAGCCAAACTTTTTGGCTTATCCGAATATTACGAAGTGTTATATACCGCCGCAAACTAAATATAATTCGACTCGTGTTCATATCGGACATATTATTTGGCTCGGTCTGAAAATTAATAGTTGTATGTCAGTTTTATCTTTGAAACTGGCCTTTGTTGCATTCTGAGACACAACAAAAAAAAAATACCAGATAAATTCTGAATATGTAAAAAAATATATTTGTATTTTCGAAAAACTTTACATATTTGACGATTCATATATCTATATTGTTAACGGATCGACATCATACTTAGTGTGTAAGTCTATACATGTAAATAAAATTGAAGTGTTTGTCTATGATTTCATAATTAATCATCATCATCATCATCAGCCCATTTTTACCCCACTGCAGGGGCTTAGGCCTCCCCCAGGGTGAGGAGGGGGGCTTGGAGCTTAAGTCCACCACGCTGCTCCACTGCGGGTTGGGAACTGTAACGACCGCCATCTATTGACAGCGTCCGGGACCGACTGCTTAACGTGCCCTCCGAAGCACGGTGTCAGTGATATTGTGTACTTAAGTCAGAAAAACTCATTGGTACAAGCCCGGATTCGAACCATGCCCCTGTGGGGCTTTATAAATTTAAGACAGGTTCGTTGTGGTCTGGGCTATCACGACACTGATAATAATTATAATTAATTAATTAATTCATAATTAATACCAATATCTAAATGGGATATTTTATTTACAGGATATTGATGCAAAATTAATTGTTTTTTTTTTAAGATTCTCGTCTGTCAGACTATGTCTGCCACGAAATGTAAGAAACGTTACAAAGCATTCACAATATAAAAATTATTTAAAAGGGAAAAAAATATTTAATCGCACAGTAAGTAAAACACATACCCACAGCCATCTAGTGGCAAACTAGACCAAGCTTGTGTTGTGGTGAATCTTTTACAAATTGGATTTTGTCGGTACATTTTACGATAAACTCCGTAAAAAGCTACGACATTGACAAATAATTAAGGCACCTACTACAGACACACCACTTGGCGGGAGCAATTTACAAGTTTTTTCCTCGTTGTTGGAACGGTACGCTGCGAAATTTTCGTAGCTTTGCATGTCTGATATTTCGATTTTTTATTAGTCCACCTCCTAACGAATATTCTGTAAAAAATCTGCCTCTTCAGGCAGTTAAGTAGATACTTATGACAATGTATTTGTAAATGCATCGCTTTCAGGTTTATGCGTTACACTCATAGCATGCTCATAGTTACTTAATTTTTTTTTTATCCAATATTAGACATGAGGTTTTCTTTTTACATTATGAATTTGTAACTAGATAAGTCATCTAATTGGGACTTTTGTACAAGTGTATCAATAAAAAACTTTATAAAACTGTTCGTACAACTACGAATGTATTAAATATAATGATAATTACAGAAGTTTGAATTTGACTCATATTAAATTAAATAAAATCTGTGAGAATTATTAAAATAGTCGAATTACAGTGACATTTGAATATTACCTTGACTTACCTTTGATCAAATTCTCGTTTCAATTAGTTTATAGCATCATATCATAAAACACCGTTGATAATTCTTAGCGAATGTGTGTGTTTTATGTTAAAACTAGCGACCGCTCGCAGCTTCGCTTGCGTAGACTACACATTCCAGTTTTAGGTAGCATTAACATTCGAAACGGTTTATACGTACTTTTGCTGAAATTAATATTGGGTACACCCATTTAACTTTCAATCTTCATTCTCCCCACTCCTTTAAGAAAACCGATCATCATCAGCCCATTTTACCCCGCTGCAGGGGCTTAGGCCTCCCCCAGAATGAGGAGGGGGTTTTGGAGCTTAAATCCACCACGCTACTTCACTGCGGGTTGGGGATTGTAACGACCGCCATCTATTGACAGCGTTAAGAAATCCGATACTCACATACTTTTCACCTCACGTTTCCCACCCTTAAAATGTAGAAATCCAAAAACCCTGAAACACGTCATTATTTATTTATGTTAAAATTTTTGTTTCTTACTTTAAAAATCAAAGACTCTCATACAAAGCCCCTCCATCCCTCCCTCCTTAAATTTGAAATTTCCAAATATTCCTTTCTTAAAAAATTAATACGTTATAATATAAACCACTATTTCAAATTTCGGCTTCCCAGACTTAGTATTTTCAGCTTTATCTACGCTGATAGATCAGTGAGGACAAACGACAGACAGCCACAAAAAGTAACTGATGTCACTCTTGACAACCTTCTTTCACGTCTCCAAAGTTTCATTAAAATCTGTTTAGCCGTTTTGGAGATTAGCTCGAATAGACACATAGACTTACAGACAGACAGACGGACAAAAAGTAGCGTATGTCACTTTTGACCACCTCCTTTTTATGCCCGTGAAATTTCATCAAAATCGGTTTAGCCGTTTTAGAGATTAGCTCGAATAGACAGATGGATGTACATACAGACATACAAAGAGTAATGTATATTACTTTTGACCACTTTCTTTCTATATCTGTGAAGTTTCATCAAAATCAGTTTAGTTGTTTTGGAGATTTATTCGAATAGACAGACAGACAGATAGTATTATTTTATACATATAGCCTATAGCTTTCCTCAATAAATAGGCTATTCAACACAAAAAGAATTTTTCAATTCGAACCAGTAGTTCCTGGGATTTGCGCGTTCAAACAAACAAACAAACAAACTCTTCAGCTTTATAATATTAGTATAGATATACCTGCTTTACTTATTTATCTAACACATTATTATAATATGACAGAGTCCAAAAAAATACGTAATTTAATATTTGCTGTATCTAGTATTTTAACTTTTATTTTGTACTAGCGACCGCCCGCAGCGTCGCTTGCGTAGACTACACATTCCTGTTTTAGGTAGTATTAACATTCAAAATGGTTTATACGTAGGTACTTTTTGCTGAAACTAATATTGGGTACACCCATTCAAACTTTCAATCTTCATTCTCCCCACTCCTTTAAGAAAACCGGTACTCCCATACTTTTCACCTCCCATTTAACACCCTTAAAATGTGAAAATCCAAAAATCCTGAAACACGTCATTATATATTTATTTTAAAATTTTTATGTTTCTAACTTTAAAGAACAAAGATTCTCATACAAAGCACCTCCATCCCTCTCTTTAAATTTGAAATTTCCAAATATTCCTTTCTTAAAAAATTAATACTCAGGCTATAAAATAAACCATTGTTCCAAATTTCGGCTTCCTAGGCTTAGTAGTTTCGGCTTTATCTACGCTGATAGATCAGTGAGGACAAACGACAGACAGCCACAAAAAGTAACTGATGTCACTCTTGACAAACTTCTCTCACGTCTGCAAAGTTTCATTAAAATCTGTTCAGCCGTTTTGGAGATTAGCTCGAATAGACAGATGGACGTACATACAGACATACAAAAAGTAATGTATGTCATTTTTGACCACTTCCTTTCCACATCTGTGAAGTTTCCTCAAAATCGGTTTAGCCGTTTTGGAGATTTGCTAAAATAGACAGACAGACAGTATTATTTTATACGTATAGCCTATAGATTTCCTCAATAAATAAACTATTCAACACAAAAATAATTTTTAATTCGAACCAGTAGTTCCTGAGATTTGCGCGTTCAAACAAACAAACAAACAAACAAACAAACTCTTCAGCTTTATAATATTAGTATAGATTACAGCAATCAGAAGCTTCACGAACGGCGCGCTCGGACGTGCCTGGTGATGAAGGCTAAATTTTTTTTCTTCTTTTTAAGTTATCACATCAGTTCCTTGTGTCTATATAAGATTTGATTGTCCTTATTATTTCATCAAACTTAAATTGGTTTTGTTTCATAGCAGTTGCATTTGTTACAGTCAACTGGATAGTTAAAAAAAAATACTAAATTTAAAAATGGTAAGCTTGGATATTTCATGCTTAATTTATCATATCGTCAGCTTTTTCATCGGACAGAGCAGCACGACCTCCCCGTAAGACAATCCGTGCTAATATGTATGCAAGTGAGTTTGTTTGTTCGCTTCATAGTTCACGACGAAATTGCTGGAACCATATTGATGACATCCGATAGAGAAGTGACATGAAAATTAGGCGAAGAATATAGGATAAATGACTCTGATGAAGGTCTTTTCTCCTGGGCTGTTCCTTGGCACAGGTATCAAATGAAAGGACTTGGTGAGATGAATACTAAAATTTGATGTGGATAAAACTTTCATTGAGAAATAATATTTTGTACACAATAATATTTTGACATATTCGAATAGTTTTACCTATGGTTTAATATCTTGACCTGATAAGTTGACAATTAATTCACGGCAGTCATTTTTTAAAGTAGTTAGACATATGGATCATTTGTATAGCCGTTGACAAAATCATTATTAAACTCATGTCGGTGTAAACAAAATCATGTTGGGGGGTTTAAAATAAAAATGATTTAAATAACAGGGTTTTACTCTCCCTCAATTTCCAAGAACTTTATCTTTGTGTACCCTTCCGACAGGAGCACAGTAGATTCATATATCAAAACGAATAGAGTTTGTGCTACGTATATTGTTTTAAAATTTATAATCTCTGGTGGACTGAGTGGAGTCTACTTTGGCTATCGCATTACAGTTGCAATTAGTGTTCAGAGGGTAATCGCATTTAAGAATGATTATACCAAAGTCCACTTCAGGATGTATTCTGATAGTGTGACATAATGTAGTTTGTCTTGGAGGTATTCAAAGTAAGAAAGTTACGATTCATCCATTTAGTCATTTCAGCTAACTGCTACTCGTTTTACAACGTCCATCGTCCAACATGTCTCAAGTGAAAACAGTATGTAGTGACACGTCGAGTCACATGTTCTCATGGACACAGCCTGACAACAGTTGCCCCTGACACTCAGCATATTTAGTAAATAAATAAATATATAGTAATTAAGTATACAGATCCCGTTCGTTGATATAGTCCCCTACATAAACAGTTACTCATGTACATGTGCGATGTATTTTACATTTTTTATAGATAAAAGACACCTCAACATTGAACATGAATACAGCAACGGCATTGATATTTATAATATCTTACGCAGCAGCAGCTCCTCAAGATCGTGATGCAAAAACAAACGAGTTTGAATTTGAAAATGATGGACTTGGATTATACAGTTTCCGGTAAGCATTTGTGATCTTTTTTATTACTTTATTTTATCTATATTTTTAACACATCAGATTTATTTTGTGCTACGTGTTTTACGTTAGTTATCTGCTTACTGCTTTTCTCTGAAAAATAGCAGCGTAATAATGATACACCAATAAGTTTTTCTGCCTTAAGTACATAACTACGTGTATCGCTGACTTCGTGCCTCGGAGAGCACGTTCAGCTGTCGGTCCCCGGTGCCATCAAAATATGGTAGTCGTTAATATCCACCAACCCGCACTGCAGCAGCTTGGTGGATTAAGTTCCATACCCCTCATCCTGAGAGGAGGCTTAAGCCCCTGCAGTGGAGCATAATCGACTGGTGGAATGGAATGGAATGTTTAAGTAATGTTTAATACAAGCACCATAATCATAATAAAATATATAAATTTTAATAATAAATATATTTATTTATAAGAAATAATACGAACAAAAGATACGACTTTTTGTTTAATTTTCTTAGTATCCATATCTATATCTTACTATCTTTTGATTCTTTTAATGCCAACGTTACTTGAGAATTATAGTATAGTATATGACTTCTGAATTTATAGAATTACGTGAGAGAATATCTGTTGTATTTATTGAGGCACTATGTACTAGAAATCGCCTTAAGGACTTTAATAATCGTGTATTTACAAGTTAGGTGACAAAGTAGTTATTTAAAGTATCTAAAAAAATATTCTATAGTATTTACTGTATCTTAAGTTACAGGAAGTATTGCACACTCATTAAGCGAAGAAAAGATAGTACAGGAACAATTTCTAATGTCGGTAGACATTAGCAATTACTCGCGATCAAATGAATGAGTGTGGATCCACTCCAGAACTCAATCGAAGTGGAACCTAAGCATCATCCAAGCATGATCTTTAATTACACAAGCACATAAAATTTCAATAGTTTTACTTGTTACTACAAATTGTCTCATGAGACATGGAATCAAACGATCCGAGAATCACCTCTCACGCAGATTTGCAAAAACTGTTAATTTTAAAATGTAATAAATATATGTTTTACGTAGAATAAAACTAAATAATGCTTATTGTAAAAAACAAGCGGTAAAATTGGCAAACTGTCTCCACCTAAAAATATGAAATGCAATATTTTCAGATATGTAACTTCAAATGGAATCGAACGGAGCGAATCACGTATTAAGAACGATGACTATACTTACTTGGTGACAGGATATTATGTCTACACGGACCCTGAAGGAAAAACGCACTATGTAAACTATGTGGCAGCAAGGACGGATTTACGATCATTCCAGAAGTAGTAAGATCACAGAGAATGCGATAACGTATAAACAAATTAATTGAAAATACTCGTAAAATTGCAGGCAAAACAAACGAAAAAGTGGGCATTTATAAAAAAATAGAGCTTTTTACAAAAATATATATATAAATATATTTTAACCGTAGTAGCACCGTACATCAAACTGAGTACCGGTTTCGATGAATCTATGTTTCATAGGTCGTGTGCGTCAGGATGCCAGTATAAAGCGGTACAAGTTTACCGTTTAGGATTGTGATTATGCTGTAGATTTAGTACCTAATTTGTACTATTTAGTATCTTCATCAGAAAATTTGTACCTGCCTACTTTCAAAAATATTTGAGATATCACCCATCCATCCAGCCATCCTGACGCACACTCATAGGTCATAAGCCTTTCATACTACATTAGTGGAAAACTATAATTATTCAAAAATTTCATCTAATATTCTAAAAGTTTAGAATAACCTTAAACAATATTTTGAACGGTATTCATAATCTATTTATTTCTTACATCATTACTTTCAACGAAGCGATGTTGTTTGTAATTTACCTCGGCCTTCTATCACTATGGCACAAGTACAAACAAATAATTATATATAAGTAAGAGGCCTGTTTCAGATGGAACAATAGATCAATAGAACAATAGAAAACAGAAAAATGAATAACCATAGGTCGGATGTCGTCCATTACAATACCGCGGCCGTATCACGGAACACTGTCGAATGTTCACGAAAGTAAGTCACAAATATTACTTCGTGGCTTACCTATACGCTACATATGTGTGACAATATTAATATAATTATATTAGAATTGTTAAACTTTCAGTCATCGTGTGATGGCGATCTATGTATGAGCTAGCTGGTCGGTGTTCCATTTTTAGTATTAATTTATTTCCATTTCTGTTATATATACACTTTGATTTTAAAATGTCTGCATGGACCCTCGCAATACAATGTCAGCAAAAATGACAGACAAACTTTTACATACTTGCCTCTGTGTAAGTACGTGAATTATAACCGAACTGTTAGGTGATATTTTTATTTAAGTTTTTTACCTCGAATCTCTATGTAGACATCATATAATCAAAGATGATATATTACGCGATGATATTTTACGTAGCACCAGGGAAAATTTGACATCTTTTACTTTTTGATGACTACATTCAACGTATTTGTCATATTTTAATGAGAAGGTCTTGTTTTGAGCTTTTTTATTTTGATGCAATACTTAAATTAGGTCATAACAAAGAACAACAATTAAAACATTCAAAGTATATTAAATGTAATTTCTGTCATTTAATATGTTTGGAATTTTGTTTCAGCCGATGGTTCCTTACACGTCCCCAGCACTCGTAGCTTCGCTTCTTGGATAGGTTTTCTAGGCAAAATGAAATAAACAATCACATTAAAATTACTATTTTAAATGCCTTAATTTAAAATATAGCGATTGTAGTATTGTAACAAATAGCTAATGTTCTCTATTGATTTGTAAAACCAATAAAACGTATTTAGGATCATAGACGCTAATCAAAAGAACCTTATCAGCGACAAATAACGTCTCACTTAAACGAAATTGGTGTACCTGCTGCTGAGACGCGTAAGTATCGTTACTATGAAATCTACGTTGTTTATTAAAGATTTCTGTGAGCTCAATATATAGAATGAGCACGTCTTGCTATTTATATCAATTAGGATTATGGCTAGGTAAATAATTAGGTAGTTATATGATGCTGTTAGCCATGCAGAACATTAAGAAGGTTCATTCCAGAAAGCTCCAAAAGTTATATTTATTTGACTTTATTGTCAAACCCAATTACAAAAAGTTAAATTTTAAAGTCAGTGATGCAGGTACAAGGTAAAATCTCTTATCAAATCTTATATTTTTATCAGCGAAAATCAAGAAATATGTTTTCAATATGGCTTACGATAAGTACTTATATTAAAACCTATTTAGTATCTGATACTCCTATAAAATGTGATGTTTAATATTAAGATTAAAAAAAAAGTAAAACTTGTATTTTTTATTTTGATGTGTTAAATTAAATTTTGTTTTAAATTTTGTTAAAACTTTTTCGGGTCGTTCACCAAAAATTTAATGATTTTGATTTGTTATTTAAGAAATAAAGATAACTTTCATCATGGTTTCGTTATTTTTTCCCTGAGTTTATGTACCTTAAAAAAAACCGTTAAAATGTATATAAGTGTAACAGACTTGTGTGCATATAATGTACATATTACACAGATCTTGGTGAGATCGACGATACAGGGCTATGTGTGTGTGGTGTCTTCGCAAAAATATTTATATATGTATATATTATAAAGAATATTTAAGTATGTATATCAGTTGTCTAGTAACCCATTACACAAGCATAATACTTGCTTACTTTGGGACTAGATGACACTGTGTGGGAAGTCCCATGTATTATTATTATTATTATTATTATTATTATTATTATTATTATTACTATTATTATTATTATTGTGTGTGTTATGAATAATATAAACAATTTTTATGCATATAAAAATGAAATACCTACCTAATTAAAAATTTAAAATGAATGTATTTAATGTTAAAAAAAATCGCTATTATTATTACATTATTAGCTTAAATATCATAATTTAAACAAATATGAACCTACATCATTTCGAGTGTAGTAATCGCGACCTACTAGAAATGCCGTTTTTAACGACGATTCGACTCTTGCAATAGAGTTCATAGGCCGCTTAAATATCTAGTCAGTCCAGTGTAACCACGATGCGCGACTAAGATTCTCCGTGTTTTACTTATCTAGAGCGGAACGGTTATGATTTTATATCATAGTGTATGGGATAGGTATACTATTTACAGGATTCTTCATATTTTTTTATCTAGCGACGCTACGTGTAGTGAGGTTTAAATGCCTCCAGAGCAAGATCCCAGGGCCGCCAAACCTTACTTATTTTCTCAGAAATAAAATATGTGGGATTAAGTAGCGCTGGTTATGTACTGTGCGTGTATGCATACCTGCTAGCTTGAGCCGACGGTAAAATTCACAGAAACCAGGTGTTAAAAGTAGATAAAAATAATAGGTACTAACTTTTTTTAAATTCACTGTTCTGATTTATTTTTGAAGAACGCTATTAATCACCTTGAATAAAACGTTATAAATATAACGTTGAATAAAACGATATTTCACTGTTATGACGTAAATGTAGGTAAAAATTAATATATTTTTTTAAATTATAGACAATAATAATATCAAGCGCGCACCGACTGCTCCTATGCCACGATGCGCAAGCGGTGCGTATCTCTGGTGCGCCGGGTGCGAGGCAGTCCCAACACTGTCCTGGCGATATCAAAAAGATATGATTATCCTTTTAGTGGTCGCTGTTGCCGCCTTCGTATAGTGTGAACTGGTCGCTTGGAAGAGGGCATGGGTCCATGAAAAGAATAGCATCACTTACTAAATTTCGTGAAAATTGTGACTTGTTGTTCTTTCTCATTTAGGGTAGATTATAGTATATACATCCTGTATATGACTTAGTATATTTTTACAATTTGATGTCGATTTGTGATTTGTAGTTTGTTTTAATTTTGACTGTGATAAGTGTTTTACTAACAAACGGGTCCTTGTTACTTGATATGAAATAATACACAAATAAATTATTTAATTAATTAATCACAAAATTAGGTAATTTTTATAACGACCCCAATTTTACTGCCTCTGTGGTCAAAATTAATTCTCATATATATATTATTATTATAATTAGTTCAAAATTTATACCAATCTATAAATTATGATAGCCTAAGGCTATCGTAACTGAGTTCACTAGGTTAGTGTATTCAAATAAAATGTAAATTTTTGTTATATCAATGGCTTCCGCCAATCGTGTTAAATTTTTTCAAAACCCTAATTTTGTACGAAGCGATTATATAATAAAAACCAGTTAAGTGCGAGGCAGACGCGCGTGGAAAAGGTTCCGTACGGTAAATGAATCAGCTCAAAATTTTTTTTTTAAATTGTGACTCCAATTTTGGCAAGACTTTAAACCCGACTCGTTCGTTAATCTATATCGTCATACTATCGACTAGAACAATTTAACTTATTAGTCCTTGGTGAAATTAAGCGAAGCGTTGGACGCCCTCCGGTGGACTGATGACCTGAAGCACCATACCGGGGGTAATTGGATGCGGAAGGCGGAGGACCGTGTGTGGTGGCGAGCCTTGGGAGAGGCCTGTAGCCTGCAGTGGAGAGACACAGGCTGATGATGATGATGATGATGAAATTAAGCAACATATTTTATAAGCGTTTCATTTCCCCGAATATTTTCAGTTTTCCACGAGAAGACTTAGAATTATTGTATATGGCCTGAAAACTATGAGTGAAATCTTTTATACCGTTTTTTTTCCAACGTTTTAGGCTCTGGAGGTTTGGAGATTAGGAGGGGGGAATTATCTGTTTTCCTATACTTTCTTTAATATGTGTTAAACTATGCACACGAAATATATAAAGATATGTATTTGTATTTTCCTCAACAAACCCTTTAATTGTGTGTAGCACATGGTGCACTCTAATAACAATTTTTTTTAACTTAACTAATTTGCCCTCCGAACGCGGAGTACGTGTTTATTTACGCTATGCGTTCGCCATTGGGTCTCCTAACTCCATAAAAGTACGAATTTACTAGAAGCTCTCTTCTGCGTTTACCGTCTAACCACTCATACTCTAGCTAGCTAGTAAGATGGTAAGTTTCAGTCCGAGTTTCAACCCCCGCGCGCCGATCTTCAACCCCGCAAAATTGCTTAATATCACTTCAATACTGTGAAGTGACATTTATGACTATTAAAAGCAAACGCTATCGTCAAATTTATTTACTCGATGCATAACTCTGTATACACGTACTAAATTAATTTTTTTTGTTCGACAGATTCGAAGAATAAAGGCTGTGACAGATGTACAGGTAGAAACGCTAGCGATCGTATAAGGGTCCCGTTTTTCATCTTAGATGTACGGTACCCTAAAAAAGATCACTAAATTTTATTTCGAATCAGCACACCACCTATTATGTGTTTTCACTTTTATAGCCATAATAATATTTTATATGCGAAAGTCATAACCTTTGGTTCGTTGTTAGTTTGTTCTTCGAGTTCGAGTTATAACGGAGCTACGAAATAAGGCGAATTTTAGGATTACGTGTCAAATAGTAAAATAGAACTCTTATCGGTTTTATACGGTGTTTACACAAATTAAAACCTTATTGATAATTTGTTAATATTTGTTGGATTATGATTACTTGTGATCCGATATTGGTTACAGAGTTATAATAAGAAAAAATCAAGAAGGTGCTGTATGTTCTTAAGGTTCAAAGTCATGTGTAAATGGTAAAATTAATCTTATCAACAATTGTAATTTTTTTGCATTTTGATTCAGTGTCGATCCTTACTATACTTAGTTGTATTTATATTATAGGTACATATGTCAATATAAAGTTAGCGTTTTATGTAATAAATAAATCTAATCAAGCATTTCCTTTCGTGCCACATTTCAAGATTTTAATTAAGTCGGAAGTGCAGTTGTATATATTAACGAATATTTAAACATCGAGTCCGCAAACATCATTGTGATAGTTTTAAACATTTAACATTAAAAAAAAAACAAGTAAAACATGACATATGTAAAAAAACAGGGAAGTATTTCTACCCTATTCTTCACCTTCTAGTGTTCCGAATCGCGATATCTAATCAAATCATTTTCTTTCAATTTTATGTTGAATAATTTATTTTTTTAAATTTATTTTTATTATTTTGAGTACTTGCCATATATGTGCCCTGAAGTGCGATGCGTATACCCTATTGCACAGATCCGTCATTAATTCTTGGCGCTAAGTACGTTTCCATAAAAATATTTTACTGCAACGTATAGAGTTGCCCATATATGGTAAGTATTATACCTATAAATATTGATGGTGAGTCAGTTAGTCAGTCAACATTAACATAAACTTTAACAAAATAAATTTTAACAAATCGTATCTTTTTATTATATAAAATTGAAAACTTGGTTTAATAAATAGTACTATGCGACCGCAGATCTCTTATTTCATATTGGAATGCCCAGCCATTTCTGAAAAAAAGGATCCTAACTGACAATAATCTGCTATACGGAGCTCTAAAAAATGAAAATATGTTTATAAATCAACCATTCAACTATTTTCGAGGAATCCTATTTGGCAAACAGCCGCATAAACTACTTATAATTACAAAAAAGACTACGAAACAATTAAAATACAAATATGTGAGGAAATATATTTAATTTGTACAACAAGCACGTTATAAATAAAGCTCGCAAGACGCGACGTCTGATTTCATTGAGAGATCCAGTTTCACATAAGTTTTGTAGCCCTAAGAATGAGGCCCAGAGTCGACATTCTTAATGTGTAGAAAAAATAAATGTGGGTATTAAAGTGTTGCCAGTGGGCTTAATGTCGCAGTATGAACGAGTCAGCTCGCCTACGACGCGCTTTGCAGAAATGGTACGTTTTAGAATAAGTTCGTTATCTTGTGGCCTTATACACCACGCGTTAATAAATACGAAAATCCATTGAGAGGCGCATCGATGTAGCTCTGTAGTGTTTAGGAAACTCGATGTTTGCTATTATATGAAGAATATAAATTATGAATAATATTTTGTTACCAGAATGTCGAAGCTCTTGAATTGTTTATATTTTCATATATCTTTAATTTTACATATGTATAATAGAAATACATTTACATACTTATATTTAGTTTTTTTGAAACACTGTTTAAGTATTCTTTTTCTTTTACATTATTTAGTATTTTTCCACCCAAAGGTTGCCTGAAAGAAGTAGAGTACCTACAGCACAATAATTAGCACTATAACTGCTTGTGTGTACAAAAAAGACATTTTTGTTGTTGTTGCTGTCGCATTGTCTTTATTATCTTGAGAAACAGATAATGTATAATGTTATATTCACGCTGACTTTACCATAATTTACCATAAATTCTGTTTTATTATATGTGATGGATTCATAAAAAAAAACAATTGTTAATCTTGTTTTTCAATATTGCACATAATAATTATATGACTAAAATAAATTTTTAAGGTTGCGTCATTCGCGTTAAGTGAGTGTTAGGTATAAATTAAATAACAAAATAAGGCATATTCAATTTTATTATTTGAATTATATTTCATAGTTTTATTGACACATGGTGAATAAGGCTGCATTTATGATATTAATGAAACTTGTTTGAAATCCGGAATCATTCCGATTTTATTAATATCAAAGGTACTAACTACTAGAAAATACGTAGTACAAAAAAAATCTTGTACTATTTTCTTGTTCATATACAGTACAAAACCTAATAATAATAATTTCAATGAAGTAAGAAATGTTTAAGCTGACATTAGTTTCGAAATAGGCATCACTTTGAAACAGCAAGAAAAACTCAGAAAATGACGTTATTTTAATGCGTGAAAATTTGGAATGTTAATTAAATTTCCAACGTTTCCCAGAATGTCTGAATATGCGAATCAATAAAATTTTAACGTATTTTTAGTTCTGTTCATAAAGCAAAATTAACAGCGTTCCTTGCACCACAGGTAGAATTTCGGTTCTTAGATGTGACATAAACACCAGTTTACTAGTGTATAGGTAGGTACGTTACCGGTTTGTAGGCGAAACAACTGACGACGACGATCGTCCTCTTAACTTCCATTTAGGCACACGTTTGATCCATTACCCAACTACAATTACGGGTAGTTATTACAATAGCCTGCTGTCAATTTCATTACTTTAAGGAGCTCTCATTGTGTTTGTTTGGTGTATTGATTCGACTTAGAGATAGAATCGATAAAATCTCCGTCATCGAGATTAGTTCATCGATCGGTATTGGCGTGATTATACATGCATAAAATGATTTATGGCAGTTGTTTTGTATAATTGATTTTTGGGGTGTTATGAAATGGTATGTTACATGACATGGTACATCTGTTTCGTCTTGTCGATTTAGAATTATTAACCTTAAGTGGTTAATCATTAAGTGTGGGCGTGGAACCTCACAGGCTCCGCGACATTTTTGATCTTGGTTTCACACACTTCCCCCTACTCTCCACGCCTGAGCGGCTCTGTACCTAGCTTCAGTGTTAGCAACAAAACGACCAGTGAAGGAAAAAGTTGCGTCGTTGGATGTATGACATGCGGTTAACTTTCACTGAAAAATTGACTGGAGTTTGTCACAATACATTAAATCAGTTGTCAAAATTATTAATTTTTTTGTCAGGCAGCTATTTTGTTCTTTCTTGTTTCCTGTTTATTACAATTTAAGACCAAAACGTTTATTTTGCTTTTTAGACACTTCTTCACTTTACTTCATCAGCCCATTTTGCCCCACTGCAGGGGCTCAGGCCTCCCCCGGGGTGAGGGGGGTTTGGAGCTTCAATCCACCACGCTGCTCCACTGCGGGTTGGAGATTGTAACGACCGCCATCTATTGACAGCGTCCGGGACCGACTGCTTAACGTGCTCTCCGAGGCACGGGTCAGTGATAGTTATGTACTTAAGTCCGAAAAACTCATTAGTACACGCCCGGATTCGAACCATGGCTCTATGGCCTTATTAATTTGAGATAGGTTCGTTGCGCTTTGGGCTATCACGACTCTTTGGGCTTTTACAGTTTAACTTTAAATTGTAAAAATTAAGGCATATACAAAAAGAAACACTAAGCATTTTTTTTTTTTTGAAGATTTAGATTAAACCTTTACATACAATTACTAAAATCATTGTTCGTACTATACTTTGTATTAATTATCAAATTTCTATTTTTAGGTCAATTAAAATTAAGTAACTAATATTTTATGAATATAATTTCATTGAATTCAGTTGAAGATTAAATTATATTCTAAAAAAGGGGTCCAACGAGATGACAGTAATTTTGAATCATATTGAATACTACTCTCCGCCCGCGACTCCATCCGCATGGTCTACTTTCCTTCTTACTAGGTACACATGCACCTAAACTATCAACATGATGAATGTGTGACTTTCATAACAATCAGTTTTGTAGTTTTTGCGAATTTTGTTAAGAAAATACATACTTCATTACTAAAGCTTTTGGAAGAGATAGATTTAAGTGAAGAGATAATTAAGATTTTTGTACGGGGAAATGGTAAAGCTAACTTTATATCTTTTGTGTTGTTTTTTATTTCAATCATATTTAAATGTACAACATGCGAACGTACAGTATACAAACTATTATGTTTCAAAATAACTTTTTCTTACTGCTGTACTCACAAAAGTAGCAGTATGATGATACCTAGCCTATAATTATGTTATACCATTATTTTACCTTTTTAATTTTGAAAGTTTCATTACAATCGGTGCGGTATAGTGGCTCTTGTGCTATTCACATAAAAACAAATAAACTAACAGACAAGGAATAAAAAACTATATGTTCAGAGATGTTTGATTAGTTTGTCTCAATTATTTATTTAAAAAATATCCTTTATACACAATCATCCCGTCCCGTAGTGTCCCGTAGTGTCGTGATAGCCCAGAGCGCAACGAACCTGTCTCAAATATATAAGGCTCCATAGGGCCATGGTTCGAACCCGGGCGTGTACCAATGAGTTTTTCTGACTTAAGTACACAATATCACTGACACCGTGCTTCGGAGGGCACGTTAAGCAGTCGGTCCCGGACGCTGTCAATAGATGGGGGTCGTTACAGTTCCCAACCCGCAGTAGAGCAGCGTGGTAGACTTAAGCTCCAAGCCCCTCTCCTCACCCTAGGGGCGGCCTAAGCCCCTGCAGTGGGGTAAAAATGGGCTGATGGTGATGGTGGTGGTGATGATCCCGTAAATAAATAGATTACATTTCCAATGTATCCAGAATATGTGTAAAATGTGAGTATTATCTAAACTTTTCTTCTCAGGTAAAATCATGTGTTATGCTAGTATGCTTAGCATTTGGAGTGGTGTCTTCTCCAATAAACACATATGGAAGGCAACTTAAGAAGTTTGTCAACAACAACAGCGGCAATGGAGCGTACAGTTTCGAGTAAGTATTCGCGTGATAATTTTTAGTCACAAATCCAGTATTCATTATAGTATTGCTTTTCGCCATCCTCACAATAAATGTTTCATCGATTGATGTCATAATACTAGCATCAAGTTTTTACATTAAAACGTTATTAAAAAAAGGTGCTGTTTTTTACTTCTGCTAAACTAATGCATATAAAAGTTCAATAGACGAACACACTTTTCAAAGCGTTTTCCATTTATGCCGATGAAAATTTTCTTCATCATTGATTTTATTAAATGTCCTAATTTTTCACTTCATCTCATGCAACTGCGTCATATTTACGCTACGCTATACTTAAACCTTCACACAAGGTTAGTGATTGCGAAACGCATCCGGTAACATCTTGAATAGCGGTGAAAATGCGTTCATTATACAAAAGTGAAAATAAAAGTATTTTATTTTGGAACATATTATTTTTTATAAAATTTTATTCGGGCTTAGAAGCTAATACCTACTATAAAGTACATCAAGTTGACAAGAAGTTAAAAACACACCTGTTTCTAATCTTTCAAGTAACTTAGCACACGCGCTGTCACCTATGGATTTACACATAAAACGGTAAAAACGTTGCGTTGGCGTTGAAGTGGGGTTAAGATATGATTTTGAACTTAAATATAAACTGTGATTCCAATATTTGGCACGCTACTAAATTTAATAGACAAATTCTACTATATTCTATATAGTACAATCACCCTGGGCCGGTTCGTAAATAGCATCTATTAAATATAATCTTACCGACGCGCGTAGCTTAGTTAGTTGTGTACATAACAATGTCGTAAGTAATAATAAACCTTTCTGTTATAACCATTCTTTACTTCGAACTTTTGAACTTTTTATCTAGATTTGTGTAACTCAATATTACACAAATACCTTTTTATAATTTGGAAACTAAAGTACAATACATTTTCGTAATCATCTTTTAATGAAAATTCTATACAAATGTTATAAATCCGAAATACTAAACGTTTTGTTTGTATTTTCTTCTCGTCGTCGTAATAAAGCAACGAAACTATAATTTTTTTACCAGTGATTGTTAAAGGTCCCCTTTGAAATGAGATCCCACGGGATAATTATGGAACTGACGAACATATTCTTTGCTTATCTTGATTAAAGGTTCTCACGGAATAAAAATTAATTCATAATTCGAAATAAATGGCGAACCAGGATTCGAATAGTGAGATGGAATAGATGTTTGAAAGTTGATTTTTATAATTGATTTATAAGATATGTAAGTTCGTAGTAATGTTGTCAACGGGAGATAATTTTGTAGCCCTCATTGGACTGTTTGCTCTTTAGTGTGTTTCTGCGCTACTAGAAAAAAGATGTGTGTTTTTATTAAAAAAAAAAAACTTAATTGTCCTATGGGACGCGTAACATAAGGTAACAGATACGTTCCTCATAACTGGTATACGTGGTACTTACCTAGTTAAACGGAACATCGTCTATTAGTATTAGGTACGAGTGTGACGTATCAATCAAAATAAAACTTCATTGATATTAGAAGCATATTATCGTCAAATATCGTCAAACTTTTGACATTATTGAGCCACTTTCAACGAGAAATATAGGCTTAGTGGACATACTTTTGTAGTAAAACTTACACAAATATGTTTGCAAACTCTTGACCGCCATTACAGAGGTCGTGAGAATAAAGAGCAACGAAGCCGCGCTATTTGGTAATTGTGGTAATAGGGTATGTGGCTAATATTGGAAATATATTTATAAAAACTTATATGGAAAAAATCAGTTGAAATGTAAAATCCCTTACTTGATAAATAACTTGCCCCTACAGTTAAGAAACAGCTTAACCTGCAGTAATATTAAATTCAAACTTAAATCCTACTTTATGGATAATTTAAGCTGCACCAGTTGAGAAAACAGGTGTCTGCTTAAATGGTATAGCGTAACTATATGCACTTGCTTTCTGTTTGCCTTTTGCTTTGATACCTCAAATTAAATCAAATCACAATTAAAGATCACACTGTATTTACACATTCTTTACACACAAAGATACATTCATATCCGCACGGTGGCGGCGCGAGATTGATGAGATTTCAATCTACCCGCAGACGGATCTCAGTATACAGGAAAACTTTTCAAGTTTTTGATATATACTGTTAATGTAAAAATTGTTTAACTTTGCTTTTATCAATTAAATAAAATTAAAAATAAATTAATAAAAAATATAAAAATAGACTTTATACGATAACAAAATTCATAGTAAAAATTATATTAATAATTCATATTAAATCGGTTGAAGAATTTGGAACTTATAAGCTATTAAAATTAAATTTTTGTCTCTTTCTGGTAAAACGAAATTTTACATCAATTTAAATGCCCTGACGTCACAGCTAAGTACGCCGTACGGTATTGCACTCTTTGTCTAACAGGACAATTCATAACTTTGTTACTATTGATTTATTTTTTAAAATTATTTCACTTAATATATATTTAAAAAACTCTTTTATACGAAATAATTAAAAAAAATTATTGACTACCCCATTGAAGTATTTGTTACTAGTTTATAACCAATTTAACTATGTATACTGTCAGCTATTTTATGGATGCGAGTGACTCAGCATTCGCCTCTTATACAAAGGCTATGAGTTCGATCCCCGCCCTAGGCGTTCAAACAATGAGTTTTCAGAAGCTCTATCGCCATCGTTACTTCTGTCATCGGAAAAGCGTAGCGAGTTTATGGCCCAAAGTACACATTTCAATGTTGAAGAAGGTATTTTAACAATAGAGGTGTTAAAGTATAAAAAAAAAATATAGATTGGATGCTAATCAAAAATACGTTATACTGTGGGGCATTTTAACTTGTTGTAATAAATGTCTCCAAATAAAAAAGCAGTCGTTATACGCACCAAAGTTAATTTGTGTTGTAGTTATTTTGCAAAACTATATACATTTACGAAATAGATAAATTAATATTTCCTCAGGCAAGGGCTCTTATAGTTTAAAAGGAATTCATTCAAATTTCTAATATGACAAACATTTAATAGTTTGTACCTATGGACGTACAGTCGATAATAAAATTTAATATAGGTAACTAATTGGCGATAGGATGATCATCCATAGTAAATTAGGTCTATTATACTATTTTGATGTGTACTTTTATATACTTTTATATTTATACCAGAATTTTGGAATCACATATGGTTAAAAGCAACTAGATAATTATTTGGACATTCTCATTATTTTGTGTTAAAGTTCTTATTTTTGTAAATACGTTGAAATGTTTATTTTCACCTTGGCGCTAAGTCGCACTCAACCCGGAAAACGACGACGCTTATATCTATGTGAAAAAGTAGGACAACCCAATATTCTTTGATGTCGATGGAATACACGAATTCTCGTGTGAGTGTTGTAACATTTTGCGAAGCTATAATGTTGTCAGATTATAACACTAATCTATTATTTAATCCCCAAATTATAAATAATTTAATCATTTAAAATGCTATTTAATCAACAACTTACCAGTATTTCTGGGTTCGTCGCACTATGTCAGATGTAATCATTGCTTTGAAATTAATAAACATATATAGGTAGATTTGATTGATGGTGTTCAGAAAATTTTTAAATGGCAACAGTAATGTGCTCTTAAATAATATATTCAAAATTTTTTGGTTGTGATTTATTACAGTGCAAGCAATCTATGAGTAAGTTTGTTAAAGCATTTTACTTTCGAAGAGCTTTTTTGTGTGTCGTCTATTTTGTATAAAAATTAAATTATAATTTTACACTTGGAATTTTTTTAATTAAAAAGTTATATCGGAAATACTTATATTGTCAAAATACAGCTTATAAATTATTGCAAAGCAATAAACTTCAATAACCATCATTTATCTTCAAAAATCTCTCTTATTGAGGCTTAAATGTCAAGTACATCACATGGCTATTAGTATTTTTTCACGGCTCCGGGTTCTATGCGATGTGCTCAGTAAAACGCACGGTAAGGTCTTTATAGATCTATTTTGCCAAACATCGGGTTACAGCGAAAAAGCTACTAATATCCATTTCTATAAATCCACATGACGTCACTCGACTGTTACTTAAAATTTGTCCGATACTTTGCTTGCCATGACAGTCTTATATATGCGAAGATCCTAACGTTCTCGCGCCTTACAGTAAACGCGTTTTCCATACAATTAAATTAGGAGAAATTAATATTTACCAACTTTCTTGAACAAAACTGATCGAAAATGTGTACATTCTAATGTGTATATAATAAAAAATTTGTTGCGCAAGCATTGTCGATACACCGCGTTTGTCGCATCTTCCATTACCCATTGTTTAGTTCCCTATAAGTCCAAGCATGATCACTTATAAATACTCTGTATATTTATCTACCATAGGTGTCAGAGAATACTAGATTGTTGCCAAGGAGGTGAGGTGTGAAATTTTTACAACGGGGTTCAAAATGGACATAAGCATCTCGAGCACAGTTTCGTCAATTGATTTGTTGGCATTAGAGGCCCCTAGAACCTTAGCAGCTCTATCATGAACGGTTCTCTTGCGCTGGATTGTAAAGCTAATCTATACACATATTTATGTAGCTGTAATATTTTTGAATGTCGTGATAGCCCAAAGCGCAACGAACCTGTCCCAAATTTATAAGGCCCCATAGGGCCATGGTTCGAATGCGGGCGTGTACCAATGAGTTTTTCTGGCTTAAGTACATAACTATCACTGACTCCGTGCCTCGGAGAGCACGTTAATCAGTCGGTCCCGGACGCTGTCAATAGATGGCGGTCGTTACAATCCCCAACCCGCAGTGGAGCAGCGTGGTGGATTTAAGCTCCAAGCCCCCCTCTTCACCCTGGGGGAGGCCTAAGTCCCTGCAGTGGGGTAAAAATGGGCTGATGAAGAGAAGTGAAGTGAAATATTTTTGAAAACTTCAACAGATTCGAGACAATCGATGGATCGGTGCGACGCGAAGAAGGCGGCTTAGTGGCGAGTGAATACGGCGAGGGGTGGACTGTACGTGGAGAATACAGCTACGTTTCCCCTGAAGGGAAAATATTTACAGTGCATTATGTTGCAGATTTAGATGGGTATAGAATTGAATCAGAGGAAGTGCGTTTTAATGATAGACGAATTTTTTAATATATTTTCTATAAAAAAAAGCTAGAATGTGTTGTTTCATTGAAAACTATAAAATATTGCCCCTATAATACTATCTCCAGTAGTCGTTAAGTGTATGTGCATCGATAATAAGTCATATATATAAGTCAATATAAGTCAATACGTACCTACCTCAGGTATCTGCTAAGGAAATATCATAGAACTTGGTTTAAGTTTTTTAATTAAACTATCTTTAATTACATCTTTATTTTTTCTTATTTTTATAATTATAATATTTATGTCAAAAATTGCCAGCCAGCTCCAATTCATGTTTCAAACTATGGAAACGTATATTTCTTATATAAGCCCGTTTCTGCTGCAAAAGTTAACTCTTGAAAATCATCTGTGATGAAATTGACATTTTGCTCATTTTTTTTGGCTCTCTGGTTACGCACGATTCGAACTGCGAGTATAACATTTAATCTGACTGATCGAATCAAACTTGACTTCTACCGGCATTTTAAACAATTCCAAATATCTCTTACGTTTCTTTAAGGCCATTCAGCTTTTGAAACCTGTAGGGGTGAAGTTCAAGACTGAATTTTAATATATCATTATTATAATTTTAGTAAAATTTGAATCTCAATATTTAAATTCACTACAAGCTGCAGCTCGCGGCTTCTGCAATCTATTAGACATCACATGGGACACTATATCGATGGAGAGATCATCTAACCCACAGACCTTGTTTTGATTTTTTATCTAACTGAAAGTAGTTCTCTTTAACATCTTTCAAAACAGATAAGGTTACCTTTGACTATCGACTAGTTAGTTATCGACTAATCAGTTAGCATTTACTATACAAGCATAGTAAACGCTAACTAATAAGTTTAAATTCTGACTAACTGACTGAACGGTTGGCCGAGTGATTAGAGACTCTAACTGAGGAGCCGAGGGTCACGAGTTCGATTCCCGCCTGGGACAAATATTTGTATGAACGAACACGTCTACTTATTTCGAGTCTGGATGTAAAATTATCTACATCTATTATAAAAAAAAAGGATACTTAAGTATGTATATCAGTTGTTTTGTACATACCACATAATACAAGCATAATATTTGCTTACTTTGGGACTAGGTGGTGCTATGTGGGGTGTCCCAGGTATTATTATTATTATTAAATCCGTGTAGTTAGTTAATACGAAATTACGTTATCTTTATACTGACTATAGATTAATTCAGTTCTTACACACGTAATTCACTATCTGATGTTCTTAGAGAGAGAATAGAATGCGAAGCCAATGAACATTCAGACTGCGTGGTATACTTTCAACACATTATTCAAATTTATCTCAAATCATAAAACACATTGTGGACTAAAAAAACACATCAATAGCCTGCAGTCAGCCATAATTCCACACCACAACAGATTTGGATCTATCTCTCGTAGACTATCTTATTTGAATCGATAACACCAAAAGTGAGCTGGCAGAATTACGTAATTTCTTGATTGTGAAAATCATGAGAACTAAAATAATAATGATTGCGAAATCGTTTATATTTTGAACCGTTTGATAATGGAATTTTTTGCTGCGACTTGATCCGAATAATTAGCTTAAAATAAATCCACTTACTGTAGTAGATTATAGGCGGCTGCATCTCCTTATTATGGTTTTATTTTGCCAGGAAGTTTCATTATTGTCTCGTTGGTATAATCACAGATACGGATACAGCTTAAAAATGTTATGGGTGTGGCAACGGAAGCCTTCAAATGCGATCATATGTATCCATTTCACAGTTCCTAGTGCCGTGCTGTGTTGATACCATTGTCAATTCATTTCGTCCCGTTCAGGCTTGACAGTTATATCTACACAGTTAATTTATTTTGTATCGCAGCGAACAATACCATATTGAGCAATAGTCACATGCGTAACCGAGAGATAATGAAGAGGCTGAATTATGCAAAGTGGAATTGCCATTTCTCCCGCCTTACATCCTTCTCGCCATCGTAACTAATTCATTTGTAAAAATAATGCTAAAAATCATTCAAATAGCAGACTTATATTAACATCTAATGACAACGTTCTTTGTAACAATCGCAATGTGGATAAGTTAACGGAAGAAAACTGCGATATACTATTTCACCAAAGCGACGTGAACCCAATTCGAAACATCAGCGCCGACCAATCAGCGACGATTGCCGGCGTCACGAGTACGTCTGGTGTGCCGACGCACATTATGTTTATTTCTCTCGTGCAAGCGAGAAAGAAAACACGTTGCTACTCAAATAAAACAAAGTACTCAAGAAATATATTTCCATTTAATTTTACTTAAAATATAAATAGCCACCGGGTAGATATTCGATACATCTATTGAAAACCTTTTTTTCCAACTTTTTCGACTAAGTACTTTTGCTGAAATTTGGGATAAAAGTTTTTTAAGGGTGTGTCCGTCATATCTAGGGTTCGGTACCACAAAAGAAAAAAACGTTCCCCTATGGCATCATTAATTGTATATGTCTATCCGTTCGTCCAGATCCTTTGTCACAAGATCCCTTAAAGGTGCAAAAAAATGTGAGCTACTGAGTCAACATAATCAAAAGATACATTTATTTATTTATCAACCTGCAGTAGTTTTACAGAAACATTATTACAGTGCCCTCTGGTGGCCCATAACCGCAAAACTTATCTCACAACCTGTTCTTAACTGATACCTATCACGGAACGCAAAAACAACCCTCAAAATCGTCCTAGTCGTTTTAGAGTAACATATCTACTGCAGCGCCCTCTATTTTATTATTATAGCGCCATCAGAATCAGTCAAGCCGTTAAAAAGAACCACTTCTATTGCAGCACCCTCTGGTGGCCTATGACCTTAAAACCTGCCTCTAAATTTAACAAAAAGCGAAAAACTAATTTACGATTACAGCAAAAGCATAAAAAAATTGGTTCGAAAATATAGATATAACTTTTTTGATGCCGCTAATAAATTATGGGCATATTTTAAATGCTACCTGGTGTGTTGCATAATGCGGTGTAACATCTATGTATTTTAAGCCGAATTGTTAGTTAAAATATATAAATTCTAAATAGACTTTTGATTTGTTAAATTTTTTTATTGCTAGCTTTCCGCCCGTGGCTTCGCTCGCGTAGACCTCACGTTTGTATCGGGACCGTTAAAAGAACTTCCAATTTTGCCGTGAAAGCCATTCAGACACGTTTTCTGCAATGACAATTAATTAACTTTGTGTCCTTCTTCAGGGTTCAAATTACCTCTATATCAAATAACATCAAAATCGGTACTATGGTTTAGATGTGACACATTTCTGCGGTAAAAAGTAGCTTTTGTCTATCTTCGGGACGCAAACTGTATTCCTACCAAGTTTTATCAAGATCGGTCTATCGGTTCCGTCGTGGAAGTGTAACAAACAAGTAGACAAATTTTTAAGCTGTTCCTCTCCCAAATTTGATACAAATTGGACCAGCGGTCTAGCCGTAGCCGAACGTAACAGACAGATAAAGACACTTTTTTCACGCACTTACAATGTTATTGGTATAAATTTGACACAACTTTTTAATACATTCAAATTAAAAGCTACTTTCTAACCTTAACCAGATAACAATTACACAACTGCTTACAATGTGAAAGCTTTGGTAACAGTCTTTAAAACAATCAGAGATCATAGTGCACGAAGTCAGACAATCGATGTGCACATAACAAATAAGGCGTAACTCGATCGTAACCCCTCAGCAATCAAATCGTTAAGCAACGACGCCCGTTCATGAAAGCTCAACCAGGCGCACGGCCGTTTAACTGAGGTGGCTTTGTATTTGTCGATGTAGTACAGTCAAATTCTATGCTTTTAAATTCAGAGAATGAATACTTTGTGTATATAAACACAAGAATGCGTGTAAAAATATGTAAACTAAATATAGAATGACCTAGAAAATAATGTACACACATAGGGATATTTAATATAAATCGGGTACATTCAAATACCTCAACATCGCGCATAGGATAAGCTATACTATATAAATATCATGTCGATAAATCATTTAAAATTTGTATATTTTTATAATAGCGGGTAAACCAATTTCGATAAAATTTGGTACATATAAAGAAATTATCATTGCGTAAAACGTACACTATATAACGTCGATAAAGCCTTGAATGGTTTAAAATGCTTTACTTGCACATAAGATATCATAGGGCCAAATTAATAAACAATGGGCCTCCCTTACAACTCTGATATCAGCCCATCGTGCCCCACTGCAGGGGCTTAGGCCTCTCCTCAGTATGAGGGTGCTTGGAGTTTGATCCACCACGCTGCTTCAGTGCGGGTCCGACAAAAGAATTAACTGCCATTTAGTTTATAAATAAATATTCCTTTATAAATATATCATTCTAAAGACTATAGACAATATGAAGAGCTATCACTTTCTCATATATCACATTTGGCTATATTAACAAGTTAAGAAGTTATTATTTTTTCTGAAAATAAAAAACTTAAATTGCTCTGGTGTAAAATTTACCAAATGGTACTTACGCCCTTTTGCCTTACAACCCTTTAAATACTGTTAATTTAATACAGGTCAGACTGTGTATACATAGAAATAAAAAACTAAAAAATGCTAATAACCAAAACCAAGTGCTTGATGTTCATTTTATATGTTTTGGAAAATAGAGGCGGCTTATTCCAGTTTGGCTTACTCTATTTAATGTTCGCTAAATCTTTATTCGGGACACGTGTCCCTCACTCCAAGCCTTAACCGGGACAGACGACTTAATGCGCTCTTCGAGACATGGAGTCAGTGATAGTTATGTACACAGGTAAGTCACAAAAACGCATTAGTACATGCCGGCTTCGAGATTCGAACCATGACCTTCTAAACAAGTAGTGGGCTCACCACCACTCGGCTATCGCGACATTATGTGTCGTGTCAAGAATATATCGATTACCAGTTACTTTAAACACATTTTTTTGACCCATTTCTATTCAATAAGTTAAAGAAGATGATTTGGGAATAAACGTGTCCAGGCTAGTGGCAGCTGCTTGAGGAGATATTATGTAAAGAAATAAAAAATTAAGTATTATACACACGGTGGGTAGAATATTCTAAGTTTTTGCTTTTTCGGTATAAAATTGACAGTTAAACTCGGTCGTTACAAAAATATAATCGAATAAAACACACCAGATATATTTCGGAAATATGCGACAAGAGTGAGTAGGGCGAAGCACATCGCTTACCTCTGCACTCTCCTTTCACACCTTTACACGGCCGGCATAGCAGCGAGGCTAGAAAGTCACTTCCCTTAGCATAAAAAAAAATAGATGATAGTCCGTTGTTGCATAAGTCAATAAGTATCTAGCTCTCTCTTTGCTGAAAATGTCATTTGTAAAAAAATCTATAATATGTCCAGGCTTGAAATTTAATTTTTTTTTCAATCAAATATTGCTTCATTATCATTGCCGCGTACGTAAATTAATCAAACGCATTGTGTAACGCTTCTGAACTATTTCTAAAGTCTTCGTCCGCACTCTAAAATATGTAAGATTTCGAACTAGCTATGGCGTTTAACATGATTATATCACGTGAAACGGCTTCAAAAATTACACCTATTTGAGAAACGTGAGCGATTTTATAATTAATAATATGCAACGTACTACGAGAAATGCCAAAACGGTCATCTCGAACTTAACTCATATAACATAATTATATGTGTAATCACTCACCGTGTCATCTAACTAATAATCTTGAAATATTTTAGTACCCGCGGAACCGGTCAGCCGACCTTGTGCCAGATGTTCAAACGGTTAATTATTGGCTATATAGCACGCGATGGCTAGAGATGTGTTCGTAAAGCTTTTAAAGTTTGACCCAAAAATGTGCGACAACGAAAGTGGCCCGGCGGGGTCGCAGCGTGGCGCGTTCGCACGGGTGAAAGGATGCTGCATGAGCTTCCGTTCTATTTATTATAAAGTTTTAACTATTTCAATATATAAAGTATACGATTGCAAGTGATTAATTGATTTATTATAGAATGTGTATTTAATGACATAAGTTAGGATGGTCAAAGAACAGAGAGCTTATAAAAGTCGCCGTGTCAAATAACAAGACGATAAATGATAAGATTTCTTATCTATCACGATTTGAAATTGTGTTCGATCTACTGAATCTAACGTAGGTATAAAATCTCTTAATCTATATTAGGAATCCACGATTTCTTTGTATATACGTCTCGATGACGTAAAAACTCGATAACTCGACGTAACATTAACACAATAGTAGCATCTTGTACATCGCGAACTATGACCTTAGTGAAGAAAGTACAAGTGGAACGTTTATTGCAAGAAATCGTGTCGTATGCAATATTATTTGATCGACCACATTGCTACACATTGCAACCGATAAGTACACCGAATTAGAAACATATTTAAGTGTTACAACTATAGCCTTTTGTATATAATCCACGTGGGTATCAGGTCGAGGTCCGATCTTACGTATAGAGCTTTTTACGAAAAATAAAAAAACTAGAACATCTTAGTTCTCACGTTAGTTTATTATGTGTCTAAAAACCATTGGTTGAGTTTTTATATTTGTTGTTATATTTGTAAAATAAATATACTGGGCATACTCCTATAATGTATGTGAAAATCTTTAATAACTTTTTAGGATGCTATGCCTTAAAAATAACATTGTTGTCCGTTGGTCCGTTCGCTTGTTTCTCAATCTCTTGTAGCGAGAGAGTAGTGAAGGTGGAACTAATGTTAATATACTAAGATCTACGGTCTGTTAGAGATGTGAAAAATTCCAGCTTATAGAAACTGGAATTTTTTACATGCCAAGTCAGTCAAAAAAAATACGCTATTTAAGTCATATATTTACATATTCGCAAACTAACTCAATCAAAACTAATAGGGTACTTTCCGTTGACCAAGAATCATGAAATTTGTCAATAATCAAAATCTCGAAAATAGTTAATTTGTGGTTATATCAATAATTTTTTTCGAAAATACCTCTGATTGCTACATTTACATGCTTTTTCGTGCGGCTGTGAGTAGCAATACTGGCAATACATACGCTAAACAACAGTAGTAAGGATCTCTCAGAGCGAGAGTCCTACTAGCACTTGATCGGATTTATAATTATCCTCGCACTCTAAATCCACGCGCGAATAAGCTCTTAAACTGTGAAAGTTCATTATTAAACTGTCCATACACTATCTACGTATACTTTAATTATTCAATTAAATTAAAATAAAAAGTTAAAATTCGAAATTCGTCGATTCGTAAAATAAATGTTTTAGTGTTGATTAAAATTAAAAAAAAAAAATGGAATTGACTCCGCTTTCGATTAGAGCGCATATAAAAATGACCATCGAAATATTTTTCCCTTAATATTTCTAAAACTGAGTGTCTGCCTAGTAAGTTTACTGTTCCAGGATTTAAGCCGAAAATTCAGACGCTCGTAGTTAAGATTAAGTTTCACATGTGATAATAATTCCAAATACAACCTGACCATAGAAGTATGGCCGATGAAACACCCGCGGAAGACACCAAATACAAAAATGCCAAGCTTTTGTGGATTAATTGATTACACTATTTTAAAGTTAAGGGAGTAATAATGCAAATAATTAAATAAAATATAATATTTTATTAAATCTTCTTTTATAAATCTCCACGAATTTTATTTATCCATCTACCATACTTTTACGGTCAGGTTGTATGGACTAAGGCCTCATAAAGGAACAACATTTTTATATAATATTTAATACACCAAAGGTACGAATGAAACTATTTTTTTCAGGATGTACTTGATGTCGTGCTTATTTTTTAAATTACGGAATGTGTAAAAGGAAGAATTTAAAATTGTTATTTTGTTACAAGTAAAATTTGTTTTTCGCAAACTATTCATGGTATTAAAATTGGTACACGCGTTTAATTAATTAATTACGCTTTTCCTTTTTTAAAATGCAGCAAACGTAAAATTCCACGAGATTTGGAAGTTAACAAATGTTATTTCTCTACCTGTAAACTTTAAGAGTATTAAGTACACAAAATTTCAAGTACGGTGTTGCGAATTAAATAAAAATAAAAAAATCCGTATTTAAAAAAAAAATCAATGATCTTGTAACAACCTCTAGGACGGTCACTGAGCTGTTTTAATTCAAGAATAAGCGAACGCTGTTAAATAAAATAAATGAAAAGTAAATTATCATACGTTAATAAACAAATTATTAAAATATGTTAATAGTTTAACAGTATTATTACATTAAGTTAATGTTGGGCAAACGCTTCGGAGAGCCATCAAAATCCAATTGGACACAAATTATTCAGCGTAAAACTTGAAACCTTGGCCTTTTCGTCGTGATTACTGAGTTTGCGTTGTGGTCTCAGTTTATTAATTCGGTCTGACACACGACAAACAAATATCAATCCTACACACAGCAAGATAAAGATTAAATTTATTCAGATATGATTATAAATAAACCTTTGTATGAAACTTATGAAAATAGTAAAGGCCGCGTCTGCTATTTGTGATTGAAGTTCCCATAACCCCACAAGAATGTTAAACTTCTAACACAAGTTAATGCGGTAAGAACATCATTTGTTCGATTAAACGGATTAACTTATTTAAGTACCTACGTTCATTTTTATACTGTGGGTTAAGGATCTATATACAACTAGTGACCGCCTGCTGTTCGACAGCGTGTTGCATGTTTGTATAGTATATCTTATTAAAATATCAAACGTATCCTAGATTTTTATTATTTCTTTCGAAAAGTCTTCTAGCTGCTACTGGTAGTCCCGGCAAAATCGATCCAAAAAAAAAATTTTTCATGGCAACAACAGTGTCATCTACCGGATCCAACTATAGCTAAAAACCATCCAGGTAACCTAATAAGTATTAGAAAAATCGTCTAAATCGGTCAAACCGTTTAGGAGAAGATACACCCTTAGACACAAACACCGATATTATTTCATAAATTAAAACGCAGTTAAGTGTGCTTCTGTGAACAATTTCGTAATTAATACTAATATAATAAAATTCATGAAATTGTCAGATAAATTCTGCCTAAAAAAAATTGTTTTCTAGTCTGTTTTACATAGTATCCAAATATGTTAAATATTTGTATCACACACAAAAATCTCACACACAGTCATCTAGCCCCAAACTAGAAACTAGCCCAAGAGTCTGTATTATGGGTATACACACTTAGATATTTTTATAATACATACACATATAGATATTTTAAACCCAGACACAAAACGGAACAAATTGACACCTAGCCCCAAACTAGAAAGAGTCTGTATTATGGATATACATACTTAGATATTTTTATAATACATACACATATAGATATTTTAAACCCAGACACAAAACGGAACAAATTGACACCTAGCCCCAAACTAGAAAGAGTCTGTATTATGGATATACATACTTAGATATTTTTATAATACATACACATATAGATATTTTAAACCCAGATACAAAACGGAACAAATAGACAGTCATTCAAAAAATAATTGTCCCAGACGGGTATCGACCCCGCGACCTTTGGTTTTACAGTCATTCTACATAAAATATGCATTGAAATATAAATATTTGAATAAATTTTATTAATTCCGGGTTATATTATTATCTAATAGGCTAAGTATAAAAAAGTATTTAATTATTTCACAGAAGCATCACAAAAATTCTCCCGCTCCAGTGGTTGTTGGAGAAAATTAATAATAATAACGTACACATCACAGCAACGTCTAGGCCCCAAACTAAGCAATAGCTTGTGTTTTGGGTACCAGGCGAAGACACCACATACATATAACAACCAAGACCCGGTACCAGTATCAATATTCATCATATAAATTCTGACCCGACCTGGGATTCGAACCCGGGACCCCCAGCTTCGTAGGCAGGGTCACTACCCACTACGCCAAGCGGTCGTGTATGTTGAAGAATACAATCAAAGTTTTCGTTGAATACATTTATTCATCCGGGACACATTGTGTTTGGGCCGCATTCAGAAGGTTACGCAGAGTGTTTTTAGTTTTTTTGGCAAATTTATTTTTTCGCTTATCAGTGTCTTTTGTCCAATCTAATTTGTTATTCGATAACTTCGAGATATACCTCATCCATTAAAACAGAATCATGCAGATCGTAAAAGTTCCTTTATAGGGCTGGATGTGTTTTTCAAATGTCAATATAACCAACGTAATGGTACACCTTATCCAATAAAAAAAAACTTATCGAAATCGGATTACTCTGTAAACAGTAATGTGTGTTCATATATAAAAAAATATCGTCGAATTGACTTTTTTTTTCTCGATTAAAAAAGGATCAGAGCGGTTAATCAAACACTTATTTTATAGAAGTGCCCAGATAAAATACTAACGGCTTATAGCTATAATTTTAAATATTATGTTGTCACATTGCATGGGAACAAACGTCGCTGGTTTCTTTTGTATATGTTTGTAAATGTCTGTAACTTATCTTGCGGTTTTGCGTGTAACCTATTACTCAATAAAGTATTGTTTCGCTTTAAAATAAATTAATTGCAAAGATACAACTGTTCTTAAGCGGCACATGATGGCAATCGTAATGATAATGGAAACATTAGGTAATGTGAAATAGGTGCATGTGATCGCATTTGAAGGCACACCGTCATAATGACATTTCTGAATTCAGATTGGCAGATCAATAAGTCATCTCTAACGGACGAGGAAGCTAAAAACATCTAGATATGAACATAAATTATTTTATTATTTTATTTTAATACAGTCTTATGAGAGCGCAATAAAATCAGTTAGTTAGAACGAACGGTCAAAGGTCAGCTGTTAGCCGGTGTGAACCTTTCGAAATACTTTTTGCTACTGAACTTTTTTAATCACTTAACATTTTAAGATTTGTACACTTGATAATTCTCAAACAAACTAGTATACCTATAAACGATTACCTAACATCTACCCAACATAACATTTTTTTTATAAATGCTTACTCTTAGTTTGTTTAAATAAACTATATATGCTGTTTCAATCCACAACTACATCGGCGTGGTAGTGGTAGGTATACATGCTAATAGTGTAGTTTTAAATATGAATATCCGAGTATGATTTTTCGTTTCTGCCAAATTATTACATATGTAATAATGCTATGGGTGAGTGTTTGCACAGGGGAGGTGTGATCCGCGACTTAGGAGTATTTCACGACTCTAAATTGATCTTTGATGCTCATATAAACAATATAATTACCAAAGCGTATAGAGCACTTGGTTTTATCCTACGCACATCAAAAGACTTCAAGCAGGTTAACACCCTTAAAATAGCATATTGTACTTTTATTCGGAGCCATTTGGAATATGCGTCTCAGGTCTGGAATCCTAACTACGTCACTTACATATCACAAACGAGAGTATCCAAAATTTTCTTTTGCGTCACTTAAGATAATTAAAAAAAAGTGAAATAAAAATAAATAAAATATGTATAAGAGTTTATTAGGAGAATATACGTTTTACGGCATTTTGCATTCACAAATGAAGAACTTATTTTTTGTAGATTTTATTAAACGTTCAAATTTTCCATTTCGTCACATGCAACGGTGTCACATCGACTCTACGCAATACCTAGACGTTCACACAAGGCTACTGACCGCGAAACGCATCCGATAACACTTCGAATAGCGATGGAAAAACTTTAATTTTTTTTAATTTGGATTTTTTTTTTCATGGATTCTGTGTTAGAATCCGACACTTAGCTACTTTCAAAAACCTGACAGAAGGGTAAAACCACAACGGGTAAACTTACGTTATGTTAATATACAAACTTTTTGACCTTTAAAGGTTTACTTCCGAAGTTGGAAAATATTTGGGGGTAAAATTTTTAATATCCTTTCTTTAGCATGAGTCCTTCATTACCTTATAAGTCCTATGAATGGTATATATAGAAACCACTGTGTATACGAGTAATTTCATAAGTTTCTAGATCCAGTAGTGTGTTTGGGCTGGTCAGTAAGTCAGGTTTTTCTTTTATGGAAATAGACGATTTCCTCCTCGCATGTCTAATTATAATAACAAGATCTTTGGTTGAATTAATGAGATACGCGTTTATACTTTTAATATAATTCAGTATTAAAATATTGAGATTATTGTCGAATTAGCGTGGTAATGCGCGGTTAATTGACTCGGTTAGCGATCACCAACAGAATATTTCTACCCGTTACACCCGTGGTAGCATTCGGTAGCAGTGCGTAGTATTTACATACGTTTGACTAAGTTACCACGCTGAATTGATAATTCTTTCGAGAAAAATATTTTAATGCATATATGTTATCTATCTATTCTTATTTTTTAATTTAATAGTGTAATTAATTCGATGCCCTATCATAAAAATTTAAGCCTTAAATTACACAAACCACGTATCCTTAATGAAACGGTGACAGTTTTGACGTTAGAATTAATGGATCTGACATTTGATATGATGATATTTTAATTCTTAACAAACTTTAACATACTTATAAATTGCACATAAAGTAAAACACATATTCAGAGTGACAAAAGCGTTTACAGAAAAAAATTTATAAATATTATTACTGTAAAAAACGAGTTGAAAAATAATTTTAAAATTTAATTTAATAATCGATACTTTATTTGAATCTCCATATTTTTATTCAAACTAGTTTCTTCACTTTTATTTTTGTTGTTCGGTTCGGAGTTGGTTCAATAAACCTCTTTTTTCAGTTCCCTCATTCTACTCATATAATATTATTTTTTAACATTCAGTACGTAAAAATTTAATGTTAAAGATAATTTAAATATTTTACTAGAAGCTCCTAATTCTCGATTTTTTTTTTTAAATTTTAACTCCTAGAACAATGTTCCGTGTCGACAAGGTCGTTTGCTTATATGTCGAATCCAGTTTGAAACTTTATAAACAAAAAATTAATCTCCGAGAGGAATACAATCACTTGTTGTGTAATATGTGGCTTTCAAACGCACGCGATCACAGTTTCATATTAATATACTGCAAAAATAACTGTCTTTTACTTCGAGAACTTTTTTAAAATGTAGATCCTCAAAACGCCAAAAGAAGTAGGTATGCAAATAATATTTCTCTTGAGGTCAACTCGTGCCGCGGTTTCGAGGTTATTTTAAATGGATGGGACGTACCTATATTTCGTTGGTTTGTATCTATAATTATTGGGAAACCGATGTGAACGTTGGACGAAAGAATAGATTACTTTTAATTTGATAGTTAACATTACATGCGTAATATATTCTACACTAACTAACCACAGTAATAGACTCCAAATTATATTAGGCAAAATGTTAACTATCAAACTAAAAATAGTCTTTCATTCACCATTTGATAGATTTCACAATAATCTGCATATTTGACTACACGAGTTGACTACAAGTGAAATATTATTTACGTATCTACTTCTTTTGGCGTTTTAGGAATCTATATTTCCAAAAATTTTACAAATTTAAAAAGCAGATTTTTAAATTTTTTTTATTTCACTGTACTTAATATGAAAAATTAGTGATGGCGTGTATTCCCAGCCACATATTACATAATTAATAAATAAGGCTAAAATATAAATATTTATAAGACTACCAAGTGACTGACTGGGTCAGTTACTAGATGAAAATTCGTTTAAAAATGTGATCCAAAGCGAACCGTTCTAACCTGTATAACTGATGCAATTTACGACTTGAAGAAAAAACTGATGGTCACGTCGACGGCGTTTTAATATTGGCGTAATAGGCATTTGATTTAATAACAAATATAATTAAATTTAATATTGGGATACGTTCATTAATCTATTTTTGTGCAACAGACACTTGCAAGTGTCAAAACTGTCAAAACGATATTATATACCTAGTTAGGCCCTCTCACGAGTGCAGGCTAATCAGAAAATATTGTCTCTAAAAGTCATGGTCTTGGATATTCACAACTGACATTATCGGGATGATGTTTACTTGCTGTATGACCTTTGCTTCTGTCCAATTACAATTTTTAAATCATTTAATATGATAAATAAAATTTTTATTTTTCATTACGATACAGGGCATGAATATTAGATTTTTAATTATATTATATTATTGTTTTTTAAATAAAGTTATATAAAAAAAAATATTTATAAAATGTGCATCATTAAAATACCATATTATTAGCATATATAAAAACCATCTGATATATCAAAGGCATTTAACGCAAAGGTCTCATAAAGCGTTTTCTAAAAATTATTGCTACACGTAATATACGGTAATCAGCGACAAAGCTCAGTCAAAGCTCCGACAATCAATTATACAAATTACATCACACGCGAACGGCCACGCGGTCGCGAAGTCGACCGATATTCGTCATATTGCAAACTGTACGACTTCTAAACGTGAAATAACTACGGTCTATACACAAAAGAAAATAATCATCTTATGAAATCCCTATTAACATTGACATTTCATATTGCGGTTACTTAACCGTCAGCGGGTCAAAATACGTGTTTACAAACACATGTACGATCCACGGCTATAGGTAACCCCCCTACCTGCCCCCAAGGCGCACCGAACTCCCAGCGAGATGCAGCATCCGTGATATATTGTAATGAGAGGTGTCGGTACGGCGATGGTTTTGCAACCAACTATTACTTCAAATATATAAGAGATGCGTTACTATACGTAATCATTGCATACACATATTCATCATCAAAGGGAACGGACGTACCAGAAAAATAAATTAAAAATGAAATTGGTAGGTGAATGCAAAGTGCAGTGTTCAGTGAAGTGATTTAGTGTTTCAAGGTCTGGAAACTCCAACTAATCAAAGTGCCGTTTGTTTCAGCTCGTAGTGCTAAGCCTGTTAGGCGCTGCGTTAGCCGCTCCTCAACAAAACCCAAACGACGTCCAGATTTTACGCTACGACTCCGACAACGGGATTAATGAATACAATTTCATGTAATTAATTTATACTACTCCGTTAATAATAAAACATTTCTAGGTGACCCATTTTATCTATAAAATGTTCTATCCATTAAAATGGAAATTATAACTTGCCTGATAATTTATACTGAAACGTAAGGCAGAATTTGAATGACACCCTAGCGCTAATTACGTACCACGACTACTTTGACTGGTTAATTAAAATCAATCTTAATTCCAAGGTTTCAGAATCTATTTAATCTTTTTTTTTTATTTTTACTCACAGCTACGAACTATCGGACGGCAGTTCTCACCAAGAGCAAGGCCAGCTCAACAACCCGGGCACTGACAACGAGGCCATTTCAGTCAGGGGTTCTTATTCATGGGTGGGCCCCGACGGCGTTACCTATACCGTGAGGTATGTGGCAGACGAGAATGGTTTCCAACCAACCATAGAACAGGGCCCTGGCGGAGGAGTACCTCCAGGTGTAGTGGCATCATTACTTGGATAGAATCCCCATAAAAAAAATTACACTGTAAATAGCAGCACTCGTCAAACTGTATATAATATTTATATACAGTTTAAAAAATAGTTAAAATAAATTGATAATTTATAATATCGTTTTTTATTACCTAGACCTTTTAATGCGGTCGTTTAAATTTGATCAAGGTTATTTAAATATTTGCAGGCAGTATTTTTATTAATAAATTAGCAAAACATACTAGGGTAACGCTTTTATCCATATTTGTCAAGGAAAAAAAGTAAGGCCCATAAATTCGTAAAACAAAATATTGCCTCCAAAAAAACTTAGGCTTGAAATGGACAAGTCCAACTTAAAACTGTACTTATTTTGTTTCCAAGCAAATGCTATGGGCCGAAACGGGATATTTATGAATTCAGAACAATGTAACTTGATTTAGCTATTTTGTGTACACTCATGGCACGAGCTCTTATCAACAGCACTCAAAAATTTTTTTTTTGCCCCGCCTTCTCTGATATAATTCACACTCAAGCAACACCTCTTGAACTTCAAGATACATATATATAACTATAAAAATTTAAACACCCATTTTCACCCCTCTTAAGGTTTAATTTTTTACATTTAATATACCTATTTATGCGAGGCCTCGAGTTGATATATGCTTTATCTATATATATTTAATATGAACTTTAACTTCTTTTCGCTTTCCAAGAGTTGAGATTGAAAATAGGTAATTTATGTGTTTAATAAATCGTTTATATAGATTATTCCATGCAAACTTTAACGCTCCTTTCTACTTTTTGTTTGTACGGTTTTAGTGCCTTTGCCATTTTGGGCACACCAATGGCTATGAAAAGGGTTTTCCAACGATACTTTAAACTTATTTTTCCATCCCGCAAGATCTTTATGGTTACTACATGGATGGGCTTTTTTTATGTAATGTGTAGTTAGGCCGACTAATCCAATGTCTTCTATAAAGCATTTTGCAACCTGAATGAAAGCTAAGTACCCATCTACGAACCTATATGAAAATATCCAAACTAATATTATGATTGTAAAACTATGTATGTCTGTATAATTTTTACCTTTCCACAACCAAACCAATAGCATAAAAAATAATACTGTTAGTTCCTATAAAAATTGAACAAGACCGTTGCAATAATTTAAATTCCTGGAAGGTTACTTACCTTGCAAGAATGAATTAAATGATACGATGTTCCTGTCTTCACAGTAGCAACGCGTCAATAATTCGTTACCTACGTATCCTTGAAAAAGTTAAATATAAGGGTGCTTCCATACCCACGCAACTGATGTCGATCAACTTTCAACTAATGTCAAACGATTGCTGATGGACGTTTCTGGATTATCGACTGATAGTATCCATCGATAGGTTCGATCAAAGTCGTTCGATGGTGGATTGACGTCTGATGACCGATGGTTTATCGACTTCGACTTCAATCGATCATTGTTGTGTAAGCAGAGCCTAAAACCATCATTTACACCTTGTGATATACTTATGGACGTGTAATAATTAAAACCAAAATATTAAATAAAATTTCACATTGCAACTTTAATGTAAATTAACAATATTTTTCAGTATATCAATGTGTTTCGCATTTCATTTAATTAAATAGGAATTATAATTTTTTATGACGTAGTGAAATCAAATTCGTTGATACTAAATTTCTTTTTTACTATTACATTATCTGCTTTTAAGCGATATTACATACAACTAGCCTGCGTCTAAAAGAGACTATTAAATGTCGTTTCAAAAAAATAAATTGTTTAGTAAAAAACTACTTTCTAATTTGAAATTTTGATTTTTTTTTAATTTCTAGATTACGATTAACATTTTTAGTTTATGGTTAACATATAGTAGAGCATAATATGGTTAAGATGCGACGTACCCCAGTAACTGTTTCCATTTATTTCGTTGCATAAGTATTGCAAGTTTTGACAATATTGCGAATATGAATCAACGAGTCGACCTCACCATAGTTCAACAGTTGCATAATTTAGATATTCTACACGCAGCATATATAAAGAACGATCTGTTTGTTTTAGATATCATTTGTGTAGAGAAACCGTGTTTGGACACCAAAAATGAGCTCTGTTAGTATTTTACTCACTTTGAATTAATTTTTAATTATTTTCATGGCGCATTGATAAGAAATATATATTTTATCTCGTAAATCCAAATTTATTTTGAATTAAAAAAAAAAAAAACAAAATCTAAGTGTTTTTTGTATAGGAAAATTATCTTATAACTTTCGTCTATACGTCGTCTTGAACCAGTGATTCAGTGATATTTGTTATCTTTATTTAATCAATTTATTATTAGACTAAATTATGTAAACGTTTGTTAGCATAATTGAAAAAAATATGTACAGATTGAAATATTGCACAAAAAATAAACGTATGGGTATTTTTACAAACCTGAAAACCCTCTTTCCTTGTTAGTACAATGTGAAATGTATACATAACGATTAGCTTTCTGCTCGCGTGGACCAGGACCGCTATGGGGACGCGACGCTCCAGGACATTGTTAGACTTTTTAGAAAATTCTGAATCTTAATGTTTTATCGTCGTAAGTTTTTTATAATTTTTGATTTACAATGAATAATAGCTATACCACAGGTACCGTCCATTTTTCCGGGATGAAATTCATTAATTCCATCAAAATCCGTTCAGCCGTTTTAGCGTGAAGAATAGTTTTCCCACAGATAAAAAATAGCCTATGTCACATTCTAGCTCATTAATTATATATCTATGTAAATAAGTCATAATTGTCACACTGAGCTAGGAAAACCGCCTTGTTAAATATTTTTAATGTCAACACGACAACTTCTCAGTGAAAACGAATCTGAGAAATATTGTTTTATATGTGATTTATAAGATGGTGTGTCTTAAATGATTTTAGGCACAATTTTTTATGATCTCCTAGCGGAATTTCTGATTTTCAAATTTCGGGTTAAGGTTCAGATTTACCCGAAGTAAAAAACTACACTTTGTTGTGTTTATTTTACCGTCTTAATAAGTTAACTGTACCGTAAACTTGTTGCGAAATTTATGAAATATGTCCTTTTTTACACCAGACAGTTCTAATTATGGTTAAAACCAAAAATAAAACTTCTTTGTGTTAGAAAGAACAAATTTCACAAATTTTGCGACAAGTTTATGATACAGTTAACTTATTAAGATGGTAAAATAAATACAACAAAGTTTAGTTTTTTACTTCCGGTCAGACCAATTTTGTATGGAAATCTAAGACAGGTATCGTTTAACCTTAAGAGTCATTTCACAATTTCTTCATAGTTAGCGCAGTTTCGACGGATTTTTAAATTACGATTGTGACTAAAGTCAAAACATTTGAATCAAAATAATGCGTACACGTAAAAGTAATGTGATTTTTGACTGTGTCTTTCGTTCAGGTCGCAGTTTTCGTAGCGCTATTGGCGGTGCTCGTATTGGCGGCGGCACAACGCGGTTCAGTACGGTACACTCCAGGCCAAGACGCTGTGATTCTACGCTACGACTACGAACCCAACTACGGTCGAGGCGACTACCGATTCGCGTGATTAACGATTCTTTTTTCTATGTTTTATAAAATCAACAAGTCCTCATGCGTTCATTCGTTCCACGGAACAATAACAGCTTTGAAGAACAGTGTAATAGTCCATTTAACATCCAGTGACACATTACTTTATTCATTCACTTCAACATATCTGATGTCTCAATGGAAACTCACACCATCTGACACTCTATACACTTATATAAAATTAACAAGTCAAAGCAGTCTAGGTGTGAAAATATTTATATATGTAATTATTATAAAGAATATTTAAGTATGAATATCAGTTGTCTAGTAACCCATAACACAAGCATAATACTTGCTTACTTTGGGACTAGATGGCGCTGTGTGGGATGTCCCATTTATTATTTTTATGTGTTTTGATGTTTTTATTATTATTATTTTGTTATTATTATGATTATTATTATTTTTATTATTAACAAGTCCTCACACGTTTATTCGTTCTACGGAACAATAACAGTGTAATAATTCACGTGAAATCCGCGAGTCAATCTAACATCCAGTGGCAAACTATTTTTCTTATGAACACTCGACACTTGTCACTTCAACATATCTGATGTCTCGATGGAAATGAAGGAAACTCACACCATCTGACACTCCTGTCAAACGCATCACCTTATTACATGCGTTGGTTCGGTCCACAGACAAGTCAACCTTATAGACCACGCTTTGACAGGGAGTAGCATTCGCCAAGGCTATGTAGTGACACTACATAACTACGTCACTAGTGAGCCGTCAGTTGGAAGCACGTCGGAAGCCATTAAATTGTCAATTTTGAACGAGCCAATGAAAACTAGCCGACCTCTCCCTGCAACCCGCCACTTTTTGGCGATTTCGTTTTCGTACTGACGTTTATTAAAGCGTGGTCTAAAGGTTGACTGGTCTGTGGTTCGGTCATTCGACTGTTTTCCAGAAAAGTCTTATGCAATTACTAATCGTTTGTTTTTACCCGACCCGTCTGGCATAAAATTATGCAACGATAAACACAAGTCGATGATCGATATCGATGAATACAACTACTAATATTATGATATCACTGTATGCTATGCAAGCATTATGGTGAGAACCGATGCGATATGTGCACATAATCAGAGATTATAATATAGGTAGTGTTTTGTGTTGCTGTTTACAACAATTTTCCAAAAATCGTGTAAATGTGATTATAAAAATAACCTCTTTTAAATATCAAAATATAACAATATTTTAATGTAATAAAATTCCTCTATTTTGTATTGTATGTGTCGTAATTTGAATCGGTATCCTGTAACAATATAAAAACAACTTAATATTATCAATTTATTTAATAGATATTTTATAATGAAATAGTTTTTAACAAATATTGGCAGCTATATTATGTCAAACTTCAGGATCACTCGACAAAGGTGGCATCTTATGGCATTATTTTTCGTTATTTTCAACTATCATAAAAAAATATTTAAAACTGTGGACACGTGTATAAATATATATCTAGTACAAAATAGATATATACGTCGATATAATAAAATTGTATTAGTAAATCCTTTTCGTCATAAATAAAAGAAAATTTATATTTTCATGCAAAAGCTTATTCTTTTAATGTATGATAACAACGTACATTTAATATGTATACACTTTAAATTGTAAATAACTTTAATAATACTTTAGTTGGCTTTACATAATGATCTGTGGACAAACTCTCCCCATAACCACAGTTCCTCATTTATTCCGATGTTTTCCCTTTTTCACAGCAGAATTTCTATTATTCAGCTATTATTTCTACAGTCTCCTATATTCTACTACTACTGTAGAGCTACTTCTTCTCTTCACTTCTTGGGATCTTCCCACACTACTATTCTACCTCACAACTCGGGTTATGCTCGTCGTGTATTTAAAATCTTTATTATTTTGTATCCCATGGGAACCTACGACTAGGACACACAGCACCTGTAACCTTTCGTATCTTTAACTATACTCACGTAAAAATTAAGTCGTTTCTTTTGATGGATTCTCAATGAACTGACGTTTCCAGATTCGAGCAATCAGATGGTACTAGACATGAAGCCCAAGGTGAACTTCGAAACGAAGGCAGAGAAGACGCGTATGTGGCCGTGAAAGGTTCATACTCTTGGGTTGGGCCAGACGATGTGGAATATAACGTAGCCTATACGGCTGATGAAGAAGGTTTCAAACCTGAAATTTCGCAAGGACCTGGGGGAGGTGTTCCACCTGGCGTCGTGGCTTCTCTTCTTGGATGATAAATTACCATCGTACTTATGAGTTATTTATATATATGTATAGCCACGTTCAGTGCCTACTCGACCGTTGCAGGCGGGAAAAAGTTTAAATTTTTTTCGTATTCTGTGAAATACTGTAACGACAATTTTACTTTACAAACGAATTTCGATGGAATCACTTTCACACATCTAAGAAACTTATTTGTAAAACATCCAAATTGACCAGCCTGTTTAATTGTGCTGTTTTTACGAAATGTTTCGCGATTTCTTTGGTCTGAGAATGTAGATCTTTAAGAATCTTTTAAACTTTTATAAAATATTGTCCCACGGTTATAGGATAAAACTTGCTCGATACAAATTTTAAAGTAAATTTATTGGCAAAAGTTAAATTTAGAATTGATAATTATGCTTTTATAATGTATTTTTGAAGTTTTTTTTTAAACTAGTTTGCTAATGCTACAAACAGTTTATGTATAACCTCTAAAATGTAACAGGTATTATAAATTACAATGTTTATTTTAAATAATTGGACATGAGATTTAAATGGATATTTTAAACTTAAAAAAATAATATGGTAAAAGACTACTTGATTTACTTATTACTTTTTTGGATGTTTTGTAGTATCCACTTTTTTTCCTATCTACAAGGATGGGTATAATATGTCTAAATTTCATGTTATATATAGGTTTTACACTCAAGATTGTAACTTTGTAATAGCTGTTATGTTTTAGATGCTGCGTGCTAAACTGTGTTTCAGTAACAAGCGCATAAAGCCACAGACAGTAATTTTACTTCTGTCAATAAAATTTACTTGAAAATTGTAGGTAACATGTGAGTTTGATACGAAGCCAGTAGAGATATTGTAACGAGAGGTCGGCTTGGAATCTTTGTAAGACTGTAAATATTAGTAATTGATAATAACAATTTCATTGTTTCCAGATGCTATGCCAAATCAGTGTTGGGCTTAGAAATAATTGTAATTTCAGCAATATATAGTTAATTTCAGTTTCTTTCAGAAATATAGCAAAGTGAGACCGAGTTCAAAAACTATTGATTAAGAACTATTGCTTTTTTATATTGACTTTGAGAGTGTCGTTTGTTGATTATGCACTATCATCAAGTTTTTATATTTTTCCTGTAGATATATATATAAAAAAATGTTAAAAGGGACATGTTACTTTCCTTGATTTTCGGTATTCTTTTACTACTAAATAATATAGTTTGCGATATTATTCTGATATTTAAACTATTTTTTTTTTATTTTGTAAAAAAATGACCGAATTAAATTATAGTTCAGTAGGCAATACATACACATATAAAGCCTCAAACAATGGAAATATAACACGTCTTCCTTATCAGAACATAAAGTATTGTTATCATAGTTTGTTTTCTTTTCTGTGTTATTATTAAATAGTGTCAAATTCTAGTCAAGACATTAGTTTTCTTGTAACTTTTATTTTATTTTACTTTGTTCGGGAAACATACAGTGATTTATAACAAAAATAATGGAAAATAATTATATCTAAACACCAATGTACCTTATTTACCTTATGTACCTTATTTATACCGTCGTATACTCCGTCGTGTGTTTTGTGTTACGTAAACTGTATCTTAGTTACAATTTTTAATTAAAAACATATGCTTAAAAACATATGAATAATTTTTTTTATAAAAACAAAGCGATTGTTATTTATTATTAAATACGTTTCCTTTGTCAATAAAAATATTGATATTATATATTTGTAACAAATACAAAAAAAAACACAAAACTGTTATATGATAATGAAATGAAGTTTAGAGCATAAAAAAGTGAAGTAGTGAAAAGAGTTCAGTGACTTTAAAAAAATCTCAAGTCTCAATAAAATTGTGAACACAAGCATGATCTCCATTGACGCATACGTAGGTAGCTATAATATGTAATCTACATTCATTGGTATATCCATATTATAAAAATGACGTATTAGAAAAAAATATGAATTATTGATTGAAAATTTAATGATCGGGTCCTAAACTTTCTGTTAGCCAAATTACAGTCACTACCAAAACATGCTAAATATTGCACATTATCTTTGGATGAAATGGTCCTTAAGCATCACCTTCATTATGATACGAAACGAGAGGAAATTATTGGCTTACATAATATTTATGGAGAAGTGACTGAGGAAATTGCCTCACAGGCCTGTGTTATAATGCTTCGTGGAATTTACGTCAACTGGAAGCAGCCCATTGCCTACTCCTTCCTCGATAGTACAAGGCATTATAAAGATTTGGAGAATTGGTTAGATGAAGCTATTACAAAACTGTCTGACATTGGAATAGATGTTAGGGCTATAATCTCTGAATAAGGCTCTAATTTTGATAAATACGCTAAAGACATCAAAAAAGTTACGGCAGAGAAGCCATATTTTTTCGTGAACAGTAGAAAAATGTATTACAATTTTGATGTTCCGCATTTGTTTAAATGTGTCAGAAATAATCTTCTTACTAACGATTTTCAAATAGATAACAAAGTGGTGTCGTGGAAGTATATAGAATCATTATATTCGCAGCAAAAAGACAAAAATCTAAAAATGATTCCTCGCGTAGCAGAGAAACATATTCAAATACGCTGCACAAATATTCAGCTTATCTGTGTATGCCGCACTTAATACGTTAATTTTTGCTAAAATTTTACTTGAAGATGCCAAGGCTACAGCTGATTTCATTGAGCAGGTCAACAACCTATTTGACATTTTAAACTCCAGTACATTGCAATCCAAGAATAAATTTAAAAAGGCTTTCTCATTTAAACAATATCAGATAGACGCGTTAGAAAATGTTTGAAAACATTCAATAATTTGATTGTACTTGATCCACGTACAGACAAGATTAATACTAACAGAATTAAAACTTTTTAAAACAGAAATAACAATTCAGTTCATTCTTATGTTAGCTACTGACTTAAAAAAAAAAGGATTTAAATATTTGTACACCAGACGTTTGAATCAAGATCCTCTCGAAAATTTCTTCGGTGCAATCAGACAACAAGGGGGAAACTGCAGAGATCCTACACCAATCCAGTTCCAAAGGGCATTCTCCAAGTTATTTCTTCACAACATGCTCAAGAATTTGCCATATAGTAACTATCAAGAGGATATATGTGACTTGCTGCAGAAGGAAAACACTTTTTACACGAAACATCAAAACAGACGGAAGTGAAAGTTCCGTCCTAATCGGTAGCTCTAAATGGTAATATTGATCATCGTTTTGATGTGCCAACTGTTTCTGGATATTTATTATTTAAGTGCACAAAAAAACACAGTTGTCTAACACTCGCCAGTTAATTGGAAAAAATACCTGATCTAAACACCTCTAGAATGTTTACTCATTTTAAGGCTTACAACAAAAGTGCTTCTTTTTACGGCAGTTTGAAAGCACTGCCAGAGACCTTTATTAATAACACTCGGAATTTAGAAATCACTTTCTTGGAAAACTTTAAATCTAACTTAATGGAATGGCCTGGAAGCAAATTATACGATTTGTTAAAAAGCATAAAGTTTAATTTTCTATGCCCTTGCTTCCCGCGTGATTATTTACTAAAACTCTTTGTTGGATTTAGAGTTTTTTCGACAATAAAATTAAAGAATAGGGGATATAGAGAAGGCAAGAAACAAATTGCACATTTTATTAAATTACAACATTTGTAAACATTGTACTATTGCATCGCATAAACGAATGTCAACATTTGCTATATAAATATTAAAAAAATTTAGTACTGTTAAAACTTTAATTTTCTTTTCATAGTGTCAACCCTAGCACTTTTAAACTCAACCACACGGCGTCGGCCAATCACAACGCGTCGGCACAGAAGGCCGTACAAAGTAATATCAACTTTGAATCAAGCGCCTTAGACACATTTTTGTGTATATTTAACTGACAGCGAGATTTCGTAGGTATAAGAAAGCGTAGGTATTTGCATTTTATAAGGGAGTTCGGGATCTGTTACGTTAGTAACTATTATATAATCTATGGTTGCACCCACTAAACAACCGCCTGAAGCAGAATAAGGACGCGTGTTGTCAGCCCGAAAGCTCTTACGACTTCATCGGAGCGGCCAAGTGGCACACTAGGGTGTCACCGGCGCGAAATTGTCGGGTAACCCCTAAGGGTTACTCGAGGCAAAATATTAATAAGACGTTATATTAATAAGATTATCGTTATTAATATAACGTGGAATGACTTTAATTGGGACAGAACTAACACCTGGATAGGTGATGAAGGAGTTAATGATGAATCCGGTTCAGAAGGGAAGTAATCCCTGAAGTGACTAAATGTAATTATCATAATAAAAAATTTTAATTCATAATTAAGTGGCTGTAAATGAATAGAAGTTATGGAGGAGTTACTGAGTGAATGCACGTCGAAAACCCGGAGCACGGAACTCGGAACGACTCCACGTGCCCCCACACGTGGCTAACTGTTGCCTGCGCGGCTCCCGCTGCACAGGAATCTTGGTGCGGTTATGTGAGTTTAACTCACGAAATGGGGAGCGCGATCGGCTTGTTAAGGCGTGAGCTGCCATAGAGCACTAGAGCACAACAAGGTGCAGAAAACACAGAAAGGACTATGAAGCGCGATATGCGTATAGGCTGGAGCTGGAATGCCAGAACGACGCCACGAAGGCTAACTGCCGCTGGGCGACAACCTCTATGACAAACACTACACACACACACGCAGCTACTACGTAGCTGTCACTGGGATCTCGGCAACGGATCGTTACACATGGACGACGCATGGACAATGGAGGACCGAACACGACTGACCGCGGCGGACACAGGGACAGGAATCACAGATTACTTAGTTTAAAATAGATGTGACACTTCGTGGTACCAAATATTAGTTCTTGTTGACGGCACGGCGCCAGTGTGCTGGTTAGCCTCTATTGGTAGTGCTCGGACCAATAGCAGCTCACCTATAGTGACGTTCAACGTTTATTGACGTGACGTCTACCGATATCGACATAATAGTGCAATTTAGTCGATAATATTATTAGAAGATTTATATATATTATTTTTTTAAATGAAACCCAAACAATTATTAATAAGATTTAATACTTAATAATTACCACTAACATCAAATCAAGTACATGGTTAGGTATATAATATTTTTTGACTAAGTATTGTTTAAATTTTTTTATGAAAATATTTGCGGTTTTATGAACTATTGGTTTTTAACACGAGTAAATATTTTTTACAACATATCTTTTTGCCATTGATAATCTTTTGGAGTCACATAAACACATCTAATTTACGTATTGTAGTATTTTTTTACATTTCATTTCTAAAATCTGTCTCTCTGGATGAAGTAACTTAAGATTAGTTTTATTCAGATAATATATGTTCATATAACGTCAGAAGACAATCATGACCAAAATGAAATATGTCTTTCAAATCAATCAAAAACGTGAGCAAAATGTTAATTGTTAGAAAGACCATACATTTCATTGTTTTAATCAAACATTGTGTTCAATTACACATAGGATGTAATTATTTCAGAATCTTTTTCTTTTCCAGTACAAATACATGTGGGTTACACAATATTCTACTTCACAGCATAGCAAATATTTCAAAAGATCAACTGGTGTATATTTGATCCTCAGCTTAAATTTTCCTGCTCACATTGCTGTTGTCATGATGCGGCATGTCTATGAACATCCATGTACTGAAATTGATTTCTTAAAATCACAAATATTTTCTTAACAATAGTTTCTAATAACAGATTAATATAATTGTTATGAAGAGTTGAGTTGTTGGTTATATTATTATGTCTCTAACACAAAAAATATTCAAATTAATGTATGTTCTACAATGTTCTACTTGTATGTATGATATTAACAAAAAAAGAACAACAAATTCACATTAAAAATATGACAAAAAAAAACCATTTGATTTCAGACCTCGAAAAGAAATCATGATCTTGCAGTTATTTTTCGAATTAAAAATAAGTAGTGTTTGACATTATAATAAAATTACACTCAACATTTCTTAAACAAACTGAGCCATACATACCTTATCTACAAAAAAATTGGTGTAGGGAAGAATTTTATAGATTTATTATACAACATTATACAATATTCCCACATCGTTTCTTTTTTTATTTTAGTACTATTACTGTTGGAAAAATATTTCAGAAAAAAAGTTCAATAAACTTAGTGAATGCTGGCTGCTGAGATTTACAGCCAAACGCTACATTTAACAATACATAATTTGAATATCATACAAAATATTAATTGTATATGTTTTTGACAAAACAAGCTTGGGTACTCGTTGTTGATGTAAATAATCGAGGAGTTTGAAGGTGGCTCATGTGAGCACAGCTAGAGGTGCTTTTTGAATGTATAAAAAGAATAATAAACAAAGTATATGAGAAGTCCATCGTCTTTTCTTTTCAGCTTATCATGTGAGCAATAACATTATGATCCTTCCCCAAGATGGTGAATAACAATATGAGTCTGATTTCACTCTCAGTTATCAAAGTTAGATAACCAAAAAATAACCTTTTACCATCAGTTTCGAGTTGATCCTTTTCGCAATGTTTTTCACATGACACGAGTTGTCAGAATTCGTCGTTTCTGTATAGATATTGATGGGTTAGTTATTTGTAGTTGATAAAAGTTTTCGGTTGTAGAAACGCAGCCACGAGTAGGTACAGCATCTTCTAACCCGCGACGCCGTATTCCTGTGTTCATGCTATAGGATAGGCACCTATGAATTAAAACAAGCTGAACTGTATTACACGAGTTGATTGGTAATCTGTGAAATTAACTTTTGTTAACAATGTAAATCGCAATGGAATGGAATCACAAAAACAATCGCACTTTCACATACCTACACGGTACCTAATTGATCTATACTAATATTATAAAGCTGAAGAGTATGTTTGTTTGAACGCACTAATCTCTGGAACTATTAGTCGGATTTGAAAAATTCTTTTTGTTAATAATAGCTACAAACTTGTGAAAACTTGCCGGTAACGCAAAGGTCACAGGGTCACAGATTACAGAATAAGCGTATTCAGTATTCAAACATAAACCACAGAGGAATAAACCTTCTGTTAAAAAAAAGGGCCACGGTGTCAACAGGAACTGTAAGTGTCCAGGCTCTGACCGGAATGATTCTTTGGCATTTATTCGTCGCTTTTTCACGATCTACAGTAAACATGTTTATTTTTTTTATAAGTGTAATATAGAAAACAAACACTTGACAACGTTTAGATTTAAGGCGGGTTTACGGAGTAGTTGCGCGCAGAGAGAGGTCACCGACAGTAAGATGTCATCATAAAAAAATGTAGAGTTTCATTTAAACGCATAAACATGTTTTCACAAACAGCACACTAAAAAGCAAACATCATTTGATTTGAATTATTGTTGTTAGGCCGACTAATCCAATGTCTTCTATAAAGCATTTTGCAACCTGAATGAAAGCTAAGACCCAATTACGAACTTATATGAAAATATGTAAACTAATATTATGATTGTAAAACTATGCATGTCTGTATGTTTCTTACCTTTCCACAACCAAACCAGTAGTATAAAAAATAATACGGTTAGTTCCTAAAAAAATTGAACAAGACCGTTGCAATAATTTTTATTCTTGGATGGTAAGTACTAATGAATTAAATGATATGGTCCTGTCTTCACAGTTGCAACGCGTCAATAATTTGTTACCTACGTATCCATCAAAAAGTTAAATATAAGGGTGCTTTCATACCAACGCAACTGATGCCGATCAACTATCGATTAATGTCAAACGATTACTGATGGACGTTTCTGGATTATCGACTGATAGTATCCATCGATAGGTTCGATTAAAGTCGTTCGATGGTGGATTGACGTCTGACGACCGATGGTTTATCGACTTCGACGTCAATCGATCATTGTTGTGTAAGCCGGGCCTAAAACCATCATTTACACCTTGTGATATACTTATAGAAGTGTAATAATTAAAACCAAAATATGATATAAAATTTCACATTGCAACTTTAATGTAAATTAACAATATTTTTCAGTATATCAATGTGTTTCGCATTTTATTTAATTAAATAAGAATTATATTTTTTTATGACGTAGCAAAATCAAATTCGTTGATATTAAATTTCTTTTTTACTATGACATTGCCTGCTTTTAAGCGATATTACATACAACTAGCCTGCGTCTAAAAGAGACTATTAAATGTCGTCTCAAAACTGTAAACTGTTAAGAATGAGATATAGTAAAAAACTCCAACTACTAGTATTTCCTAATTTGAAATTAATGATTTTAAATTTTTTTATTATTTTTTATTTTTAGTTTATGGTTAACATATAGTAGAGCATAATATGGCTAAGATGCGACGTACCCCATTAACTGTTTCCATTTATTTCGTTGCATAAGTATTGCAAGTTTTGACAAAATTGAGAATATGAATCAACGGTCGGCCTCACCATAGTTCAACAGTTGCATAATTTAGATATTCTACACGCAGCATATATAAAGAACGATCTGTTTGTTTTAGATATCATTTGTGTAGAGAAACCGTGTTTGGACACCAAAAATGAGCTCTGTTAGTATTTTACTCACTTTAAATTAATTTTTAATTATTTTCATGGCGCATTGATAAGAAATATATATTTTATCTCGTAAATTCAAATTTATTTTGAATTAAAAATAAAACAAAATTTAAGTGTTTTTTGTATAGGAAAATTATCTTATAACTTTCGTCTATACGTCGTCTTGAATCAGTGATTCAGTGATATTTGTTATCTTTATTTAATCAATTTATTATTAGACTAAATTATGTAAACGTTTGTTAGCATAATTGAAAAAAAAAATTGCATATTGAAATATGGTAGAAAAAATAAACGTGTTTTTACAAAGTTAAAAACACTTTTTCCTCGTTAGTACAGTATGAAGTGTATATTTATATAACGACTAGCTTTCTGCTCGCGTGGATCCAGGACCGTTATGGGTACGCGACCATCCAGGACAAGTCTAAATTTTTAGAAAATTTTGGAACTTAATGTTTTATAGTCGTAAGTTTTTTATAATTTTTGATTTAGAATGAAGAATAGCTATCAAACAGATATCGTTTGTTTTTCCAGGATGAAATTTATTCTGTGTATTACACCAAGCTTTTAAGACCCCATCATACTAAATTCCGTCAAAATCCATTCAGCCGTTTTAACGTGAAGAATAGTTATCCCACAGAAATCGTTTCTTTTTTTTTTGATAAAAAATAGCCTATGTCACATTCTAGCTCATTAATTATATATCTATGTAATAAAGTCATAATTGTCACACTTAACTAGGAAAACCGTCTGGTTAAATATTTCTAATGTCAACACAACAACTTCTTAATGAAAATGAATCTGAGAAATTTGGTTTTATATGTGATCTATATGATGTTGATTAGTGTCGTGATAGCCTAAAGCGCAACGAACCTATCTCAAATTTATATGGCCATAGGGCTATGGTTCGAATCCGGGCGTGTACCAATGAGTTTTTTTGACTTAAGTACATATCTACCACTGACTCCGTGCCTCGGAGAGCACGTTAAGCAGTCGGTCCCGGGAGCTGTTAATAGATGGCGGTCGTTACAATCCTCAAACCGCAGTAGATCAGCATGGTATATTAAAGCCCAAACCCCCCCCTCCCACCCTGGGGAAGGCCTAAGCCCCTGCAATGGGGTACGGGCTGATGAAGTGAAGATATGCTGTTGTGTCTGTCATGATTTCATTCATAATTTTTTACGATTTCTTAGCGGAATTTCTCATTTTAAAATTCCGTGTTAATGTTCAGATTTACCGTAATGTCATATAAAGTTAAAGGTCGATAATCCTAGTATGTCGTACTGTTAGTTGTATCCTGCAAAGGTTTTAACACTTTTAAGTATTATATTAACCCTAGAAGTATTATGATCGTTTGAAGTTAAACGTTACCATTCATTTCCATACAAAATGTATTAGACCAGAAGTAAAAAACTTAACTTTGTTGTGTTTATTTTACCATCTTAATAAGTTAACTGTATAGTAAACTTTTCGCAAAATATATGAAACACGTTCTTTTTAACACCAGACAGTTCTAATTATGGTTTTCGAAAAAAAAACTTATCCGCACATAGGTATGTAACTATATCGAAAAATTATGAACTTTAGAAACTAAAATTAGAACTTTTTTGTATTATAAGAACATATTTACCAAATTTCTGATACAGTTAACTTATTAAGATGGTAAAATAAAGACAACAAAGTTTAGTTTTTTACTTCTGGTCTAACAAATTTTGTATGGATATTTGAGGCATCGTTTACCTTAAGAGTCATTTTACAATTTCTTTATAGTAAGCGTAGTTTCGACAGATTTTTAAATTACGATTGTGACTAAAGTCAAAACATTTGAATCAAAATAATGCGTACACGTAAAAGTAATGTGATTTTTGACTGTGTCTTTCGTTCAGGTCGCAGTTTTCGTAGCGCTATTGGCGGTGCTCGTATTGGCGGCGGCACAACGCGGTTCAGTACGGTACACTCCAGGCCAAGACGCTGTGATTCTACGCTACGACTACGAACCCAACTACGGTCGAGGCGACTACCGATTCTCGTAATTAACGATTCTCTTTTCTATGTTTTATAAAATCAACAAGTCCTCACGCGTTCATTCGTTCCACGGAACAATAACAGCTTTGAAGAACAGTGTAATAGTCCATTTAATATCGAGTGACAAATTACTTTATTCATTCACTTCAACATATCTGATGTCTAAATGGAAACTCACACCATCTGACACTCTCATCAAACGCATCGCTTTACATGCGTCGATACGGTCAGTCAACTGCTTTCCAGAAAAGTCTTATGCATTTAATAATCGTATATTTTTCTCCTACCCGTCTGGCATAAAATTATACCTATATTATGATGAACAAAAATCGATGACTACAAATACTAATATGATTTCACTTACTACGCAAACATTATGGTGTCAGTGATGGTGATGAACCGACGCGATGTGTGCACATAATCATAAATTATATAGTATTTTGAGTTGCTGTTTACAACAATTTTCGAGAAATCGTGTAAATTTGATCGAAAATCATTTAATTTTATTAATACTTACTTCACTTTTTTTCAGTAACTCCTTTTAAACATCAAAATATAACAATATTTTAATGTAATACAATTTCTCTATAATGTGTTGTATCAGTCGCAATTTGAACCGGCATCCTGTAATAAATTGATAATATTAAGTACAACGTAGTATTATCAATTTATTTAATAGATATTTTATAATGAATCTGTTTTTGACAAATATTTGACAGCTATATGTCAAACTTCAGGATCACTCGACAAAGGTGACATCTTAAGGAATTATTTTTCGTTATTTTCAACTAGCATAAAAATCTATTTAAAACTGTGAACACATGTATAAATATAGATCTAGTACATAATAGATATATAAGTCGGTATAATAAGATTGTATTAGTAAATACTTTTGATCATAAATAGAAGAAAATTAATATTTTCATACAAAACATAATTCTTTAAATATATGATAACAACGTACATTTAATATGTATATTCTTTAAATTGTAAAAAACTTTTATAATACTTTAGTCGGCTTTACATAATGATCTGTAGACAAACTGTCCCCATAACCACAGTTCCTCATGTTTTCCCGTTTTCGCAGCAGAATTTCTATTATTCAGCTATTATTTCTACAGTCTCCTATATTCTACTACTACTGTAGAGCTACTTCTTCTCTTCACTTCTTGGGATCTTCCCACACTACTATTCTATCGCACAACTCGGGTTATGCTCGTCGTGTATTTAAAATCTTTATTATTTTGTATCCCATGGGAACCTACGACTAGGGCAAACAGTACCTATAACCTTTCGTATATTTAACTATCCTCACGTAAAAATTTTGTCGTTTCTTTTGATGGATTCTCAATGAACTGACATTTCCAGATTCGAGCAATCAGATGGTACTAGACATGAAGCCCAAGGTGAACTTCGAAACGAAGGCAGAGAAGACGCGTATGTGGCCGTAAAAGGTTCATACTCTTGGGTTGGGCCAGACGATGTGCAATATAACGTAGCCTATACGGCTGATGAAGAAGGTTTCAAACCTGAAGTTTCGCAAGGACCGGGAGGTGTTCCACCTGCCGCCGTGGCTTCTCTTCTTGGATGATTAATTACCATCGTACTTATGAGCTCTTTATATATATGTATAGCCACGTTCAGTGCCTACTCGACCGCTGCAGGCGGGAAAAAAGTTTAAAACTTAAAGACAATTTTACTTTTCAAAAGAATTTCCATGGAATCACTTTCACAAGTCTAAGAAACTTATTTGTCAAGCCACCAAATTGACTGCCATGTTTAATTGTGTTATTATTTTTTTGGTCTGAGAATGTAGATATATAAGAATCTTTCTAACTTTTTTAAAATATTGTCCCACGGTTATAGGATAAAACTTGCTCGATACAATTTTACAGTAATATTTTATTGGAAAAAGTTAAATATAGAATTGATAATTATGGTTTTATAATGCATTTACAAAGGTGTTTTAACCTAGCTTACTTATGCGACAAACAGTTTATATATACCCTCTAAAGTGTAACAGGTTTTACAAATTACAATTTTAAATTATATAACATGAGCTTTAAATAGATTTTTTAAACTTAAAAAATAATATGGTAAAAGACTGCTTGATTTACTTATTGCTTTTTTTGGATGTTTCATATTATCCACTTTTAATTCTATCCACAAGTATGAGTATAATATGTTAAAATTTCATACTATATTATATAGGTTTTTCACTGAAGATTGTAACTTTGTAATAGCTGTTATGTTTTAGGTGCTGCGTGCTAAACTGTGTTTGAGTAACAAGCGCATGGCGCAAGCCCGCAGACAGTAATTTTACTTCTTTAAATAAATTTTACTTGAAAATTGTAATATGTAAGTTTGATACGAAGACAGTAGACTTACTGTAAAAATGTAAGTTATTGTGACAAGAGGTCGGCTTGGAATCTTTGTAAAACTGTAAATTGTAGATAATAACAATTTCATTGTTTCCAGATGCTATGCCAAATCAGTGTTGGGCTTAGAAATAATTGTAATTTCAGCAATATATAGTTATTTTCAGTTTCTTTCAGGAATACAGCAAAGGGAGACCGAGTTTAAAAACTATTGATTAAGAACTATTGCTTTTTTATATTGACTTTGAGAGTGTTGTTTTTTTGATTATACACTATCAAGTTATTGTTTTTCCTGTAGGTATATATATTTACATATATTATAAAAAAATGTTAAAAGAGACATGTTACTTTCCTTGATTTTCAGTATTCTTTTACTACAAAATAATATAGTTTGCGATATTATTCTGATATTTAAACTATTTTTTTTTTATTTTGCAAAAAAAAATGACCGAATTAAATTAAAGTTCAGTAGGCAATATAACTAAAGCCTCAAACAATGGAAATATAACACGTCTTCTTTATCAGAACATAAAGTATTGTTATCATAGTTTGTTTTCTTTTCTGTATTATTAAATAGTGTCAAATTCTAGTCAAGACATTAATTTTCTTGTAACTTTGATGTACCTTACTTATACCGTCGTATACTCCGTCGTGTGTTTTGTGTTACGTAAACTGTATCTTAGTTACAATTTTTAATTAAAAACATATTCTTAAAAACATATGAATAAATTTTTTTATAAAAACAAAGCGATTTTAATTTATTATTAAATACCTTTCCTGTGTCAGTAAAAATACAGATTATATTTTTCTTACGAATACAAAAAAAACCCACAAAATTGTTATATGATAATGAAATGACGTTTTGAGCTTAAAAAAGTAAAGCTTTCAAAAAGTTCCGTGACTTGACAAAATCTGAAGTCTCAAAAAAATTGTGAATACAAGCATGATCTCCATTGACGTATACGTAGGTAGCCATAATATGTAATCTACATTCGTTGGTATATCCATATTATAAAAATGACCGATTAGAAAAAAATGAGAATTATTGACATAATGCATTGGTGTAAAAAAATTTGAATTATGGGCTAATTGATAATTCAATTACTCCACAAATACATTCACTAAACAACTAACATCAACCTGTCTTAAGGCCTATCAGTAGGCAACCAAAATAACAGATTTCACCCGCGCGGCCCGTGTCGCCTTCATATGTTTCTAAATACTAACGGTTGAGGCGCTCAGACCAGCGCAGACGCAACTAAATTCTAATAAGTTTTAGTTTGACATAATTTTTGAGTAATGATAACAGACAGAAATAAATTACAATTTTCAATCTCTAAATGTAATTTATTCATGTCAAAAATATTCCTATAATGCAAAAAAAAATTATTTGAATTAATCGATTATTTTCTTTGAATTACGAAATAAATTCAAAAACACGCCATCTACTGAGCATATGTAATACTAAGTAGGTAACCTGACTTTTTATAAATTGATCAAAAATAAGTTTTGTTGTTTTAATCATTACCTACGTTTCTTCTATATATTATTAAAATTGAAGTGTCGTTCTGTCTGTCTGTTCCGGCTAATCTCCGAAACGGCTGAACCGATTTCAATGAAACTTAGCAGATATACAGAGAACATTACCGAAGGACACATAGGCTACTTTTTGTCTGTATGTCTGTCCGTCTGTCTGACTGTTCCGGCTAATCTCCGAAACGGCTAAACCGATTTTAATGAAACTTTGCAGACATGCAGAGGGCATTACCGCGGGTGACATAGGCTTTTTTTTGTCTGTCTGTTTGTCTGTCTGTCTGTTCCAGCTAATCTCCGAAACAGCTGAATCGATTTCAACGAAACTTTGCAGACGTACAGAAGGTATTACCGAGGGTAACATATGCTACTTTTTGTCTATCTGTACGTCTGTCTGTCTGTTCCGGCTAATCTCCGAAACGATCAAACCGATTTCAATGAAACTTTGCAGACGTATATATGTCACCACGTGACCAGATTTTTAAACGCTTATATTTTCGAAACCACCAATGGTAGACCTATCGTGTTGGTACTCAAACTTGATGTTTTGACGAAATCTATGTGACCACATGACCAAATTTTCAAAAGCTTATATTTTCGGAACTATCAATAGCAGACCTGTCGTGTTGGTAATCAAACTTGATGTTTTGACGAAGTCTATGTGACCACGTGGCCAATTTTTTAAAAACTTTTATTTTTGAAACTATCAATCGTAGACCTGTCGTGTTTGAATTAAAACTTGATGTTTTGAAGAGATCTTTGTGACCGCGTAACTAAATTTTAAAAGCTTATATTTTCGAAACTATCAATAGCAAACCTGTCATTTCAATAGTTCCGAAAATATAAGCTTTTAAAAGTTTGGTCACGTAGTCACATAGATCTCGCGATAACATCAAGTTTCAGTGCCGAAACGATAGGTCTGCGATCGATAGTTTTGAAAATATAAGCTTTTAAAAATTTGGTTATATAATATAGATTTCGTGAAAACATCAAGTTTGATTACAAACACGACAGGTCTACGATTAATAGTTTTGAATATATAAGCTTTTAAAAATGTGGTTATGCGGTCATATAAATCTCGCCAAAACATCAAGTTTGAGTACCAAAACGACAGGTCTGCGATTGATTGTTTCGAAAATAAAAGTTTTTAAAAATTTGGTCACATGGTCACATAGATCTTGCCAAAACATCAAGTTTGAGTACAAACACGATATGTCTGCGATTGATAGTTTCAAAAATATAAGCTTTTAAAAATTAGGTCATATGGTCATATAGATGTCGCTAAAACATCAAGTTTGAGTACCAACACGATAGGTCTGCGATTGATAGTTTCGAAAATATAAGCTTTTGAAAATTTGGTTATGCGGTCATATAGATCTCGCCAAAACATCAAGTTTGAGTACCAAAACGACAGGTCTGCGATTGATTGTTTCGAAAATATAAGCTTTTAAAAATTTGGTCACGTGGTCACATAGATCTTGCCAAAACATCAAGTTTGAGTACCAACACGATAGGTCTGCGATTGATAGTTTCGAAAATATAGGCTTTTAGAAATTTGGTCATGTGGTCATATAGATATCGCCGGAACATCAAGTTTGAATACCAACACGACAGGTCTGCGATTGATTGTTTCGAAAATATAAGCTTTTAAAAATTTGGTCACGTGGTCACATAGATCACCCCAAAACATCAAGTTTGAGTACCAACACGATAGGTCTGAGATTGATAAATTCGAAAATATTAGCTTTTGAAAATTTGGTTATGCGGTCATATAGATCTCGCCAAAACATTAAGTTTGAGTACCAAAACGACAGGTCTGCGATTGATTGTTTCGAAAATATAAACTTTTAAAAATTTGGTCACGTGTCACATAGATCTTGCGAAAACATCAAGTTTGAGTACCAACACGATAAGTCTGCGATTGATAGTTTCGAAAATATAACCTAAAAAAAATTGGTCACGTGGCCACATAGACACGTCTGCAAAGTATTAATGAAATCGGTTTAGTCGTTTCGGAGACTAGCCGGAACAGACAGACAGACGGACAGACAGCCAAAAAGTAATCTATGTCACCCCCGGTATTGCCTTCTGTACGTCTGCAAAGTTTCGTTGAAATCGGTTTAGCCGTTTCGGAGATTAGCCGAAACAGACAGACAGACGGACAGACAGACAGACAAAAAGTAGCCTATGTCACCGCGGTAATGCCCTCTGCATGTCTGCAAAGTTTTTTTGAAATCGGTTCCGCCGTTTCGGAGATTATCCGGAACAGACAGACAGACGGACACTTTAATTTTAATAATATGGAAATAGACAGACAGACACTTTAATTTCATTAATATAGATAATCCAACTAATGATTCATTTTGTGAAATACTTTTTGTTTTTTTTTCAAACTTTATGTGAATTATTTGAACTGATAAATAAAATGATCTAATAGGATTATTTTATTTGCTACAGTTCTGATCTGATCTGATACACGATAGATTGGTGTAGCAAAGGACGACACGTCTATTAAGCATCGCGGCCCTGAAGCGATGTGACGGTATAAGATGTCGAGATGCGAATATATACAGTGCGAAAAAGACAGCGTGTTTCAGCCTTCTCAGAATAAAGTCACGTAAGTAATTTAAGTAAAAATATCAAATTAAACAAGTAATATTATATTTAGAGTAAAAGTGTCTCGTCAATATACGCAATATTGTTTATAGAAAATTCATAAAAAGTTTTGAGTTTATAAGTAACAAAATAAAACGTCAGTATAGACAAATAAAAATTGTAAGAGGTACGTTTGCGATTTTTTTCTATCGAGCAAAGTAAACGTATTTACGTTTTTCTCGTTGTCGATGTATGAAACATATCCTCTTAAGTAACATATATTTTTAGTTATCCTAGAGCATTGCAGTTTATGATGTACTATCAACAACAAAATCTGGCTGTGGCCCCTTAAGGCCCGATTCTCGCTAATACTACTTTGCGGTACCTAAAGGATAGAAGGATTTGTGTAAATTTTAAATTAAAACGATTGATAAAACTATTGCTAGATATATTTAGTCATTTTTGTGTAATTATTTTTTATCGATATTTAAATTACTTTTCTTATTCTTTGGCATTTATTCGTCGCTTCTTCACAATCTACAGTAAACAAGTTTTTTTTTTATAAGTGTAATATAGAATACAAACACTTGAAAAGGTTTAGATTCGAGGCGGGTTTACGGAGTAGTTGCGCGCAGAGAGAGGTCACCGACAGTAAGATGTTATCATAAAAAAATGTAGAGTTTCAATTAAACGCATAAACATGTTTTCACAAACAGCGCACTAAAAAGCAAACTTCATTTGATTTGAATTATTGTCACTTTTTATCTTCCTACGTGTTGAAGCTTGTTTTTTTTTTAAATTTATTTTTAGGATCCTACTAAATTCTTCTGGTTCTAACACGAGACAATCGTCAGCATGTGTAATCAAATAAAGCATAAACCATTTGTTCCCTTTCTGGCTGCGTCATGTTATTCAGGGCATCGTGTGTTAATGAAAAAAAAACATCAAAACAAATAATAATAATACATGGGACATCCTACACAGCGCTATCTAGTCTCAAAGTAAGCAAGTTTTATGCTTGTGTTATGGGTTACTAGACAACTGATGTACATATTTAAATATTCTTTTTTTTAAATAATATATACATATATACCTAAATATTTTACACCCAGACTCGTAACTAAATAAACATGTTCATGCACACAAATGTTTGTCCCGGGCGGAATCGAACCCGCGACCCTTGGCTCCGTAGTTAGGGTGTCTAACCAGTCGGCTAATCGGTCGTCAAATCTAATCAAACTAAGTCTTTATAATCTACTAGTAGCCATTGAGTTAGAGAACTTGATTGATTGTGAATTTTCTTCGAAGAAATTTAACAAGGAAAGACACCCACCAAAACATTTAATGTCGATTCAAGTTTATTTCGTTGATTTAGTGCAAAAAAATCTTTTATTAAACCGCGGCCGCTTTTTATTTTCACACCGTGGTATGTTATTTACCCTCTAGTCAGGTTGTATTTACGCTGCGTATGTCTGCCTTGAATGTCCTTATCCGTCTGTCAATCTTTCATAACTTGTTTATCTAAAAGTATACGTCGTGACAATACTCCTAATTTTTTTCGTTATTATTTTAACACACGATTTTTTTGTAAGCACTGTTCTCTTCTTCGAAATTCAAAAATTAAATAAAAAGTGATTAAATCGGCAAAAAGAAACTGGAGGGATAGGTTCTTGAGTATCAACTACGAATCGGACATCATAGAGTGGGACGGCCGCCTACTATGAGGCCTGATGAATAAATGTCTTATTATTATGATCTGCTAAAAGCAATGAATTGTCGTTTGTAAGCAGTGGACGTCCAGCGAAGAAAAACCGAAATCCTCTTCTACAAAACGCACATGTCTGGGTTAAAAGTATGTACTTGTACTTATTCTGGAAATCAAAATACCGGTACTGCATTTTTTTCTTATTTCATAGTTTTTCTCTTGTGTTATTTATTGAAATGAAGTTTATATTTCCTGGATCCTGACTATTAACAATAAATAATATATACATTATCTTTTTATCCAAATCATGCATATTTAACATACATCACGTAAACTATATAAGAACTGTTTAACTTAGAAAAATTACAAACACCATTAAGTAATTGTACCTAGCAGTTGTCTAGTGGAGTCTCAACATATATTCAAAATGAAGAAGGTATGTCTTTTAATTTCAATACTAGACTATAGTACGCATAATTTGTAAAGCATTTGTAACATAGGTGAATATAAACTGGCACCCACCGAACTTTAGAAGTAGCAAACTAGAACGCTCGCGCTTGCTAAAATCAACTACTCAAAACCGACAAATTTTGTTAGATATTTTTATTTTATTTATTTTTATTTCAGTCTACATGTATTTTACAAGTATAATCATGTTAGGGCTTAGCTCTCGTCAAGATTGCCACTGTTCCACTAATCACATACAATTAAGTTTGTATATAACTGGAAATTACGAAAAAGTTTAAAAAAAATTACAAACGTTTAGTGTTTAAAAACAATTTTTGTTATAAGTGTTTATAAATTGTTACTTTTTGAACTTTTTTTTTGAAATTTAGCGATCACACGGTAATATTTTAAAAAGTTTTAGGCCGAATGAATTAATATTGTCGCGGACAAAATAGACCAATGCAATATAGACATACATACACACATATACTCACGCCTGCCTGCTTCTCATTGGGGTAGGCAGATACTACAGATTTCCACTTGGTGCGATCCTGGCATACTTCTTTCGCTTCATCAACACTCATCACTCTTCTCATACACGCTCTCCGGACACTCCGGATACTCCGGGTACTCTGGACTTAACCCTTTTCTAGTATGTCCCTAATCTGGTTTCTGTAAGTTCGTCTAAGGCGACCCATAACGACCTTACCATTCACCTCCGCACAGTAGGTAAATTTCTTTTGTCCATCTTCTTTTATCCATCCTCTCCAAATGACCAAACCATCGCAGCATTCCCTTTTCAATTTTTGTCACTACATCTTCTTCCATATCACACCGTTCTCTTATATGCAATTCTGCAATATACATTTTCTATTTAATTCAATTTTTCTTCATTCTCATAAAACGTTTCTATTTTTTTTTATAATATTTATAATTTGTTGCAGTTATTTATATTCCTAACCTAATAGAACCGAAAACCAAAGAAGTAAAACTTCTACGCTACAAAACAACAGACGACGGCGTTGGAAACTATAAATACGCGTAATTATATACATACGTAAACTAACGGTTGTTTCCCTAAGGGGTAGGCCGACACTCTGCCGGCCCTTACTCCTAAAAAAGAATATACTCTTATTTTTACAAAAGAATAATTATTATTATATAAAAAAAGATAGACGTATTAATTTAAAATATTTAATGTTGGCATCTGTAGCTTTTATAATATTATTATTGTTAGGGAATTGACCTTTTAATGCTACGTCGTCGTCGGTTACAAAATTTTAGAAACTATGGTTTGATTCGTTTCTATCTTGACCGAAAGCTATAGGAAAAACGCTCGAACTATTGAGCTAGAACGGAATAACGGAAAAAAATGGAAAAGAAAAAAAAGGAGTTAACACGGGAGAAGCTACCAGTCACTCTACTGCGGGCGCGCCTTGCTTCTCTTCTTTCTTTAGTTTTTTACTTCATTCGATCGGCTTAGGTATTTTTAAAAATTTTTATATGAGAAGGCTCAGTGCACGGAAGTCATTTTTGTGATTCGACTTTGTCGCGACGACACGACGTCGTTGTTTTTGATTGAGCGTGCCGGTAGATGGCGCGCGTTGTTACTTAGGAAGGCAAGAACGAATATTTGGATGGAATATTATTTTATACTACATAGCTATGATGTCGTAACAATTATTATAGTCATTATGGGACTTTCGTGAACCGATCTTCTATTCGGCGGTGATTTCTTAGAAGGAGCCTTTTTTTTTCTCTTATTTTAAGAACATAATATTTTTAGAAGCACCGATTGTTATAAATTAAGTATTATAGAACGTTCTTTCAGCGTCAAAATTATTTCCGTTTTTTATTTGAAGACGGGGAAAAATAACAAAAAAATTTCGTGAGACTTAATATGTGAATCGATCTTTTTCCACACAGGCAAAAGATACCATGCAATAGGTTATTTGTTATATTGTATACTTACCACTGCAGCTCAACTGACTAAACTAAACAACTGACGTGTGTCAGTAAAAGCTGTTATTTAAGAAATTTGAAAAAATAAGATATGAAAACTCCATTTTCATATATCCCCAAGGATCGTAAAGTACTATGAGGTGTACTGCAGCTATATCACGAATGTAAACCGTTGTTTATCGGGATGGTGTTAGGTGAATGGCTATTGGCTAGCAATCCACCGCATATTTATTAATTTTAAAATAATTTATGACACTTGTAGGCGTTAGGGATCGCTGAAAACCATTGCGATTAACCTAAATTTCAAATAAAAAAAACTGCATAAAAATCGATTAGTCCGTTTCGGTACTACAACGCCTAGACAGACATTTTTTATATTTTTTTTTCAGATATGAACTATCGGATCGTACAAGACAAGAAGCAATTGGCACATTGAAGAACCCGAACACTGACGAAGCAACTATTTCAGTCAAGGGCTCTTATTCTTGGGTGGGGCCGAATGAGATCACTTACTTGTTCAAATACGTTGCTGATGAAAACGGTTTCCAGCCTACTTCAGATTCGGGGCCTATCAACGCCCTGTAGATTTTTAAATGAATGGGTTCCATGAATATTTACTAATTAATCATCATCATAATTAATTTAAGATCTTCGCTCTTGGCGGTGCAGTACTCCTTGCTGTACTTTAGAGGGCGTAACTGCAAAACCAAAGGTGCAGGTTCGATTCTCGGCCGGGACAAATATTTGTGTGCATGAACATGTCTGTTTGTTCCTTTCATGTCTGAGTGTAAAACAACTATGTATTTATTTATTTATTATTTCATATCAAGTGACAAGGTGTCATTTGTTAGTAAAAAATATTGAAAAATATTTATGTATATATATATCAGTTGGCTTGTACCTATAATACAAGCTTCACTTAGCTTCGGACTAGATGGCGCAGACGTGATGAAAAAATTTTCGCGCGGAATGATTTACTTGAAAATAATGATTTTAGCGATTTTTTCCTATTCTGTATCGAAAATAAAGAAAAATTTATAAGCAGAGACTTATTATTAGCTTAAGACGAAAACATAGTGCAATCTTCTAGATCGTTTAACTGTTAGTCTTCCGAATTTCAATAAACAAAATAATATAGTATATTATAATAAATGGGAAGTAGTACTCATCGAAATATTATTTTAAAGCTAAATTTTAAAAGCATAATTGTTTTTTTTCCGTACTAGTGGTCACTGTGAAAAGGTGATCATAATATAATGTGTTAACTAAAAACTGTCTGTTTGTAGTTTTAATATCTTGATTGGTCAGTTTTCAATATTTTCAAAAATATATACCTACAATAATAAATGTACATAATATTTTCTTTAAAATATTAAGTCTTTCCGTGAAGATATTTTATGTTACTTCATTGTTTTATTATTTCATTCTTCATCGAAAATATTTTGGATTTAGTAAAACACGTTGTATTAAATGATATATTACAAAACAAAACTATATGGAGAAGACCCATGACTTTTTAATTGTTTGACCTTTGCTTTATTGCAGAATACCTCACCTTAACACCGGTAAGTACCATGTCAACTACGTTACAACATGATTTTGTTACACTCATTAACATATCGAATAATTATTCTATATAATTATTTTATTTCATTTTGAAATAATTAATTTTTTTTCCAAAAAAATCCTCTAATAGTGTATTGTTTATAGACATAAAAAAATCAACGTATTTCCTGTTATACTCAACAAGGAAGCGAATTACGTATTGCTGTTAATATCATTTTTAATTTGAGATGTTATTTATTCTAATCACGATTTTTGCATTCACTCAGTTATTAAAATCGACTTAATGGATCGGGTGCCGTCCTCGCGGTTTGAAGCTTAACAGTGACCGGACGAACTTTAGTTTTAATACGCGATGGCTAAACATGATGAAATACTATAATCCGTCAACTATATAAGATGCGTTTAACATGGTATCGTCATAAAACAACTTGATATCGTCTCGGTGCCGACGTCCCTGCGAACAACTTTGAAAAATGAAACTGGTAAATATTGGATACAGTGAGAAAAGTGAAGTGATTTAGTGTGATCGACAAAGTGTTGTAAAAATTTACGTATCTGCCCTCAAAATTAAAAAAAAAAAAAAAAAAAAAAAAAAAACAAGTATAATCTGTGAATAACATCAACGACTGAAAGCTCTTTTTTGTGGATCGTTTCACCAATCAGTGTCTTACTTAAGTTGTAGCGATATTCAAAAACTGGATATTCTTGGATATTGGATATTAAATTAGCATTTGTTTTCAGATATTTGTGCTAGCTTTGGTCGCGGCCGTGACAGCAGCTCCTCAACGATCACAGCGCCAGAGCCCCGCTCAACTTTCCCGAGATGTGCAGATCCTGCGCTACGACACAAACACCGACGTAGACGGAGGCTACCAATACGCGTAAATTTATTGCTTCAATATTAGTATGTCCATAGCTTTGATTATATAATATCTGGATAGAGAGTCAGTGTCAAAAGACTTAAATAAAAATATCACCAACAGTTCGGTTGTAACACACGCACACAGAGACGGTTCGCACATGGTTGTATGGCATAACGGGAGTCTGTGGTCTGTTTAGTCACACACATACGTATGTAAAAGTTGACCTATCATTTTTGTTAACATTGTTTTACGAGGGTCCATCCAGACAATATATATGAATAATATATATATATATATATGAAACGAAATACTAACTGACGCATTAACTAATTAACTAACATATCAACACACAGGCCGAACCGTTGTGTTTATAAACTAGACATTTTCCTCGGTAGCCCTTTAAATAACTCAGACATCTATTACAGAAGAGATTTTTAAAAGTAGAACCATAGGAGTTTTTAATTTCAAATCGTATTAATCAATCTAAAACGATACTTGTCTATGCGTACTAACTATTTTGTATATATAAGAAGAAATCCTAACTGATGCATTGGCTAATTAACTGCGATTTCATATCAACGCATAGCCTGAACCATTGTGTTTAGAAACTAAATATTTTACTCGGGACCTTTTCAAATAACTTTAACATCTACTAACTAATAACAAAAATAACTAACAAAAGAATTTTTAAAATTTGACACATGGAAGTCGTTAATTTCAAATTATATTAACCAATCCAAAACAATACTTGTATATGCATACCTACCACTTTCTTATCGTCGCTGCTACAAACTTTTTTATCAAACACATCATGTTTTCAAACAATTGACTGTAATAGTACAATATCATAATAACTTCTATACACCGCGAACGATCCCCGGGCGGAACCAAATGGAAACATACAATTGAAATTCTGTTTCCCAGCGAAAAATCAAACTGCGAATTTAATTTATGTCGAGTGTTTATGTCTTTAAAGTTGAGTTCAAATAACATAAAATTCAATAAGACATGAAGAGCGTTCAAAATGAAGTAAAAATCAGGCTCAAATAGCATAATGATCAAGATGTGCTTTACACGTATACTTCGAAACGATGGGAAACATGACTAAAATGTCAGACTTAGTGATTAGACAGATCATACGTAATTATCATTGGTTTAAACAAACATTTTTAAATTACGCATGTAATGTAATTACGAGAAAATTAATTTGATTTGTGCTGTATATTTTTTTTGCTCGCATTTCGGTTGTAACAATACAATGTCTCTATGAACATCCATGGAATCAGTACCTATGGCTCAGTATTTTAACTTTTTTTAAATTTTTCAAATATTCACCTTTTATAGGTTTATGCATTTAATATGCGTTTTACCAAAGTTGGAAAATCCCTTCCTGAAGAACTTTTCATCCTGATTACCACACCTACCGCGGTTAGTGCATTATCATGATTCTAAATTTCGAACCTTTCAGGTATTCCTCAAAAATAGATATAAGTCAATCACTAAGGTTAATATGCGGTGAGTTTGAAAGATGTTCTATAATTTATTTTCCGTGTCGTTTAATGTCGGCATTGCAACTTGTGCACCGAAACATTGTCTTGGTTAAACGAATGAATTTTTAGTGAGTTTACCTCTCCGTTTTTTGCGTATTTCGATATAAATTTTTATAAAATTTTTATCTGTTGTGCGTATGTGCAAATACCTTTTTCATCTCGGCGATATTAATTTGTTTTGTCTCAAGAAGTAAATATTTTTCTCGCTTTATATTAAATAGACATAATAACGGAATATAGGCTACGACCCAAACTGAAAAGGAGCGTAGAACTGGAAAAATGGAAATAAAGAAATGTTGAGCCACAGGACAAAACTTATTACGCATAAAATACTTGAGAGCGTAAACCAGTATGTCATAACTATAAAACATGTAAGTATACACAACGTGGGTACCTAATTATCAGATTATATCTAATTCATATCTAATTATCGTGTAAAAAAAAACATTGCATTTATTATTCTAATTAATATTTTTTTTTTGTAGAATGATAGTCCGTAAAATTGTGAAGTTAATATTAAAACGTCTTAAACCTTCCAAATTCAAGGTAATGATTCATTATCATTACCTCGAATAAATCATTACCTTGAATTTGGTAACGTCACAAATATTATTTAATGTTAATTTAATAACTAAATATGTACAATGTGCATAAAAAGAAAAGCTTGTACTAAATAAAAATTTAATTAAAGACTAAAAATTCGTACAAATCAAAAATATGCTGTAACAAATAAATGATTTCCAGATACGAACTGTCGGACGGCACGAAACAAGAAGAAAAAGGTGAACTGAAAAACCAGGGTACGGAAAACGAGGCTATCTCAGTCCGGGGTTCTTATTCTTGGGTAGGCCCTGATGGCGTCACGTATGTCGTGACGTACGTTGCCGATGAGAACGGTTTCCAGCCCACCATCGAGCAAGGTCCAGGAGGTGGGGTGCCTCCAGGAGTTGTTGCTTCTCTGCTTGGATAAAAAAAGAATAAAATAAAGTCGCTCATAAAAATAAATAAATGTACATAATTACAAAACACACGACTGGGCCAGATCTATTGAACGATAATTGATGAAAAATAAGTTGAAAATTTTTTCCTTTGTTGGTTCAGTAAAATAATTTTCTCTGTACTTACAATTAAGTACCCTGCTAAATCAAACTCTAATGGAATTTACGCTTTGAAAGATAAATTTCTTGTTTTATCTACTCGTTCTATAGATCTCGACCTTAAAGCTTTTCCACATAAGAACACGTTTTCCAGTTAAATGCCATGATAGGGCAATTAAAGTTGGTCAATTAATCATTAGAGAATGATTTCGACATGTGCCATGACCCCGTAGCACTTAACCCGTTCGAATGTTGAAAAGCTTGACAATTCGCCAAAGAGAAAAAAAAATGCCGGCACAACTCAAATGATGTTTTATCTAAAATGTACAAAATTGTGTTTAATATTTAAACATGATTTGTGTGATGTTTTTCAAGTAAAATGAATTTTACCTAAATGGCTCAATCTTTTAATTTAATCCCATAACATTTTAAACATATTTTTGAATAAACAGGTTCAAACATGTTGGCATAATGGGCTTGGACCTAATTGAAGACATAGTATATTTGTTTTCCCAAAATATATTTATACCTTTCCCTTACAATAAAAAAAAAAATCTTGATTCCTTAGTATTTTTTTTTCAAAAATTGATTAGTGAAATATCCCTGTGACGTCTACTGGACAGATGTTTACTAATTGTACTATCTTAGACTAAATAAAGTCATAATAATTTGACCTTACCTCAATATTTTTTATTTACTTTTAGTTTCGATTTTTTACTGTGCAAAGCAGTTCAATAATCTCAATCGCTCAGATGACGTCGCCATTTCAACGTCAAATGAATTTTCATAAATATCTGCGAAATCCGTAAATAGAAAAAAAAAATTCTAGATTATTCTAGAGCTTTATTCCTTTCAATTTTAGTGACAATCAGGATAGCTTTAAAAATTAGATCCAAGCCCATTATCCGCAAACCTTTCAGTCGAAAATAGAATTAAGAAATATTTATTTAAATAACATATGTAACTTATGACCTTTGATTTACACCAAGAATGCAGGTTTTCGTAATCAACAATTTGTGATTTCGTAGCAACTACTTCTTAGAAAAGTACTTAAGTGTGTATAATAGGTCACGAACCACACGTCATACTCGTATGTCCTGTCAACGCTGAGTGTTTTCGATTATTTTTCAATAAATTATGACAAATTTTTTCCACCGTCCAATTTATAAAATCATTTTTATATTTTACCTGTAATGTAAATTGTTTAACAAACTGATTTCATGTATAATTGGATTCACGCCTTGTCGGTAATTCAAGATTTTTTCAAAACAACTATTTATCATTCGTTAACCTAAAAAATTAATATAAAAATATATATATACACTCGTAAATATAGAAAACCCTCAAGAACTCGTTACAATTTCATTAGACAGATTATTTCTTTTCTCTAATTAAATAGTGCGCGTGATTTTGTTCCCGCTCAAATTCTATAGATGAAAATGGGCCAGATATTAATTCAGAACAATTTTGTTAATTCAGTTACTTCTCATTTAGCGATTTTTTGCACACTTATGACCCGAGCCTTTGCTAACAATACACAAAACTTATTTTTCTGCGCCACCTGTCATAGTCCAAATATATTTTTGTGCTTTTCATATAGGATAGGTAATGAAAAGTTTGATAGAAATTGCATTCGTTTTGCCCCTATTTTTTTTTTTAATTTCGGAAAGTTATTTGGATTTCACCAACTTCTCGTTAATCGATTTTAATAAAACTTGGCACTTAGACACAAAAAAATATTATGGTAACCTAGAGCTGATCTGTCGATGGAAATGTCAGGCAATTAAGAGGAATTACGAACTTATTTAACAGTTACATAATTATATAAATCTATTATAAATAATAGAGATTTTTTTAAATATTAAATTCTCAAATCCCGTAAAATAAACTTTAATTTGGTGTATGACACGATGCACTCTAAAAGAGCTTTTTTTTTTAAATTCACTAATTTGCTCTCCAAATGACAATTTCCTGTAAAATTTAAGTGAAGGACCTTAATAATATTTTTTTCAAAATTTTACGCTCTGTAGTTTTGGAGATAAGGGGGGAATGTTTAATTTTCTTATATTTTTTTATATAACTTTAAAACAATTAGTACAAGATCCTAAACCTATCTTGATTACATATTTTTCACATATCTACTGTAAAATATATTAATAAACATTATTAAAGGGGCATGCTGAATTCGGTCCAGGCTTATTTAAATTGTTAAATTATTTGTTAAATTATACTATACATAAGTTGTTGGAAGGACGCACCGGGAAGCGAAGAGTTGGACGCACCCCGGCCAGGTGGAGTGATGACTTGAAGCACCATACTGGAGGGTTATTGGATGCGAAATGCGGAGGACCGTGTATGGTAGCGACCCTTGGGAGGGGTCTAAATCATGCAGTGGAAAAACACGGGCTTGTAATAATGATGATGTGTCGTAAGAACTTGCATTCGTGCAATTTTTTATATTATAATTCTAGCCAACGAGAAGTACCCCTATACTAGGTTTTGATGAGTTAGTTTGATATAAATGTCCGTATTTTTCGATTGCGTTGTAGGAGCTTGAATTTTTGACATCAATACTTCCCTCCGACGGACGGACGATGAAGTGAACCTATAAGGGTTCCATTTTTTTTTTTTTTTGAGGTAGCAAGTGCTGAAACTGCAGCATTTTTTACTTATAAGGTTGTGAGTGGAACTGTCTAAATAGAGTGAGGATCCAGAGAACGAACTTACTGCGTTCTACCAAAGGTGAAAGTTTCAGCAAAAGCAGATAAAAACTTCATCGCAAAATTAACGCAGTACGATAAAAAAAAATATATTAACAGTAACATATGATGGATAGCCGACTTTGTTTAATTGTCAATTTGGTAAATTCTTTAAAATATCTTTTTCACATTTTCTTATTACAGTACATCTAAAAGGTAAAAGAGAAATCATAATATTTCTTAGTTACTTGTGAAAATCAAATTAAATGATTTCCTCAAACGCCAGTTTCACTAACCAGTGGTTTTCGTCTATTGGAAAATTTGTTTAATTAGCCATTTTCCTCGATTGAACAGGTACTTACATATAAAATTAAAGTGTTTTAAAATCGAATTGTGTTTTTTTTTTAAACGTTTAGTAATGTATTTACATATATTACCACTTTTCGTGTGTCGATATTCTACAATACAATGATATTAAGGTAAATATAAAACTATCCTAGAAGTGAGGATGAAACTTTTTGTAAGAATTTGATTTAGTTGCTTATTTATTATCCATTCCTCCTAATCTTCATTAACCAAGCGTAGATTAACCCAATCACCTATACATTAACCCAATTGGGTCAGATTGATCATCACTAGCCATTTAATTGTCAGATACAATTGATTGCTAATGATTGATGACAAGTTAAAAGGTTAAACGTTATTCAATAAAGATGGCTACCTCTTTCTATATTATAAGTTATGTGTTATCTTTCAAACCCATTTTCAAACTATATATGTTTATACCTAAATTGTATGCTTACTATTAATATGTAATGACAGATTAATTTTAATGAGCTTTGCACAGTATGAAGTTGAAGGTGTGTCATCCACATATAAGTACGAATTGACTGGAAGCTCTCTTCTGCGTTTACCGTCTAACCACTGATACTACAGTTAGCTGGTGTAAGATGGGGAGTTTTAGTCTTTTAGTCTGAGTTTCAGTGCTCAAGGTCCCCGCGCGCCGCTCTTCAGCCGCTCTTCATCCCCGAGAAATCCCCGCGCCCCGGTTTCAAGCCCCCGAAATTGGCGTAATGTTACTTCGATACTGTGAACTGACATTTATGACGCTATAATTACCTCTAAAACCAAACGCTACTATCAAATTAATTTACTCTATGATCAAACCATGTGTTTGTTTGATATCAGATAAACAGTATTTCCATAGATCTCTATCAGCTAAATACTTCATAAAGAATTAAGACTATAAAGTTTATGGTACCACTTAAAGATTTACTAGTAAACATAAATTAATATATGAAATGAAAATAGTTTTTTTTTGTTTTACAGCAGATTAGCGATCTACAAATTATCTATAAAATAGTAAAATACTTAAGCTATAGTTACGCTAATAGCAGAAAAAAATAATGTGACAAGTGACAGTTTGTATCTATAGTTCTCACACTAGGCAATGATATAACACAGTAAATGAATTTAACATAATATAATATCACTGAATTTGGCATTTAAATAAATATTTAATTCGTCATTTTTGAAGAAGCTAACTGTATGTGTAAACATACAGCGACCAGCCCGCTATTATTGGATTGAACGTGTTTACTAAACACAACTGGGATTTTTTTTTAATTTTTTTCGATGTATTGATTCATAAATCACTAGGGGGAAAACTTATTAAAGCAAACAACAATGAAGCTAAATATTTTGCAAGGCTAAATTTAAGGCCTCAGAAGTGCCACGTATTACCTTGATAATCTGACATAAGTATTTTTGTTTGTGTTATATGTGTCATTACCACATGCCACAAACGTATAGTCAGGGAGATTAGTTAATGTTTTATTATATTTAATCAATAAGTTCTTATTTTTTACTCGAACTTCAGAAAAAGAGGCATGACTTTATTAGTCTTTTTGCACCTCGTTTCCACGAAGTATAATACACTGTATGATACAGTGCTACAATATGGATATGACAGTATAATACAGTGTGAGATGTTATAGCTCCTAAAGCTTATTTGAACAAATAAAGTGTTATTCGATTTATTACATTCCGCGTATCTTACAGTATATGAACTCTTACTAAATTCGAAATGGCGAATTTCACAGGTTTACTTTTAGTACATGTAGATTAGCCAGCATTGCACCCTCGTTAGGGATAATTATAACTGTGTTTAATTTATACTAATATTATAAAGAGAAAAGATTTGATTTTTTGTGTTTGTTACGGATAGACTTAAAAACTACTTAACGGATTTTAAAATTCTTTCACCTATAGAAACACAAACAAGAGCTGTGAGCGGGAAACTAATTTCCAAAAAATAAATATCTATACTTCTACGAGCCGTTTAAAGTAACTAAAATATTATGTTATTAATCAGCTGAGTTGTAGAAGAAGAAAATGCCTGATTTTACTCTACCTTTAAAACTATAAACGTAAAAGTAAATTGTCCACTAGCGCATACCGCACGATATTTCAAAAGGAAATTTAAGCTAAAACAACTTGTGTCCGACGCGTAACCGACCGATTGAGAAAAACAACAGCACTGTTTCAACATTGTCGGCTACTTAGAGTGTGAAAGCTCGGATAGCATTTATTTTACATGATCTTACAAGGTAACAAAATAAAAAAAAAATAGACACAACTTAGAAAATAAATATTTAATAATTTTGATTTAATAACTTAGTAATTTTTATGTGAAATGTCCCTGCAAAGTCCGTATAACGTCACAAGCCTTGTGATTTTTTTTTAGGATCTTTTAAGGATTTTTTTTAGGAGGAAGACTTGTGATCTCTCTTTTTAGGATCGTTTACAAGAAGACATTTTATGGCGCTCTCAACCATGTCCTTATACAGGATTATTTTTTTTATAATGCACGCATTGCAATATTTTATTTTATATTTTTTAATTATTACAATTTTCCTTTAAAAAAATTAATATTAATTTTACCAAACCATTCAATACAAAAACGGATTGTATGGACACCCTACGCATGCGAACGTTTCATCTTACACGTGGAATTTATCCTTTAAAATCTTCTACGTGTTCGCTTGCTAGTAATGATGATCATTTGAAACTTAAAAATAAAATTAAAATTAAAAACAAATATTATAAATACGTAATTAAATTTTTTTTGTGTGTATTATTGTATTGGGTACAAGTGTTGTATTATTGATACTGAATCACCTAAATTAATTTAAGCATTGGTCTCTGTATATGTCTATACCTATAACTGTCAGACGGTGCCTGATAACATAAAATTGTTTTCACTTTTACTACAGAGCATTGTAAATAGGATCAAGACTCAAAGTTTATTTTAATTCGAATAGACCAGGGATATGATCAAAAAACATTTGCTTACAGATTTTTTTATCTATGGATCAGTATTTTAATACAAACCATGTCGATTACTTAACAAAAAAATATTGAAAATGGAAAATCCCAACGCATTTGCCAACGGTTTTACAGCTTCCACATTTTCCTCCATAGTTATATTTATATCTACGCATGTTACCTGTTCCAATTGCATATTTAAATTAACATTTTAATAAACATAAAATAATGTAAGATGTGTGTTTGTCCACGAATTGCTCGATTTCCGTTTTGATGCGATATAATAAAATAGCAACACTATAAATCACAAAATATAATGTATTTCTACATTTTCAATATGTTAATTTTTTACCTATAAAGGTTTCAAGTCAAATTGCATTTTCAAATTGAACCGATTTACTAGAAATTTTACAAAAAGTCTAATTCGGGTCTGGAGTGACATATAAGCTATTAACATCCCAAATCGCCATTGATTTCCCTATGGAAAATTTTAAATTTGACTTTAATATTATGTAATTGTTAATGCTGTCGAACTCACATAAATAACAACGCTAAAAATTTGGGTTCAAGGATATATGTATATCAGCCGATTTACAGGTGAATAAATGAACAGGGGCCTCTATGACAGCTACCCTAACCGTTGGAGATGGGAAGTTTTGTTCTTAGAAATCCATCTTAAGTTTTTGGTCTGTATCAAAATAGCATTCAAGGATTTTTTTAAAAACTATTTTTTTCGAAGATATTCGCTAATTTCTTAAAAAAAAATTTTTTGGCAAAAATGAATCCAACTGTGTATAGGGAACAAAAAATTGTATGACACATTTTTTTAATGTTACTGGAAATAGACGAAACTCGACGATTTATGTTCCTTAGATTGTTGACTTATTTTCCTCCGAGTGACCTGAGAATGATGCCTGAGAATGTCCCATTTGAAAATGGAACAGTTAGCAGTTGCTGTTCTATTTTCAAAATCTAACAGACTGAACGACAGCCTGCCCAAAAAAGTACTAGCCACTAATACTTTATTTATTTTCAAGGGCGAAATTCAAATTTAGAATGTAAAGTTTCCCGCTTTTTTTATGTCTTAATTTTTATTAATTGATTGTCATTGTTACTTTCCCACGTATTTTAGTAAAAAAAATATTATAATATGGTATTAACTAACACCCACAGACCAGTCAACCTATAGACCACGCTTTAATAAACGTCAGTACGAAAACGAAATCGCCAAAAAGTGGCGGGTAGCGGGGAGAGGTCGGCCAGTTTTCATTGGCTCGTTCAAAATTGACAATTTAATGGCTTCCGACGTGCTTCCAACTGACGGCTCACTAGCGACGTAGTTATGTAGTGTCACTACATAGCCTTGGCGAATGCTACTCCCTGTCAAAGCATGGTCTATAAGGTTGACTTGTCTGTGCTAACACCGAACGTTTTGAACTTTTAGAAGCATACTTTACAAACAATAAGTGCATTAGAACGGCAATACGATGGTATAACCATAGAAATCCCGACAGGCATCCTCCAACGCGTAAAGTTCTAGAGCGTATGTTAGTACATTTAAAACACTATGGAAGTTACAATAGACCTCTACTACGAGCACCGATGAACCAAGATACGGATTTGAATGTTTTATGCTATTTTGAAGCGGATCACGGGGCTTCAAGTAGAGAAACAGCAAAAGAAATTAATATTTGTCAAAAATCAGTTATAAATGTTTTGAAAAGAAACAAATATAAATGTTACAAGAATGGCAAGATTGTCCAAAGGCTACTGCCGGGTGATAATTGTCGTCATTTAACATTCTGTAGGTGGCTATTAAGAAAATCAAGAGCAGATGCAGATGTTAACTTTTATAAAACAATTTTCTGGAGTGACGAGACGAACTTTTCCAATAATGGAATGTATAATCGTCGTAACCACCATTATTGGTCTGACAACAACCCTCTCCGCGTAACTGAAAGTCGTAATCAAGTTAGATTTTCGTTTGATTGTTGGTGTGGTATCTTAGACAATAAGGTAATATAAATAGAGTTTTACAACGGCACATTGACCGCAGAAAAATGCATAGACATAATCATCGAAGCAATGGATGAAATGCGCCTGTCAATTTTAAGTAAATTATATTTTCAACAAGATGGGGCTCCAGCTCATAATAGTTTAGTTACGAGGACTTTTTTAAGAAACTTCTTTAGAGAAAAATTAATTACTACACATGACGCGAGCCCGGGGCGCGATCGGGTGGTTAGAGACCCTAAAAGCGGAGGCAAAGGTCGAGGGTTCGATTCCCGCCCGGGACCAAATATTTGTGTGCATGAACATGTTTATTTCGTTCCGTGTCTGGGTATTAATTATATACATTTGTATATATTATAAAGATTATTTAAGTATCAGCTGTCTAGTAACCCATAACACAAGCAAAATACTTGCTTATTTTGGGAGTAGATGCCGCTGTTTGGGAAGTCCCATGTATTATTATAAATATTATTTTTTTAAATTTTGATTCGTAAAGCAATAGGTTTTTTCTGCGGTTGCTACTACTTAAAAACTGATTTATTAAAAACAAAAAAGAAGTACCTACATTCAGCATAGATCTTTGAATGCAATGTTGATTTTTTTTCACATGATTTTATACTTCATTGTTTGCTTATTAAATTACGTGTAAGTAATTATAATCTAACGCAAGTAATCTCTCATGATGACTGATTGTTGAAGATTAAAGCCTTACATTTTTTAATCTTGATTCTCACTGAATAATAAACAGTATGTTTTAATTAAAACTTTTTTCATTTACGATGAAATATTGAATAAATTTAATGTCCGACATATCCTGTATAAGACTTTAGTAACCAGCCAAAATTTTTCTAGATGTTAGGTATAACCAATAAACCTCATTATGTAAATAAAAATATAGAATAAATATTCATAATCAATAATTATATCCTGAATATTTTTTTACAAAATTTGGCTGCCTTCTACTTACATAGAGGGAAAGGGCGGGGCATAGGATATGTGGGCGGGGTGCGTGCACGTGCACTGGTGCCCTCGTGAAGGGTGACTTAGTATATTGGTAGTTATGTGAAAGGTTTACGTAGTCTTAACTGAATATTTTTCTATTGAACGATATTAAAAAGAAACAAGACGGCCAACGGATTTTTATCAAATGTCATTTATTAAAATTTGGCTGGTCATTAAAACCTCCGCCTGTATATACAAACCCAATGAAACATGTACACTATATAGGGAAGAAAGAGAAATAGCAATTACTGCTATTATTATTTCTGTCTATTAAAGTTTTTACCCATTTGGTTAACTTATCTCACATTGAGTCTTAACTTAATATGAAAAATAATTTAAAAATAATAATTTACTTACTTGAGAGCGCGCGCTTCAAGTACTTTGCCCAAAATTGGTAACGATTGATAATTTAAATATTTTTATTATAAAAACAGAAAATTTTGAACCCTGCTAAAAAAAAGAAAGAGAAAAGCAAAAAAACCTTTTTAGTATCACGGGGTCTTCCACCACCTCGAATTAAAGCGTCAGTTATCCAACCTACCAGTTATCTGGCAGATTTCGTTTCGACGGCATACGTATACTGTTAACCTCCAGCTAAAGACACAGTTATTCCGTCTGCCACTCGAACTGGCGTATAACTGTATGATAACTGTTAACAGACAGATAAATAAAAGGAATATGGCGTATAATCCATCAATTTTATGATCGAATCAGCTGGTTGTGGACTTATGTATAAATTTGTATTGCGTTACCTACCTATTTTCAATTAATACATTCATTCTTGTTTAATACATTATTTCTGTCGTCTTTTCCCGCGTGTATTTACCTGCGACAAAACGCCGTCTAGTAGGAATAATTTGCAGTTTCTCCTCATCGGCGAATCCAGGGTTGCAACTTATAAAAATCGAAGTAATATTCACTTACAGATTATAGTTTCAAGAACATTGTTTTTAATGACGAAATTTATTAATAACAAATATTGATATTTAAATAATAATGAATATGTAAATGCACAAAATCAAAACGATTGAAACATTTGATTGATATAATTTATGGCACAAGCAACACTGAGCTCCAGTTTACTAATAGTAGGTTAAATATGACAGTATGTTTTTGGTGGAAAAGCATCGGGATAAAAGTGACGTTCATCCTTCTGCTATAGATATCTAGAGTTTAGTTAGCTAGATGATAACTGATACTTGGTAGGAGACTCCCTTAATAATTAAGCTCCTAAGCTAACTTTAGTAACGAATGAGTCGGCGTCATACCAACAAACAAACAAATTAATTACGTAAATATAAAATGATGGCAGTGAGATGCGCGGTTTAATGATCAACATCTGAGTGTTAAAGCTCTTAAATTAAATCGTCTGTTAAACAGAAGTTAACCAACTTTTCATTTGTAATATCCTCAATAATGTCCTCTGATTAGTTGACTAACATGTCAATCTAAAGCCAAGTTTTCTTATTTGGAGAAACGTCAATTGGCTGGAAAGAAACAACGCTGTATCTCTGGCTCAGAAGGCATTCTTGTATTTAAATATATTTGTTTCATTTTCCACATGGTAAATTTCAGTGTGAGTGAAAAAGATGTAAGTATGTATGACGGTTTGCTTCAACCTGCTTGTACCCCCTTCTCAGTAGTTCTCAGTGACATTAGTCTGACTAGTCAGACGGACGTTCACATCAAATTATTTAAATTTTTGATAATATGGGAGTAGTAATTAAATAAATTTGTGCAAAATAAATTTGCTACAAAAATGGCTTGTATTGCGATAAATGCCCACAGTCACAGTTTCTCAAAATCAACAGAAAATGAAACAATTCGTTCCATCGGTAAGTACCAAATGCCTTTATTTTACTTTTAAACACTAAGAAATTGACAATTTTATTATCACGTATTGTTAAATAATAGTCTACATTACATTGAAAATATTGAAATTACTAAACTGTGATAAAACAGCCTAAAAGAAATCAAAAATAATTTAATTTCATATTTACGTTTGTTATAGAGATCGGCACCATATGTTTGTTTTTATTGATATTTAATATCAACATCTTATCAACGTACCAATTTGGCCTAATAATGTTCTCATAATAAAGAACCGGTCCGAACCGGAAAGAAATGTAAGTCCGACTCGTATAAACACGGTTCCGCATCAGAAACTATAAAATAATTATGTATAGAATTTTTTTCCACATAAACCACTTCATTTCTCTGTATTTCTTTATTTCTTTCTGTAATGTGCCTACAATCTCTAACATTTATCTCCCAGATTAATTAATTTGTGTTCCTGCATGCTTGAAAAATAGAGTGGGTATTTTGTCACTTTATATTAAATGCAATTTATTTGAAGGGCTTTAGTTTCCGACAACGACGGTGAAAAGTTTGTGCCAAAGTTGTATGTTCTAAGCTACTCCAGGAACCACAATTAATGCTTAGCAAATTCTTGTTCTAGTTTTTCTTTGGATCCAAAGATACAAAGTGATTGGACAAAAGCCGTTAAAAGTGTAAACTAAACGACAAGTAAACGGTCGTTTCATTTTAAATGGACATTAAAATTTACAATTTAAGGGATGATTTAGATTTTGCTTGTGCCAATGCGAGGAGCAAAGTAGACCGAAGAAACCAGCCACCCAGAAAGCTCAAGAAATTGTGATTTATTTATAACACAAGATTTATAAAAAAAATTGTTGTAAACAGATTTAGTTTATGTTGTTGTTACTGTTGCGAAACTAGTAAAATTTTAAACTAACTTTGGTAATTTTTTTGACACATTACATTGTATGGTTTAAAAAGTTATACAGTATATTCATATTTTCCATACCGTATCCTTTCGTTTGATGTATCACATAATGAATTTTATTTTTTTTCTTATTTGCGTTCCAAAATGAGAATTGATTTATCGTTTAAATTTTCCTCTTATTAAAACTATGCTTTTTTATAACAAGTTTTTTTTTCATTTATTATGTCACATGATGAATGCACTTGCATACGTTTTTTAATTTTTTTAATTTGCCATCTATAATTGATCCCCAGTATCAACATAGTTTATTAATTTTATACGTTCCTAATTGAGCCACAAAACTTTCTATTTATACCAAAAATCAAATTATTTTTGTCTAATAGATTCAGAGAAAATATGCTGTGATCGACGGATAAGTATAGACACCAGAAGAGTGATCCTTTATGGGTTCAGTTTTTTTCAAATCGGATCGAATTTAATCGCGGTGAAAAAGTCAACGATGTGACCGGCGGTCAGAACTCAGGTGATTATTTTCGTCTATTGATTGTTTGGCGCTGACTCAAAATTAGTTATTTACATTAGTTTAAAAGCTTAGTTATTAATACTAAAATGGTATATTTTTCACTTTTCAGTTTCTCTTTTCGTCAGTTTAACTTTTTTGTAGTTTAGTTTAGTATTTATTTTCAGTTTAATTCGTTATCCGTTAACTTCAAGGTATTCAAGACCTAAATTGGAAAGAATAGAGATGACACTTGCAAATTGTAAACAAAGCCTACCTAGTTCACTCCGCACTTTATGTGAGAAAAACCACATCGACGCAGATTAGTGAGTCACTGGAAGCTCGACCAATCTTAATAAGCTATCTGCTGGCTTTTATTTTTAATTTAACTCACATGGCACGACTCCTCATTTTATAAGTCCATTATTCTTTCTGTGGGAATTAGCAATCTCTGCTCGCACTAAGAAATGAACCATTATATAATATGTATTTTTTGTGCATCAACTAATTTTTGGAAATAAATAATTTAAAAACATTACACTAGTATTTAAACAAACTCAAAAAGTGATGCCTTTGTCATATTGAATGTTTCAGAGTGAGTATGAAAGTGTGTTCTGCTTATTACGAGCTAAACTGGAATTGAAATATCTTGACAACCTGTCGAAATGTGGTGAATGGAAATAATTATCAGAGATAGACACTAGACCTATTAGAACCTTAATACTTTAGGCATTATCTATATATTAGATAAGTATAATACACTTAATCAATGAACGTAAAAACCCGTATTCGGAAATGGTATTCGACTCACGCACATCACTGTCGCTTGGGGCTGTCCGAGACTGCTTACTTAACGTAAGTTAAGGAAACATTAACTTTGTACGCTCGTCTTGTACTTAAAAAGGAAACTCGGTGTATGTGACACTAAACCCACGGTAACCGCTGCCACGGACGGTTGTCACTTGTGTGTTTAACTAAATAACAATAAAGTATATAAATTAATCTTGATCGAACGGCCGAGGACGTCCAGTTAATACAAACATTATAACACTGCCTAATAAGTCAATAACTGTTAAAAGCCTCATTATGGACTTCAAAGTAAGGGAATTGTAATATACGGTTAATATAAAACGTATTCTTTACTAAACTGTTTAAAAAAATATAATTAATAAGAACTTATGTTTTCAGAAAAACGTGCTGATGTTAGCTTTCGTCGTTGTTTGCTTTGGTCTTACAGAAGCTTTGCCTCTTTTGTCAGAAACAAATCTAATTCCGACGGAAAAAATTGTGCAATGGAATGGCACAAAATATTGTTTAAGGTATTTCCTTTATATTATTAGTATAAAAACACAGATAAATAAAGTATAAGAAGTGATTAATTTAAGAAAGTGATAATTCCAATTCTAACTAGAAATCAAAGTCAATAATATGTCTGCTACAGCAATTTTATTTCTTGTCAATATAATAATTGTTATTACCATCACTTAGATGATTGTTATTGTTATGAAATATCGAGATAAATTCTGTTTATTATAAATAAAAACTTGCGATGGGCGTGTCGAGTCACACGTAAGGTTTTTGTAGCCAACCCAACAACACAAATTCATGAATCTATTTAGTTAGTAACTTTTCTAGTAACTTCTCTTTATTTACCGAAACCTAATAAAATTATGTAAATTTGGCAAAAAATCTTTAATAGTTTTTAAGTAAATACGCAACTATGCCTTACTCTAGAGGAACCTGGATAAATTTCCATACAAAGGATACGTAAAATTTAATAATTTACAAATATATTTTAATTTTCTACTTTGCATGCGGAAGGGTGCTCTATGTAAATTTGTCTTTTAATATTTGTATAAACTATAATATTAAGCAGCAGTTACGAGCATCTATATACCTACGTAGTAAATATCAATTTTGTAGTCTTCTTAATATCTGAATGAAATGACTGTATTAGACAGACAGGGAGAACTTGTAAGAATGTCTTGTTTCAATACAAAACTCTAATAAAATACAGTGCGTATGATAGATTTATAATATATTAATATTCCTCATTTTTAGGTACATGACAATGCAAATGTCTGGGACTGAAAAAGATATGTCAGAAGCTGTAGAAAAGGTTTTGGATTTATTGAACACTGAAGGAGAGCCTGTATATAAATTGGACAACGATATTTCAAGGAATATGATTGATCAAAACAAAGACAACATTGAGGATATAAAAAAGTATACAGAATTAGATTTAAACTTGTTAATGAATATGGATTCGGTAGATAACAAAAAAATGGTCTTTTTCTTTTCGATGCCTGAAAAAAAGACCATTACAAACGACCCAGATGGAATAGTATTTCCGACTGAACAAAATTTGGAATATGACATAATTGTAAGTTTCCATTAGTACTTTGACTAGAAATAAAAACTAGAATTATCGGCTAAAAAATTGTTATTGAAAACATGGCAGTTACAGGCACAGTTTTCTCAGGCAAGTATAATATAGATTGTATAAATTATTCCTTTATTTCAGACGCAGATACCAGACGACAGTGATATATTTGACAGAGCAGGAGTACCTCCAGCAGTCGTCGCTTCCTTGCTTGGCTAGAAGAATTAACGCAAAATACTATATTAGCTTTTGAATAATCTACTGTGATATTATTTGTAAAAACATTAAATTATTGAAATAAATTTGTTAATCAGACGTTATCCCAATGTGTATTGTTGCAACTACAACTACAATACCTTATTTTACAGTTCATGAAATTTTCCCAAACTAGATAAAACAGAATAAATGCAAATAAAATATTTTATTGCAAATATATAAGGTAATCATGTACATGTGTATGATTAAATTGAATAACAAAAATTTTAAACTCTTTTTAAAATTACATTGTAAATATTCGACATTAAGTACATTTTAACAATTTATATAATTTGAAAGTATTTTTTAGTGTGCGGAATATGCATACATTTTGATTTTTTCGCGAGCGAGTCAACTTTTTAAATACGTATATTATATTTTTTCCGTACACACTTCATATTGTTTACAAATGTCTTATGATAACTTCAAAAAAGGTTATACACAAACTGATAATCAATTGCAATTGCAAAGTTGGCCTTCAGTTACCGTCAAAACAAGTGGCTACATCAAACAAAAAACGACAAAGGTCAAATAAATAAACTATGACATGCAGATTTTTAGTCGATTAAGAATCTCAGACGTACCTACCTACTGTAAAGGTAAACCATATTATACAACAATACGGGTACAATATTTCAGTGTATTCAATCCATAAGAGAATTCGGCCAAAGAGCCACCTACCATATACATTTTCCTGAAAATGTAATATGAATAGTTGGTGATGATGTCCATGAAGATGGTAACGCCGCGCAAAGAGCGACACCCGTTACCTTTGCAGACTTACTTAAATTGTCTATTTCCATGATAAAAAGCACCAACTTCAAAAAGTTCAGAACTCGACTGCGAAAATTCACTCTCGTCCTCATCCGTGTAAAAATTTTTTAACCCCATCGAGCAAAACTCTTATCTAGAAAATTAAAACGTTATATAAAAATTACATTGCTCCAAATGCATAAAACTCTCATTAATCGCCCTGAGCTTGTTTACTTTGATTTTTGGGGAAGAAAACCAGCGGTGGCCGCTCTCGTTCGGCAAAAAATCGAATTCCAGTTATTCGTATACGAGTATACACATCGGTTATGGCCCACCGAATCTAAGCAATGCGAATGCATCCACGCGCTTAGAGAAATTAAGTAAAAGTAAAAAAATGAATTATCAACACGATAAACAATTTCTTTAATTGCTGTAACTATCAGTTTTGTTGATGTAACTATCAGGTTAGTTCTTGTAATTATTGAAGATGTCTGCTTAGACTGATATGGAATCTTCTTTATCATAGCAATTACGATTTTTGTATAAACTTACAATTTTTTTTAGAGTGTACGTTTTACACGGACTGCGCCCAAAGATAGAAGCTTATAAACTGTCACTCTAGGCTAAGTCATAGCCAATGAAAAACATATTCATAGATGGTTAAGTAAAAACCGAAACTAGCAAGCTATCTTTTGCTTAATTTTGAAAAACAATGGAGAAGTTTACAAAAATTTTTATTCGCTATTATTAAAATTTAAGCTAAAGAAACCAAAAGTGTGAAAGAATCATGAAAATATCTCTACAAACAAAGACATCATAGGACATTAAAGTCGCGCTTGCAAAATTAATTTGGCTCCGTACGATGACGGCTCAGCGTGTGACGTCACTTTGCCCGAATTCAATGGCATTCGGTCATTCGCGCGCTGACTAGACGCAATGGTTCGATTATTTCTATAGATACGAGTAATTTCTCACAATGGCTGAAATCATTGAGACAAAAAGCAAGCGTATAAATACTGTAGATATAGTTTTAATGTGCAAAAGCACGGCAGTTCAAACTCTAAATACCTACACGCGGGAACAGAAAGAAAACTTTCCTAACCCATAATCATAGAGTAAATAAATTTGACAGCAGCGTTGTACTAATAATATAAGATTTCAGTGAAGAATATGACATTTTAGATAGGTAGGTACGATTACGACGAAAAAAAAATAAGATATATAAATAATTTGTTTTTTAAACAATCCTTTATTGCATTTTATTTGTAGTAAATAAAAATGATAATAACTTTATTCTTAGTAATGTTATTCTTGAGTATTTATGACTTTAAAACAAATTATTTAACGGGACAAAGCTAAAATTTTATATGGTTATTATAGACATTTGTGTACCATTAGCATTAAATAATTTTCTATAAGACTATATTAATTTTTCATGATTTAATTACAAACGTACAATTTTCAGATTTTTCCCTATACTTGTAGTATAAGGCGGTAATTACTTGCCGAATTTCATAATTCTATGTCAACGGAAAGTATCCAATAAATTTTTATTCCTTTGAGAGTGTCGAAATATACATCTTTTGCGGCATAAACGGCAGTATCTTTTTTACGTTAACTTAGAAGTGTGATTTATTCACATCGTCAAGGGACAGGTCTACTGTCCAATTTCACTCCACGCGTTCCCCAGTAAAAGTTATTGACAGACAGACGGACGGAGGGACAGACGGACAGGGATAGACATGTTATCAGGGTCCCGTTTTTTCCTATTGAGATACGGAATTTTAAAAACCAGACTTTAGATAATTACTCAGGTAGATACTTACTTGAAAAGTTTAAAACCTTTATTTTAGCACTAACTTATGACGACTTTCAAGAAAAAAGTCCACCACAGTGAAAATATCAATTTTAGACAAATCATCACTTTGTCCTTTTACAAAAACTTGTTCCATTATAATCAAATAAAACTTAACAGCCTATTACATAAAAAACATAAGATATTATAGACTTAGATGGAATATAAGAACTTAGTTCGAAAAATAATAACAACAGCAAGAACGGCATAAGTTGTAGTGCAGTGAGACGACGCGACATTCGATCGATTAAGCAATGTGACGTCACGGGCAGTAAGAGGCCACCAGTCAACCCACGCGAAAACACATTTTAAATAATTCATTTCTCAGTCATTTATTGATGGATTTCAAAAAAACTTTCACTGTCTTATTAGTTTTGATCTATATTTTAATTCTATCGAGTTAAAAATGTAATTTTGAGCATCATGAAACTTCTCTATTAACATCACTGTATCTCATAAACGGGAAAGTGTTGAGAGGAAACTTAAAAAAATTTAAACCAAAGAAAAGTCCATTAGTCGCGGCGTCAAATCATTAACACAGTGTGCATTTTCACACTTGCATGCGAAATCAAGAAAATATTTCGTATTAATTTTTAGGGATTAGTAGGCAAATTCTCAACTCTTATAATTTCGTTTCTATTATAATAATAACACACACAAGCACAGCAACGTAATTATTTCTACAATGGTAGACTTAACAATTATGAGCTGTTTGCTTTAAATTTACTTTAGATGCACAAGTCAATTACTGTAAAGCAAAATGATAGAAATATTTACATTGTACCGTAACAATGAAATTTTATTATGATATGTATTGAGTAAAATAACATTTGATGCATACATAAGAGTTTACGAAAGATTTTTATATGAAGCTCGATACAGTGACGCGCGTCGAAGGAATTATGGAAGGAAAAATAGACAAGGTAATTTATAACTCTTTTATGACGTATCCATCTCAGAAACAATATGACAAACAACCAACTGTCCGTCTTCCTCTACTGCTTAAACTGTAATATTACCATCGCATGACAACTTTGCACGTTGTAATTAATTATTTGATCATGAACATATAATATGTTTTTATTATAAAGTGCCGAGACTGCATGTGATATCTTAGCAATCAGTTAGTTCTGGCACAGTAGGTTAAGATTCTTTAGGTAGAACATCTTCGCGATAAATAGGCGACACAAGTGGGAAGAAGCGGTGCGGTGGGGCAGAGGACCTTTCCCGGTAGGTACTAACCACGGCGAGCACCGCGAGAGCAGACAAAAAAAGTTTATGTAAAATAAAAAAAAGGTAATAAAATGTCACAGAAGTTTACGTGTGTCTATTAGATATATATGCGAAGGTACGAACAAAAAAGATATTTGTTCGTAGCTACGCTATGTCGACATCCCTACACGTGTGACTTGCGCTACATATTCGTTAACCGTCGTTAGTACCGAAGATGACTTACTAGGCCCCACATATACATCACAACAGCGTCTAGGCCCCAAACTAAGCATTAGCATTAAGCATTAGTTTGTACTTTGGGTCTAGTGGTCGATGTTTACTGAGCATTTCGATCAAGGGTGTCCCCCCCCTGCTCTTTTGGGTTATAATATAATGATGTATAACCCATAATCTTATTCAATAAACGGGCTTCCAACGCAAAAAAAATAGTTTTCAAATTAAACGGGTATTTCCTGGGATTAGCGTGTTCAAATGTACAAACTCTTCAGCCTTTTAAGTTATTGGCATACGAGTAGCTATGCACAGTTCGCCTTTTCTCGGTAATGTTCGGTTTTCGTCGGCCGGCCACCCTCGGCTCCGTTCCACCACATCGCATCACCCGCCCGCGTTTGTTCGTCTTCGCTTAGGATAAAAAAACAAATAAACTCTTCAGCTTTATTACATTAGATAATATATATTGATATACATAAGAACGCACAGTTCGGCTCGTCTCGGCCGGTCGGGCAACCACTCTCAGTCCCCAACCCATCGCATTACATTGCGCCCGTCTGCGTTATTACTTTATTTTGCTTAATGTTCTTCCTGACTTTTTTTCAACCTTCCTCGAGAAACTACTGATAGTTCAGCGATAATTAGCGCACACAAACAAACACACAAACAAACAAAATCATTAGTTTTATTATATTACAGTTCGATTAGAAAATAAACAACATTATTTTCTTCGCAGGCCGATTTAATTAGGTTTATGGTAAAAATTACATAATCTTGTAAAGTTTAAAAAAAAAAAAACACCTATGTCATTACCCATCGTTAGTTAGACTGAAATAAATTCACGCGTCCACCTTTTAAGAATTTCTCTAAAGTATTTTATTCGTATACGAGTATAAGTACAGTATTCATCAGTTGCTTCGGAAAAGCTTCAACCTAGCATATTCTAACTTCGTTTAAATTTCAATGACAACTGTTTTGTAAAAAGAAAACAGAGCCCAATTTTCTCGTATTTCTAAGCGTGTCTGACTGTTATGTAAATTTATTCGAAAATATGTATAACGAAATCGATCAGAATCCATTTTTTTTAGATAGTTTTACATAACTGAGTTTTTGGTGGGAGGCTTATTTCATACAATTAATGTGGCGTTGTAGGTTATATTCAACCATCCATGTAAAACTGAGTCATGTAATGCGTGACCGCCTAAACTTTAAAATTTTTTATTCGTATCGTACAGAATATGCTACGTGAATTCTCATATACCATAAGTGGTACCATATTACCATAATTATTTACAATCGAAACGTAACTACAAATTATAGTTGAGGAACCTCATTTATATGATAAGTACCGACGAAGCGCTATGAATATGGGATTAACACCATACTGGAATACTGTGTAGTGAAAATATGTTCAAAACCAAAGCGAGCAGTCGGACTGACGGTAATTTTTGATTGAACAACTTGTTTATTTTTAAAACTATTTCTAAATTATTTCTATTATATTATGGATTAGAGCTTCGTAGAAAAAAAAATTTTTTTTTTTTAAATATAATAAACTTATTTATTATTTTAACATTAACACTAAGTTGCACCCACGTGCGATTATACAAACTACAAGGCACCATCTGTTGGTAAACGTACAGAAATTTAATGTAGCCAATGTAAAATTTTCTATTTATTCTCATATTAATAATAATAGTAGTAATAATAATAAAAGCATTTATTAGAACAAAGCAGTTAAAACAAATAATTCAAGTTAACTTGACACTGTAATCCTAACCTGAAGTCCTGGCTGAACGTACGTATTCTCTCACGCAAAGGCTCTTAAGAACGGGCTGTACCTACGCGGGAACACTAATACAAACACTTTTAAATGATTACGATGTTAATACTCATTTCAATCGTGGTTTTTTTTAAAATTATAGTTTCATTTGAGTTAGAACTAGGTTTGTGTAGAGCCAAAACTCCGGAATTTCAATAATCATTCTAGAATTTCTGTAACTAGGATGTTTATAGAATAAGGTCGCAATCGTTTAAGAGCATTTATGTAGGTATTCACGCATATAGCCCCTTCTTAAGGCAAGAATAAGCAGGTTTACAGCCAGGACCCTCAGAGATTATCGCAGCGGCTCACGTAAAAAAAAGTAAATCGATATGTAAACCAACGTTGACAATGTAAACCAATAACTTAAAACCATACGTCATTATTACTCCATAGAGCAAACACCGTACAATTAAAAAGATTTTACGTATATATATAGTCGGCAGTTATCCATTCAAACATTTAATTATTTAATAATCTAAATGTAAATGGAATTCATCACGGTTCTGTGCAATTCCTTGCGATAAATTTTTAATTCCTTTCTTTGGCTGCTAGAATCCTTTTAAACGCCGTTGTAACATCCACATAAAAAATATACTATGTAGGTACGTTGTCATCTCAAACCCACCAAACGACGCATTATTTTGCATATTTTCAGAATGATATGAAAATCAAAACTTTGTATGAACTCTGTGAGAAACGGGCGCATTTCAGTTCATTTCAATTCAGTTCATTCGCAAACTTAACAAAATCATTAAATTGGAGATTTGAAGGTTTCACATGAAAAAACAGACGGAAGTGCACAAAATAAAATGGCGGAAACGCCAAATATAACACGATGAAACGTTTATAAAATGCGCGGAAAATTATAATATTAATGAAGTCTAAAAATACGATACGTCACGAGCACGAAACTACAATAAAATTTTCTAAATAACATTCAATTTAAATAGAGTACATTTCCATTGTATTCCGAATATATGCTAAATATATTATGTTTTTCTTCTTTTTAATCGTTTCGTATCACTTGAACGATGTGATCTAGAGTCTAATAAAACCAATGTTTGAAGAAACAAATGGTTAAATATTTTACATCAACATTGAAACCATCAACCTATATTATAACTACTAGTGTGTTTGTCTAGCGACCTGTGACTAAGCCTGGTTCACTAAGCACATCGACGGGCATCACACAAAAAAATAATTTTATAATCAAGACATCAAATACATTGGAAACAAGACATTCGTAACTTTCTTTTTTTTTGCTCTCTAAATCGTCACTATTTTATTTATGGGTACATACATTATTATCCATTTCAAAAAATTTGAACTCCACAAAAATCAATTTCTTTATAATATGATTTTTATTAAATGAAAAAAAATTACACAGGAATGTAAACCAAGAACACAGCCTACGACCACAGATCAATCCTGCGACTTTTCTTCTTCTTCTTAATTATGGCGTTTTCTGGTAATATCAATTTCACCTATCCTACGACTCATTCTGACACAGATTTTCAAATAACAGTTCTTCATAGTAGAGACCCAAGCTGAACTAAAAGCAAACCCATTTATCAAAGAGCAACCGAATTATCAAAGAAAAGCACAACACAAAATTTTTTAAAACATCTGGCACGTGACCCGATGGCCCGCCGCGATGGCTTTGCCAGTCCGGACGCAAACGGTTCTAGCGATTGTACCAAATTCAGTGGGGAAATAAATCTTCATATCTGTAGAATCTAATATTATTTTATTTGAATCAACAAAAAATTTTGTACATAAAACCATAATATTCTTTTACCAAAATTATGTATAACTGGCACGTTCCACACGCACTATCTGATAAAGGTACCTACTACGAACATTCGAGTTGGTTCCTGCGTACTTTTTGGTGGAACGAGTTTTCGTATTTTCCCTTTTGAATATCAATTTTCCCGCAATAACAATTAATTTGTATGTTGATCCAATTACTAAATTATCTTCGCACTAAATTTAAATAAAATGCGTTTAGTTGTTTTTGTGTGATGCACATATAGACGAATAGATAGACAAAAATTAAAAAAATTACCGTTTACTTCTATATAACGTTAGTAAGATTCACTAAAATTATAATTTTCAAAAAAATATTCAATATAAACACGATCCAATGAAACATGAGCTTTTTCTAATGCAACTCGTGTGGCAGCTTTTCTTCTTATGTACATAAGCATTTTGTCATTTTAACTAAGGAATGACTCTTCTGTAACAGTACTAAAATCATTTTACCTTGTGGCATGACGGTCCACCTTAATAAGGTTCGATTAAAGTACTTGAATATTATATACAATGCACGTTCTCATTGTTACACGGTCGTTTGTTTACTTTCTCGAACCAGTTTCTAATATAAAATCTGAATAATAAAACTTGCACACGGTATGAATGTAAATGGTAATTTTAATTTATGTTTTGACGTATATTTTTCCGTAGGCAAACAGGTTTTTAGAGGCGAAGCTATACAAGGCCATCTTCTTTTTATTACCAAATAAGTACCGTAATATTTGTAATAAACATTTTAATCTATACTTCAGTTTATTACTCTATGATACGGCTTGTAATAATTTTATTCAATAATCTACAACCAGAAAATCTGCTGGTTATAAAATGACTAATTTTTAAATTTCAGATAGGAGTCAAAATTATTTTTTTTCTATCAGCGTTTTCTTATACCCCACTGCAGGGGCCTAGGCTTCCCCTCAAGACAAGGGGGCTTGAAGCTTAAATCCACTACGCTGCTCCAATGCGGGTTGGCGGATTGTAACGACCGCCATCTATTGACAGCAACCGGGACCGACTGCTTAACGTGCTCTCCGAGGCACGGAGTCAGTGATAGTTGCTGTACTTAAGTCAGAATAAAATCATTGGTACCCGTCCAGATTCGAATCACGGCTACTTGGTCTTATAGTCTCAAAAAAGTAGGGAAGTTTATTCTCAGTACAATTATCAGAAATCAAGTTTCCATCTTAGTAGGAAGCTATTCTGATCATTTTGTGACTAATATCTGTATGCTGTGCTTCAGACAGCACGTTAACCCGTCGGTCCCGGTTGCCACCAATAGATGACGTTACAATAGTCGTTACAATCCACCAACGCGCACTGGAACAGCGTGGTGGACCAAACTCCAAGCCCTCGGGGCATTAATGGGCTGATGGTATGGTATGGTAACTGTATGCATGAGTGAGTGTGTGTGCGATAAATCCGCAAGACACAATGCGTAGTAATCGTTATTTTTTTCGCTCAGTAAATATTTTAACTTTAAGACGTAATAATAGATACCTATTTAAGTTGAGATGATCTCAAAGGTGTCAAGAGTGGAACGTTTCAAGACTTCAATGGAGTCTGAATGCCACAATTTCGGGTCAAGTGATTGGGGCTAGATTTTCAAAAATATTTTGCCGATTGCCGTCTTTGATTATCTAAGTAATCTGATGCAATCCAAAAGTAACACGGTTGTGTATAATTAATAAAAAAATATTTCGAGAAAGTAGTTTACGAGACGTGTTTTCAAACAGGAAATACTGTAATCCTATTAAGTGGGTAATAGCGCCTGTCGTTAAAAGAACGGCAAGAAGTCACGAAAACTATACAAAGTGTGCAGTACGAACATGAGTACGAATAACAAATTTTTGCATATTGCCATTGTAATGAAGCCAGACTATGTTTTATTAAGAAATATTTCATTACATTTTATCCTTTTATTAATTTTTTCCAAACAAATGAATGAATTTGAGATGGAATTCGTCGTTCTACGTGATTCTACGGTGAAATGTAGGTATCTGTTTAGGTACCAGTTTATTATGCCACCGAAATAATTAATAATTTAAAAAAAACGGTGCTTAGTCCTGTTCGATTTTAAAATGAATGAATATTTTTTTTACTTTGCTAAGCAAGCTCTTGTCTTAGATATTAAAGTTTTCTTGATAATAAAGGTTGAAGTGTGAAATTTTCGTTTGATATAGGAAAAAAAATACTAAACTACCGCTACTGGTAGAATAACTAAAATTAAGTATGTATTTGATCAAAATAAGTGCTCATATTCTTTACTCATTTTTATCAATTTATAGGGAGATATTGCATTAGCGATATAATTCTAGGAGCAAGAATTAACGAAGTTTCTGTTTACTGAGACAGTTGTCCGAATTACGGGAAAAATGGTATAGTCGGTATAAGTCTGAAAAGTAGGTATGGAACTTGTTGGAGGGTTTCTAGTGTACCTAGCACCTGTAGCTTTGAAACTTGAAACAGTTTCTTGTGCAGTGTGAGATCTTGCGATATTTAGAAACGGGGCGCTGCAATAGATACGATTCTCAAAAACGACATATAGGCCGTTCTTGGCGCGGTTTAAACGTTACATAGGTATCAATTATGAGCAGATTGTCAAAATACGCTTTGTAGGTTATGGGTCGCCAGGGGGCGCTGCAATAGAAATGTTTCTTTAAAACGTCTGGGTCGATTTTTACCCCACTACAGGGGCTTAGGCCTCCTCCAGGATGAGGAGGAGGTTTGGAGCTTAAATTCACCACGCCGCTCCACTGCGGATAGGGGATTGTAACAACCGCCATCTATTGACAGCGTGTTATCCGAGGCACGGAGTCAGTGATAGTTAATATATTTAAGTCAGAAAAATTCATTGGTACACACCCGGATTCGAACCATGGCCCTATGGCCTTATAAATTTGAGACAGGTTCGTTGCGCTCTGGGCTGTCACGACACTGGGTTGATTCACAGGCGGTTATTTGGGTGATGTCTATTGTTAAAAACTTAAATATTATTTTATTTAAATAAAAACCAGTTCATATAAAATTAAATGTAAGATCGAAAAAATATTCATACTTAATCAGTATGTGATTCATGTCTAAATATATGTGGTGGCTAGATTGTATCTAATTAATCATTTGATGATGTTTTCGTTTTCGAATTTATTCGAAATTAGGCCAAATTGATTGTCTGCCATTTCTAAGCAAAGCTGAGCGACGAGCCGCCCAGAAAATTCACATTGCTAAAGTCGAACACATCAGGAAGTAATACATTTTATAATGACTCAAAAGAAAACACATTATAAAGTGAGCAATTCCAAAGTATGACCATGACATGTATTTACAAAAAAAAAACAAAATTTCACAAAAAAATACAAACATTGGAATGTTGGAATCTGATGAACGCAGGGTGTCGGAATTTTTTTTTTATATTTTTAAATTCGTATGTTATTATATAAACCGTGTATTGGTGAACTTTGGTTTGAGTTAATAAGGAGCCGATGACTCGTCTTCAAAGCGAGTGAACGAGTATTGTATTTCGAAAAGACACAGCTATATAAATCGAGAAAGAGAATTGTCAATTTCCTTTCTTTTCTACTTTCCTGTTACAATTCCCGCCAGGTCCTTCGAATTAAATTCAAGTCGACATTAATCAAAGGTGTAAAACATATTTAGACCTAAGTCTATTATATAATCTGTGCCTAAGTATTCCGAATTTTATGCAAGTGTAGTGTTGAAAAAACATGTCATTCTCAAACCATTCTATATACCTATTAATTATGCAGTAGATTGATCCGGATCAGTTTCCACTGTGACTGGTTTTTCATTATTGACCATAGTGCTTGGACTACTCCTTGGTTCCTTCTGCAAGTCAAAATATCCATTGCGAAAGTAACTAGACCAGAACACACTGGGCGTTCATTAGTTATGTTTTCTTTAAATACTATATTGTTACAAACTTAATCTGCAGCTTTAATAACACGAAGGACTGGTATTCAAAAAATACTCGAATTTTTCGGCATGTCTGTACCTATTCTATTGTACCTATTAATTGTATTAAATTAGTGATCGAAATATTTTTTACAAGGTTTTCTATGTTTAAATAATTTCTTTCAGCTTTCTAGATTGAATAGGAAATATGATTTGTATTTTATTGAGCTTTCAACTGGCCAGCACTATCGTAAGCATGTCAAACCACTTTACCTCTAATTGTTTTAAACATTGGATATTGATAATTGACAAGAACAAAAAGAAAGAAGCAACAAAATGACATAAAGGCACTCAAAGAGCTACCAAAGTAAAGCGACTCTAGTGAACAAATTATTTTTAGTCATATTTTCATTTCTCATCTCAGAAACACTTACTTGAAAATCGTTATAGCGTTGATAAGTTTCTATTTTTATTTAATTATTTGTAAAACTTTTCCCTAAATATTAATTTTAAAGTTGTAAAGCAACAAAATAATTGCATTCACCATTATCTAATTAAACTTATTTCACGGTTATTTTCTGGACCGTTTAGTTGTGTTTATTTTTAATGGTCATACTGTCACATCTTCATACAATTCACATCCCGGTCTCATCATAGGATTCATCATAATTACTTTTATTAGATAACTCACCAATAGGCAAAAGACCAGCTCCTATCCATTTAAATAAAATAAATGTGTCAGACAGTATTTTCAAACACGCGTTTTTTTCTTTAAATACCTCCAAATCAGGTGATTCGAATTTGATGGAACTTTCATTGGCCGCGAGATTTTCTTGGAAAGTCATCTAGGCTACTTTTTATTCCAGAAATATTCATCTATTCTACAAGCAAATACATATATATGATAAAAATGTTTGTCTGTGATTTCAAACTAAAGCCTTTTTTTTCATATCATGAGTCTGTTTATCGCACGATACTTCAGTTTTGAAATTACAAGCGAAGGGTGCAACAGAATCTGTTTTCCCACTTACCCTATTAAGAAGCTATTAACTTTAATTACGATGTATACAAACATGTAGCATACAAGTAAATTTAAAAATTATAGTATTTAAATGATATTAAATTATATATTTTTTCTAAGAATTCTGCGTAATAAAACGATAATAAATATTCTTAACTGGTTCATGACGAATTTTTTTCACGGTCACGATATTCTAGCTAAAGCAAAAATAGCATCAATTAAGATTTGAGACCGAAAACAAAACTTCGAAAACTTTAAGTCGATTTTCATAGCCGATGGTTCCGTATCCGATTCTTATCCTGGTTTAGATTTCTTTATATTTAATCCGGCATGTAGTTATTTATCAATATATTTAGATTCCATCTATTGTTTATTTTTAGTTGTTTATAATTTCTATGTTCAATATTATTAGGTAGTCTAGAACTATTACTAGGCAGTCAAATTTTAATGAACAATAACTGTCTCCGGCTTAACAATTCCATCAAGTAAGTATTAGATTGGTTGTAACAGATTTAAGTTTTATATTAAGCTCTACCATTGAAGGGGCATATCAAAGCGTGAATGAATATTTAAAACGAATTTACATTTTAAAATAATTGTGAAAAGACTGAAACAATTTATTTCTGGCATTTCTCTTTTTTGTGTTTCCGAACATGACATCATTCAGTTTAACTTCCATTGTGTCTATTTCATCTATTCATGAATATAAAAACAATAAAGTTTGAATCATTTTTTGAATTCTTATTTTTAATTACATTTTTACACGATGATTTTTTATCCGGATTTCCCAAAAACGATTGATTATTTTCTAAAAACGCGTAGGTTCTAATGTTTCGAAATTCGGGACCCCAAACGTAATGACCTTAATCTTATAGTCACTTCACAATATTTCACAATCTCAGTTGGCTCAAAATACCCGAAGCACACGTTCATCGAATACTTTATTTATAAATGTATTTTTATATTAATATCAATTCAATTATTGCAATCAATCTAAATATAAAAATTGAAAAACAAAATGGTTTCAAGACACGATTCAAAGGTCAGCGTCAATACAAGTTTCTTAGTAAAAAAAATTTCGTGCATCAGGTAAATAATATTATAATGTGTCATTTCAGATAATAATTATACTGTGCGTAATAGTTATTTGCCTTCAAGGGAATCTGGAAGCTTCACCAAGAAGGTCAAGTCATCACAGACAATCGTCAGGAAAAGGTTTCTTCGAAAGTTTATCTGATAGTATAATAGCCGGAGGTAGTAATTTTCTAGATATTGTTTTTAATAGACACACGGAAGAGGAGCCCCATGAAGATGCAATGAGAATTTTGGAAGAAAATATTGAGCTGCCGAATCGGTCTTCATATCCAGTTAGTGACGACGATTATGACTATGAAACAAATTCCAATAATTTCAAGAATGAAATAAAATCTAAATATCAACATACAACTGAAGCATCAGACTCTATTGACACCACTACTCTTGACTACGAAACGGTAAAGAAACAATTTTTAATGCACTAATATTTAAGCTAAAAACCACCTGCTTGTTTTTTAACACGTCTAAATCTGTTGAACAATAATAATAATACCTTGGACATCCCACACAGCGACATCTAGTCCCGAACTAAGTAGAGCTTGTATTATGGGTACTAGACAACTATTATACACACTTAATTTTTTTTAATAATATATACGAGTACAGATATAAATATTTTACACGCAGACACGAAACAAATATAAATGTTCATGCACACAAATATTTGTCCCAAGCGGGAATCGAACCCACGCCCTTTGATTCTGCAGTTAGGGTCTCTAGCCTCCAGACTATTTGGTCAGTCTGTAAACTTTCGGTTCGATTTTTTATTCATATACGGGAATAGTATACAAGGTGTATACAGGTATAGCATACAGAAATAAAATACCTTGACATAATAATTTTCAAAAAAAAAAACTTACCAGGTAATAACAATTACAACAATTATATATCTATAACTATAATAAATATGGAACACAATTTAAAGTGTCTGAGTGAGTAGGCACCGACTTCATTAACTATATGCCGCCTGTTAATGCTCCTTTCTTTAAAGTGAAAATTTTATTTTTAACTTTTTAGTTTATGTTTTTGAAGTCGGTTTTTATTATTTTTTTTTTAAATTATTTTATTTTACAATTTTTAGTTGAACGCATCTGTAACTTATTTGTATTTAGTATTAATGGGGCTTCTAAACGCGCTACTCAAATGAGACAGCAGCGCCGCGATTACGCAACTTTAATTCAGTGTCAAATTGAGGCATCAGCATGCCTAGTAGGTAGTGGTATTCCTATATAACCCTTCAATTTTAATTAAGTATTATTTTTATGAGAACTGAACATTTTGGCATATTGAACCGTATGACGTAAGCCCAACAAAAGGTAACTGCTGTAAATCGTTAAGGAGTTCCTTCGACTATGTATGGTCTCCATCATCAGACCTGTTATGGTACTTATAACCCGTATGGGTGCAAAGTTCTCATTAATAGAAATGAATTAAGTCCAAACACCAAGTAATTGCTGTAAATCGTTGAGGAGTTCCCTCGATTGTGTATGGTCTACATCATCAGACCTGTAATAGCACTTATAATCCATATGGGTGCAAAGATCTCATCAATAGAAATGAATCAAGTCCAAACACCAAGTAATTGCTGTAAATCGTTGAGGAGTTCCCTCGATTGTGTATGGTCTACATCATCAGACCTGTAATAGCACTTATAATCCATATGGGTGCAAAGGTCTCATCAATAGAAATGAATCAAGTCCAAACACCAGGTAATTGCTATAAATCGTTGAGGAGTTCCCTCGACTGTCTTTCAGCTCCATCATCAGATCGACTTCCGACCTTCATCAATTAGTACTAGTAGTAGTACTTTATCAAAATACTTAAAATACGATACTTCAAAATACCATTTTCGAAGGTTGCACTCGATTTCTCTGGGATGCCATCATCAGATCCTGATTTCCTTATCATGGTACTACTCCGGAGATATCTCCCTTTCACAAAAAAAATATCATCCAATTCGGTTCATAAACAACGAAGTTATGCCTGAACACACATAAAAAAAAACATATATACGGTCGAATTGAGTAACCTCCTTCTTTTTTGAAGTCGTTTAAAAAATAAACGAAATCTTGAAATGTCGTAATACCTGTTTAGTAATTTTGAAATGATTTGCATCCTTTATGACGTCAGACACCGCAAAGTACCTATTCATTATGTTATATAATAACAAAGTATAGGAAGGATACTTAGATAAGACAGGTAATCTATGTCAAATAGTACCTGTCTGTTATTAAGTAAGAAAATTTTGTTTTTTTTTTTTTTACATCCGTAGCGCTGCGGTACCACATCATTCCATCTTTGTGTAGTCTGTCAGTATGTCCATATGTCTCAGGCATCTTACTGGAAGACGCAATAGTCTTGATATTGATATGATAATGATAGACTGATTTAATAACCGAACAATATTTTGGGATGATAGGTGTGTAATTTAATTGTGTTAAAATCTTGAAATAATAATTATAGGTTACATAATTGACACTACATATAAAGTGAGAGGTGAAAACAAATTTACGTAGGTACTCTTAAGAGTGGGAAAAATGGGTTAGTTTTACAAAAATAAAAATTTGTTTATTTTATTTTGATACATACACGTTTTTTTTTTAATGTAAGGCTTGAAAGCTAGTATCGTACATCAAACTGGTTTATCAGATTTAAAACACATTCGGTATAGTACTAGCGGCCCACCCTGACTTCGCCCCTATTGAACAATTATCAGCTATCTTAAATTATGTATATACAGCCTTGTCCATTTGGAGCGGTTCCGAAGAATACTCTTCGCATACACACAAACAAAATTCGTGATTTCTCTATATAATAGTATATACAGAGATAGACATGGTATCAAACAATAACACAACGTTGTCATTCCCTGAGATAAGTTTACATGTTTTCTAATACTTTATACAAGGAGAGATTTTAGTAACCGGCCTAAATTTTTCTAGGTGTTAGGTATCACCAATAGACCTCATTGCTTAAATAAAAAATATGGGGTACATTTTCAAAATAAATTATTTTATCTGCAGTGTTATTTTATAACGTTTGGTTGCCTTCGTAACGCTATAGTAAACGTACGCGCGCGAGGCCTTAAAACGTAATGGGGCGGCGGGCATGAATGGTGACTAGAGTTTATGGTTTTTTCGGGAAAGGTTTGTGTTGTCATATCTCAATATTTTTCTATAGAACGATACTCAAACGAAACAAGACGGCTATCGGTTTTCCACCAAAGATCATTATATTAAAATTTGGCTGGTCATTAAAACCTCAGCCTGTATTATATTTTATCAGCTAAAAATTTGTAAAATACAAATCGCTCGTTTCCGCGCTTACATATAAAGTGTGCTCCAGACCGTAAATAATGAATATAGATATTGATATTTCGAATGCTATGTTAACGAATTTTGTATTTCAAACGTTCGTAGAAAATGCTTTTTGAGTACAATCGCAATATTTCGTCATTATATTTGTTTCATCATTTCTTTAAGACATAAACGTACAAATTGACTAGAAGCACTCTTCGGCGCGTACTGTCTAACCACTCTTCTTTTAGCTAGCTGGTGTATCTTTGGCAAGTTACAGTCCGATTTCAGTCCGCGAGGTCACCATGCGCCAAATTGCGTTTGACAGTTTCGATACGACTGTGAAGTGACATTTGTGACTCTATTAAAACCAAACGCTGCTATCAAATTTATTTAATCTATGTTTAAGAAGATTATTTACTGATTCGTGAATTATATTCACGACATTTTTGTAAGTTGGCTCTTGCGAGCGGTTTAAATGACAGAAACGTATTTTTACTCAAATCTCTAAAAACAAAATGTTTCTTTATAATCTTTGAAGTATTCATCACCTAACTAAATTGTATAATCAAACTGTATTTGTGCAATTGAAATATAGAATGATATTGACAAGATCCGAACGATCTGAAATTATCATCAAAATCGATTAAAAAAAAACAGAATTACTAATACCCAACGGGTTTGATTCGAAATCCCGAACGTCCAAAATCCCGAATATAACGAAATCCCGAATGTTCATATTCCCGAAAGTTGATAATCCCGAAAATCATCACAAAATAAGCATTACTGAAACTGAAATATTTTTTTATTGAAATATTTTAAAATATTTTTATCCGGAGTAGCCGGAGAGCGTGCATGAGAAAAGTGATGAGTGTCGATGAGGCGAAAGAGGTATGCCAGGATCACAATAAGTGGAAATCTGTAGTCTCTGCCTACCTCAATGGGAAGCAGGCGTGAGTTTATGTATGTAAATACTTTTAACACCCTTTTATTTGCTTCACCGTGGCTTCACATGGATATGTCACCGAAATATATATACATTATGTACAATATATCTCGGTGATGTATGTACTAGGGTAGGTTGATAACTGCTTAGCCTAACAATGTAATACCTATGTTATGGTTTTAAAAACCATTTTAATTTTTCGACATAGTAAACCTTTAAGCTCTCTGCACTAAGTCCAACGATCTTCTAAAGTTTCAATGCCCCTTCTAAAATGGCTTTTGTCGAGCCCCGGAAAAAAGTGGTCTACAGCAGCTTTGACATTATCTCCGTTCCCAAATCTCTGCCCACCTAAAAATTTATTTAAGCATGGGAACAAATGAAAGTCGGACGGTGACAAAACAGGCGAATAATGTGGATGAGAAAGCAAATCATAGGGCAGTTGGCAGTTGTTTGATTTTCGCCATGGCGACCTGGTCAATAAATACTAAGCAAACGCGGCACCCACAGATATTTTTTTCATACCCAATTCTTCACTTAAAATGTGATATACCCGTTCCTTAGAAATACCTACTGCGTCAGCTATCTCTGATAATTTTAAACGTAGGTCTGCTAAAACCATGTCATGTACTAAAATTCCCGAAATGGTATTTAAAGTAAATACCATTTCGGGAATTTTAACACTTTTTGGACGCCCAGGTCGGTGTTCATCTGAAACGCTTTTACGCCCTCGTTTAAATTTAGCTACCCAGTTTATCACTGTTGCATATAATGGTGCACTAGTATGACCTAAAATCCGTTACTACGCTTTTCTAAATGAAATTAAAAAAAACTACTGGCTTATCTGGCTGGTAATTTTATATGTGGCCAGTTACAAAACCAATTTACAGTATAACATTTTTTTTTTAATTTATCGTACTTATAATTTCATCCATTTTTAATTGTAACCACCATACTAAATTTACAAAGCACTTGATAAAACAAGTACTTGATAATATTTGTTTTACTGGCGTGGAGAATTTTCGGTATTTTGGATTTTTAGATTTGTGAACATTCGGTATAATTAATTCAGGATTTTAAATTTTTTTTGATTTCGTATAAAACTTTCCCCAAAAATATCTTCCATGTACATACATCATTTCGCTGCAGTGTTAAAATAGCTATAGAGTTATTTGAATAATTCGACATAATATTAAATGACAGACATTGAGCCAAATTGAATTGCGAACCGCTAGTGTACTAAGAAAGTGTTTAGTGAGTATTTAATGTTTATTTTATATTTTTTACAGACCACTTACGTGGAAGGCCGAGTAGATGCAAATGTTCTGGCTTCACTTCTTGGTGGTGGTTAATCGCAAGAAATCGAGCACATAGTTTCAGTGAATAATTATAAGAAGTATAATAAAACGTACCTTTTTATCACTATGTCTTTTACTAAAGATCCTTATTCTATTCTTTTAGAGAAAAGGTGTTATAATTAAAGCTATTGGTCATTTTGGTTAATAAAAAGACTTGTTTAATTTTATTTGGACTCACACCAGTCGCCCTAATAAGAGTTTAAAAAATCATTTTTCGGTGCATACCTAGACCCAAAAAAACCTATACTCGTGCTAACAAATGAATTGAAGTATTCCTTGTTTCAGTTTACTTTTAATTTATAATAGGTATATAATAGACCAGTCTACAATCTATACTAATATTAAAAAGCTGAAGAGTTTGTTTGTTTGTTTGTTTGTTTGTTTGTTTGAACGCGCTAATCTCAAGAACTACTGGTTCGAATTGAAATTGTTTTATTGTGTTGGATAATTCATTTATTGAGAAAGGCTATAGGCTATTATTATATCAGCTACGACCAATAGGAGGGGAGCACCAACGAAAAATGTTGCAAAAACGGGATAAAAATATTCTTTTTGAGAGCTTCCGTTGCGCGTGCTGCGTAAACGGTTGATGTTAAGCAAAAATCATGTATGACGGGATTGTTCCCCTTTGAAAGTTCTAACCAAAAGTCTGCGACAGCATATGTGTATCTTTTAAGGTTGGCTTACTATAACCTTTTTTATGGCAATTAAATTTATTCTAACATAAACGCACTATTTGCGAAGGTGTTTCTTAAAAATGATATGAATCCTTATCAAATTAAAAACATTAGTTACGTAGAAATGGAGCTAGGATACTAGGAGTGGTATAGTAGGAAAGGGGAGGGGAAGGAGAACGCGATGGGGAACGTTTTCGTAGTCCACCCGGGCGGATCCGGGCACGGCCGCTAATCATAAATAAGTAACGACGTGTTTCAGAGTTTTTTTTTCCGATTTTAAGGGGGAGGTGGGAGTCGAAAGTTTGTATGACAGTAACAAAAATTTATATCAGCAAAAAGTACACAGAAACCATCTCAAATGTTAATAATAGCTCACTTTAACAGTAATGTGTAGTCTGCGCAGGCGAAGCTGCGGGCGATCGCTAGTCCTCTGATATAGGTGTTCTAAATCTGATGGGGGCTGACGCATTTGAGTTCATCATCATCCAAGTGTGGGGCCTGGGCCAACTCTGTTCTTTTGTAATGAGTTTTTGTACAATAAAACATTTTTAATTTTCATTCTTAATTTTTTTTTAATCATCAAATGTTGAATCCTCAGTTCCATTCCGTTTCATTCCATCAATCAGTCCTTTTTATACCCCACTGCACTACGGGTTTAAGCCTCTCCTCATGATGAGGGGCTTGGAGCATAAATCCACTACGCTACTCCAATACGGGTTGGCGAATTGTAACGACCGTCATCTATTGACAGCAACCGAGACCGACTGCTTAACGTGCTCTCCGAGGCACGGAGTCAGTGATAGTTAATGTTCATAATTCAGAAAAAGTTCATTGGTATACGCCGGATTCGAACCACCGCCACATGGCCTGATAGATTTGAAACAGGTTCTCTGCGCTCGGGCTATCACGACACTGAATCCTCAGTGCACTTGCCTAAATTTAAATATACTAAAGCGTGTAGTGTATTTTCAAACGAATTTGCCTCAAAAATTCGTAACTGAAATCCTTTTTCCATTCCCACTTCGTTACACAAACGGTTCCAAGACGGTCAAAATTGTAATATTGTTCACTTACACTAAATTTTTTCGTGATGGCTAGGAGGCCAACGGGGCTCATTACAAAATCCAGAATTATTGAACTCTGCCCAAAAAATTATTTTTAAATTAACTGTTTTTATAATATAGTGAGGAGAAAGTATGGTTGTGCATTTGCATAAAGTATGATGCAGTATATGGCAAAGTGTCTACTATTAATACATACAGTAAATTAAACGTTACTCTTGTATCTTCAAACAAAACAGGGCGAGGCAAACGAACGGGTCCCTGCAAAAACGTACCATAAATGTTAAAGACAGCAAAAATTACTTAAAATAAATTTTATTTTATATCGAAAGATAAAAAACTGTGCATTAATGGAATTCAAAAAAGTCACTTCCTGAGCCAGGATTCGAACCGAAATAAAAAAAAAAACTAGATATTTGCGATAAACTGTTTTCTGTCACCTTTGTTCTTGAATGTTTGCACTATATTGATGTTGACTTTTTAAAAATTTTTAAAACACCCAAAAAAACGTATATACATAACCTCAGGTCCATAACCATACTTACTTCTCAGACCTTTCTCCAACAGATTACAACTTTTTTCGGAATTTGGATAATTTCTAGCAAGGAAAAAATTCGATTCTGATGAGGCAGTCCAAACCACCTTCAAAGATTTCATTAATTTTCGTTCCCACATTTTTTTTAAGTAAAAGAATCAATAAACTACCCATAAGACGGTGAAAGTGCATAAATTACAATGGTATATTCTTTCACTGATTAAATACATAACTTCACTTTTTTTTGTCTTTTTACTTTTTCTCTATAAAACGCCATTTTTGTAAGGAACTATTCATTTTATTTGATTAGCTATACCTACAGCTTAAAAAGTATATAATTGTATTAACTATATTAAAGTAATTTATAATAACCACTTACAAATACGTGCAGTGAAGATTGTATTGCGTTCCTGAATATGCTTGACTAATTTAGATTGATGAATTATGGCTCACGGTCGCGACCATGTCACGACAGTAAACGGAAGGCAAAAAGAGTAACAAAACAATAATTAAGGAATACAACAAGTCAAAAATAAGGTTCGGTATAAACTGCTGTACCTAATATTACGTAATTTATTTTTATATTAGTTAGATATGTCTACTATAATATACCTACTTTAATTAATTCAATTTAAACTTTTAAAGACCGCCCAATAACAAGTTTATTTTTTCTTTTTCTTTTTTATCCTCTATAACAATACAATTGAAAGGTTCCAAAAACACAATACACAAATAAATAAATAAACAATATAAATAAACACTTAACCGATTTTCACCGGACATTCCGTCGTTTTTACGTTTTAAACTTCGGGTCCCTAAAATCTAATGATCTCAGAAACACTTCTCGGAGTTAAAATTTAACAGTCAACTCTAGAACATTAACCGAAACAAACGTTCGAACGATATGTAATACATATCAAGTTATTTATTATTTGTTATTAATTTCACCAAAATATTTTAGTATCATATCAAAATGTTTCCACAGCACAAATTTAAGGTAAGCCGAGGCAAGGAGCAGTGGGGGCCTAAGGGGTATCAGGTTTTCCAAGATTTATCGGCGTGCCTGGTCGGACGCTTTGAGATAGTTCTCTGCCTCGGGTGACGGAAAGGCTGGCACTTACCTCGGGCAACGCATAAGCTTTGCCATACAGCGAGGTAATGCCGCCAGCTTTTTGGGCACTCTGCCAAACGGCACTCATTCAGATGCTTTTTTATTTATAGGTATTTTTAATTTTTACGTAGATTTTATTATTCTGTAGTTTTTGTTTTTAATTGATTTAGATTTCTAATTAAATATATATATATGTATATATCATTAAGGAAAAAAGTAAAAATTATATAATTTCTTGCGATAAATAAATATCATTAATCTAAAATTTCAGCTAATAATCACACTGGCCGTGATAATTGCTTGCCTTAAAAATAAATCTGAAACCGAAGCACAAAGATTATTTTGGCACAAAAATGATAATTCACTGGCAGGAAATTATGTTTTTGAAGAAAATTCACCTGAAGCAATAAGAACTAGATCTACCAGGGTTCTTAATGATATATTGAACAGAAAAACGAACAATGAACTTAGAAAAGATTCACCGGATCTTTTGAAAAATTTTCCGAAGCTTACTGACCTGCCGAATTTTACATTATCACCGCCTTCAGTTAAAGTTGATGTTGATAAAAATGCAATTGCTCTCAACAATAAAAAGAAACAAAATTGTCAGTATACGTACGCAACTGAAGCATCATACACTGTTGACAGCACTACTGTCGACTATGAAACGGTAAGATAACTAAGAATATGTATTTAACATATTTTTTATTTACTTACTGGTTAAATGGTTGAAGACCAACCAAACCAAACCAACCAAAGGTCGCGGGTCCGATTCCCGCCCGGGACAAATATTTATGTGCATAAAGATGTCTGTTCAGTGTCTAGATGTAAAATATCTATATACGCATTACGATAAAAATAATTTAAAAAATATCATTATCAGTTATCTAGTATACATATATAGGCTCTGCCTGTTTTGGGACTAGGTGACAGTGTGTGTTATGTCCCAGATAATATAATTCTTCTCAATTTTTTACTTTAAATTCATCACTGAATCACATTTACGAGATACGACTGCCACAGTGCGTAGGTATGTTTCCTATGAATTCGAATTAGTCACATGAACAAAGAGAATGAACATTACTAATGAATGGGTAATAATTACCATTCTTGTATTTTTTACTTGCTCCTAATGCGAATAGTTCATATTTTAAATAATGTACCGAAATTAGGATGTGTTTCAACTATTACTAATGTGCGCTAATACGTTTATTTAGTACAAGCTTATACACAATAAATAAAAGTTTATAAATTTTGAAATAAAAATTAAATTAAAAATTTAAAAAACCCCCGACTTTACTAACCTTTATAAAGTGTGAAATAATACAAGTTTGTTCATTGCCTAATGATTTTTGATCCTTAGAAGCGTCAAAGACCGCTAATTATTAGGTTTTTTAAGTTTACTTAGAGGTCCCCGATGCTTTCAAGGATGAAAAATCATTAGGCAATGAACAAACTTGTATTATTTCACACTTTTTAAAGGTTAGTTTTTTTTGTGTGTCGGGGGGTTTTTCAAATTTATAATTTAATTTTTATTTCAAAATTTTTAAACTTTTATTTAGTTTAACTTATTCATACATGATCAGACAAAGAAATATTTTTCTAGTTTTTAGTTTTCATTTCGTTAGTTAATATTCCTTATTCCCTTTCAATATAGTGAACATTATGCTACTAGTCAAGACCCTTCATTTGGTACCCATATTGATGGAGTAGCAAAAAATATGATATCCGCCATTTTGTGACAGCGGCCATCTTGAACTTATTTTCATCAAACATAGCTAAGAACACTCCCAAGTGATTCACCTTTCCTATAAAAAAATCCGCAACCAAATCGGTTCATCCGTTTGGGAGTTACGATCCACGGACAGATACACAGAGCCACAGACAGACAGATACACACACACACGTCAAATTTATAACACCCCTTTTTTTTCGCCGGGGGATAATAAACACATTGCAGTAATGGAAAAGCTATAAAAATTCATATAAATTAGTGAACACAAAGATGAAAATTTTAATTTAAAATAGGCCGGGGAAATTCATTTCGTAATTAGTATGTCTAAATTAGTAGTCAAATTTCTTTAATTTTACTTTTTGTAGTTTTTTATTTTAAAATTACTGAAAGTTGACATTTTTAGGAAAAATAAAGAAAAACTAGTTGCCGTCATTGTTACGTCGTTTTTTAGTCTAAGGGTTCGAATGAAAGTGTCAAAATAATTCGCTACAACATGAAATTTTATTACAAAAAAATGCATAGTTACGATATTGTTAGGGAACTGAATATTAATCACAAAACGGTGTTGAGTCTTTTGCAAAAGCCAGAGTATAAGAAAAAGCTCTGTTAAAATTATCCAAAGTACATCATTTTTTAATATATTGATCAAGTGATGATAAGCGGACCATTTACTGTTAGAAATGTTGTAGTCACAGCACGGACAAGCTCCGCAAACAGTGACTCAACCTGACTTCGTACGAAACAATGTGATATGTAGCATATGACGGGATTGAAAAGGTATCATTCGTTATGAGCTTTTACCTAATGAGATCAAAGGAAGCAATTGAGACGAAAAGCCATGAGCTGTTAAACAACTTTTTCCATAATAATGCTGAATCACAGATACGATATTTATAGCCAGTCAGCGAAAATTGGGAGACCTTGGTTGGGAAGTGTTGATTTTTCCCCTCGGAATTCAATCTGTTTCGGTCATTTCAGAACTGTAATGTTTACCTACAAGGTAGCAAAGATGTTATCAATCAAAACGACACATGTGTATTATGAATAAAATATTTTATTTTTATAAGTATAATTTGAGTTTACATTTTTGTACTTTAAATAAAATATACGAAGAAACTTTCCCTTTGATGTAGGTATAATAATATGTTATTGGTAGTATAATTGTTTTCGAACAAAAATTAATTATTTACTTAGTATGTGTTTTTATCATATTTTTTCGTTTTACGCTCGCTTTACGAACTGCTTCCCTGGCATGGTGAAACTTCATTTTTCTTCATGGTTAAACCCTTATTTTGTACATTGTATTACTAGGTACCTAGTATAAATTTACGCTTTCCTTTCTTTACTGAGCTTATTTTTTTCACAATCGATATTAAAAGTTAAGTGTTCACTGTAATAAAATAAGTAATAAAAATTGTCTCTATCTATCAATGCACTCATGTTATTACTTTTCGGATTAGCCAGAGCGGATCGAGCGCCTTTTACGAGTAAATAACTAACGAAATAAAAATGAAATATATTTATACAATAATTCTTAAATTACTTAATAATAACGATTAATGGTTTAGTTCCATTTACCGTCACGGTCGTTTTTTTATATTGTATGGTGGCACGGAACCCTTCGTGTGCGAGTCTGATTCGCACTTGGCCGGTTTTATTCTTTTCATTTACTTGACGTGACGCTGCCACAAACGCAATGCTATTAATACAATTTTGCTATTAAGAAAATTAGATAATATAATATTGTGTACATAGTATATCAGACATATTGTATAAGACATATCGTAACAAAGTTGACGACCGCTTAGCCTAGTGGGTAGCGACCCTGCCCACGAAGCTCGAGGTCTCGGGTTCGAATCCCAGGTCGGGTCAGTATTTATATGATGAATATTAATACTGGTACCGGGTCTTGGTTGTTATATGTATGTGCTGTCTTCGGTTGGTACCCAAAACACAAGCTAATGCTTAGTTTGGGGCTTAGACATTATTGTGATGTATACGTATGCTATGTTAAGTTATTTTATTACTGTATTATTTTTGTAGACCACTTTAACCGAAGATGATGATGGTATTTCAATCCGCATAGGGGAGCCGTCAGCTGTCGTGGCATCGCTTCTTGGATAATTCACAAGCCAAAAAAATTGGTGTAACAGGTTTTAAATAATGTGTATATGTTTTGATAATTTCTTTTGTTCTATATATTTATGGTTACTACTGATTAACTATAAGCATGTATATACAATCGTTTTATTGTAATAAAAAAGTTTCAGAATTTATTCATAGAATCATATGATGATAACCAGTTAATTGCGGTTCGGACTCACGTGGAATGGGATCCATACTACCAACCATCGCATAAATTTTGATTTAAATTATGACCAAAAGAAACTTGGATCCGTCCTACTCGTATAAGTAAAGCGATAGACCAATCGTACTTGTCAGTGTCAGTGAAATCTCAGTTTTCTCAGTTTAATCACACTATTATAAGCACGGAGAATTGAGATTTAAACAATGTATACAGTAATATTTGACGTAATCGATGACGACCGCTTAGTCTAATGGGTAGCGACCCTGCCTACAGAGCTGGAGGTCCCAGGTTCGAATCAGTATTTATATGATGAATATCGATACTGGTACCGGGTCTTGGTTGTTATATGTACGTGGTGTCTTCGCTTGGTACCCAAAACACAAGCTAATTCATAGTTTGGGGCCTAGACGTTGTTGTCATGTGTACGTTATTTATGTAGTCGTTACAGAGTCGTGATAGCCTAGAGCGCAACGAACCTGTCTCAGATTTATAAGGCATAGGGCCATGGCTCGAATCCGGGCGTGTACCAATGAGTTTTTCTGACTTAAGTACATAACTATCGCTGACTGTACCTGGGAGAGAACGCTAAGCAATCGGTCCCGGGCGCTGTCAATAGATGGCGGTCGTTACAACCCCCAACCCGCATTGGAGCATCGTGGTGGATTTAAGCTTCGAGCCCCCCTCACCCCGGGGGAGGCCTTGCCCCTGTAATGAAGTAAAAATGGGCTGATGAAGATGTAGTCGTTATTGTAATAAGACTATACGCACAAAAGTACGAATTGATTAGAAGCACTCTTTTGCGCTTACCGTCTAACCACTTTTTCCCGTTAGCTGGTGTATTTTTGGCAAGTTTCCGTCCGGTTTCAGTGGGCAAGGTCCCCGCGCGCCAGCCTTCACCCCCGCGACAGTTTCGATACTATGAAGTTACGTTTCTGACTCAATTAAAACCAAACGCTGCTGCCAACTTTATTTACTCTATGGGTATGAGTTATTATTTTTTAAGTTAAAATAAGCTCTGGCAGAATATATCAGCAATGTTGTAGTGACTGTAAACACTCCAACATTTTTCAGTGATACCAGTTGTTTTTTAGCATTTTTTTCTGTAATTTTTCCAATGCTCTGTGATTCTTTGTACATAATTTGGAAATAAATATTTAATCCTATTTCTCTTTTGCTTTATTGTATTGTCTACGCAGACAATATTGTGTGTAAAGTTTGAAACGTAGTGTGAAAAAGCCGTTGTGTCGTGTAAATAATATAACAACAAAAAAAACTACAATCTAAACCGAGTAGGACTCGCGTAAAAGTTATTGTTATAAATATATCTACATATAACGTCTCTATATATTATTGTTTCGTGAAGCCCTTCCCAAGTATGATTATGTGCTTTCTGAGACTCACTCCTGATTAAATTGTAGATATGTTTTTAGATATGTTGTAACCCTTCCAGTATTAAAAATGTAATTAAACTAAATTATTATATAAAAAACTACCTTTGAGTGTAATAAGTACCTATGTGCTTTTAACATTTGTGTTGAAGCCGTAATAATATAAACGTGGTTCACGCAGCCACATTGGCAGTGGTCGCTAGTAAAATATAATTCATTTTTAAATTTAGCAACTTAAATTATGTAAAAATTTCAAAAAACACATAATTATTCAAACAACTACAAGTATAAGGATTTAAAAACGAGAACCGGTCTCTTTGGAGGTCACATTTAATAGCTAGCTAAGGGTTCCGTATCCGTTTCCGTTTTATTGCAAGAGATTTTCAAGAGACAATATGAAATATGTTTTATATTAAAACCACGTTTGCCAATCTTCACGGGAAAGAAGTTTTTACGTTCAGATGAAATAAAACAAGACAACTGTCATGAAAGGCATTGTTGAATGTCAAATTTGACTTTCATTCGACCTCCCCGCACATAATTCAGCTTCCTCCTTAGGCCGCGGCGCTCGTTAACGATATAGCTCTGTCCGTGGTTTGAATTTTTACAAAATTGAAAGAGTCATATAAGTATTACGTAAGAATATTACTTGTTTTCCCTTTTCAGTTGATAATTTTTTATTTTTCAGTTGAAGGGTTTTTTCCAGTAATTGATTGAGAACTACAAATGAAGGCCATCCATATAGGTACCTAGTTATTGCTGATTTTGGTTCATCGTTTGAGTCACAAATTATTTCTTTAGAGTGTGATTTTTATTTAGATGTACTTACATATAAAGTGTACATAAAATCACATGTAATCATCTAATAGGTATTTATTTGACTGCGCTGTCTCTACTGGTCTAAAATATGAATTTTTTTGTAGTTTTTCTGCTAGATACTTTGTTTATTACTAATAATAACCTTGTTTATTTTTAATTGTTTAAATAAGTTAAATATTAAGTCTCATTAAGATTGATTGATTTTTATAAATTAATTATGTTCAGTTTTAAATATTTGCTTAAGTTAAATAAATTATTATTAAGTATATAACCCAAGCTAATAATTTTGCTATAATATCTTTAAATTTATAGCTGTAGTTATGAACCGATGGTGTAACTTTCATAAATAAATATATTATAATATAATAATGCCTCGGACATCCCACACGGCGTCATCTAGTTCCAAACTAAGCAAAGCTTGTACTATGGATACCAGACAACTGAAATAAATACTTAAATATTCTTTATAATATTTACATGTATAGACATATTTATATAAATATAAATGCAATAACAGACCGGGAGCCGGTGACCGTGACTTCAATCACGTACTTGTGGTCAGTTAGCTGGATATAAGTATGTTAAGACGGGGCGCCGCCCTGGCGTGTATTTAAAACATCAGTTTACAATATTTTAGGTTTCTGCATGTCAGCAGCGAAGTGACAATACATTAAAACACAAGTCTAAACAATTTCCTAAAAACTGGTAAAACTGTTACTTGTCTTTGCTGTTTCTGTAACAACTAGCTATATGCAAAATATTAACAATTGTAAAACCACATTTATTTATTACATAATAAAAATGTGCTACGCCTTAACGCTTTCATATCCAGGTGATTGACTGCAAGTACCTGAATGAGTTCTATAAGTACTGTCATCATACGCCAAAAATTTGGAATTTCTGAATTTTTAAAATGTGCGTTATTGATAAATTTTATTATTAAAAGCAATATTATATTACTTATATTACTCTCATACGAAAACTTTTACCAATATTGAAACTATCATCTAACTCGTCGAAGTTTTTTTTTAATCAGGACAAAAAAGTAAGTGTTCCTGATTTTCTTTTTCTTTTTTTAATACAGCTTCTCAGTTGTGTATTTCCGAATATATGAACGGTTTTATTTTTTGAATCTCGAAACCCTAAATAAATACTTCTGATGATATAAATACTTCACAAACTCAATATTTTAGTCAACTGGAAAACGACAGCCAGCGCACGCATACCTATGTGATTAAGTGTGCATCTTTATACAGGTCCTTACATTTCATATTGTTGAATATAACAATAAAAATCAAATCAAAGATATTAAATACAATGATTTCACGAAACTATTCAAAGGTAAGGTTTTATACTATTTTCGTATTGAAAATAATATACTTGTAAAATTATATCATAATATTTTATTGTGTTCATTCAGATAATTATTATAGTTGGCGTAATGATTATTTACTACCAAGGCATTACAGAAGCCAAAAAGCAAGAATCACCTGAGAATGTCAGCAAAGAAAAAGAAACAGAAACTGAAGATTTGTCTATGGAAAATGAACCGGAAGGCGATGTTGAAAGTACTACTACAGTAGATGACGAGATGGTAAATTAACCTTTAATTGTTGATATATAAAATTCAACACAACAGTTCAGCACAACAGTAGGTAGTTTAAGAAAAATAGCAATTCAAAGTTTGGACTTTTTTTTCTTTCCCACTATGTTCTTTAAGTGCTGTTGAGAAGGTATATTTTAGACCTGAGAACTTTTTGATCCGATTTTTATGTAAAAATATTTTTTATCTATTATACAAATGTATATGAAAATTCATTCTACCCAAATCCGACACGCTAACTAGTGAAAAAATAAACTGCATTCAAACTTGGTATACACATACGGATTTCCTGCCGAAGCAGCTTGCAGACCGTATACGTTTTCATCCGTGAAAAATAAATGAAATGAGACAAAACTTTATTGATTAAGAAATATAGCTAGAACTATGCAGTTTTAGTTAAAACAAAATTATATCGACAGCCTCTTCTTTCACGCTTAAATTATGCACCTGTCCGCTCGCGACTTTGTCCACTTGTGATGATGGTGTGATTTTCATATAGTGAACGAATTTACATATTGAATGGAGAAGTCGAGGAGCTTTTTGAACTTTATTTATCGTATTATAACAACTTAGAAAAGTAACCATTTAAGCCAATCATATTATTATACTCGTAAGTATAAGATAAGAGTCGGGTAAAGTAGCTGATTTCTAAATAAACGCAACTAAGTCAAAAGAGCTCCAAACTATACCGACCGCAACGTGACTGCGTTATCTTAATATATATTATCGTATTCACATAATCTATAGGTTATTATTTTCAATGTACAGTACATGCCATTTAGTAGATGTGGGGGTTTGAAATGTGATACGAATCCGACTGCATCGGTTCTATGAAATCATGTTACTGCGACGTGTTTGTGACTAACTCGCGGCCGCATATACATATATATGTAACTATAGCTATATTATTTTCTACAGGACACTTCAACCGGTGACGACGATGGCACATCACATAAAAAAAAAATGGGCGTTCCACTAGGTGCTCTGCCTTCTCTTCTTGGTCGATAAATGCACAAAGTTTAATAGTTCCGTATATTTGTAAAGAAAATTTAATAAAACATAAGTTTAAAATCGTGACTTTAATGTGTTGAAAACTGTTCTTTTATGAAGACAAATGTCTTTCATTTCCTTCGAAACTTCATGAGCCTTACAAAATATATAACGTAGTTATTGTGACATTTCTAACATACGATGACCTGGATGCGCTGATTAATTGTGGCAACCAGTGGCAACATGGGAGTTGTAGTAATCCATATAATATGTAACAAAATAATAATAATAAATCTTTCTATTATGAACAATAACAGAAATACTTAGCACATACATAACATACACTAACTCTCCGCCCGTGGCTACGTTCGCCTGGTTTTCACATTAGTGTTATTTAGACTCTAAAATTTCAATTAAACGAAATTTCGTCCAATAACTGGTTGGTATTATTAATAGTTGTATTATTTAGGCTTTAGCTTAGCTTTAAATATAATTTTGCATGCAAGAGACGCAGATAAAATTTTAGAAACTCATAATTTCTTTATTCTTAAACCGAATGTAATTTTTTCTGTAAATTTTGTTATCGAATAAAGTTCATTTTAAAAATTTTTCATAAATATAATATAGGTATTTAATAGTAGTCAAGTACAGTTACAATAAAACTTTATGGCGGATACGAACGTAGGCACAAGTCACGTCGTATTAACCAGTTTTAGCTGTAGCGGGACGCAGTGGAGCGAGGGGTATATGACTGTACCTGCGCAAGTACGCTTTAAGCGTTGTATTTCGATCCGCCATAAAGATTGACGAGAACTATACCGTATTATGATTGAGTGTTATCTTGTATCTATATCTATGTTATTGAGCTCGGAAACACGTGGAAGTTTTGGGACTGCAAAGAAACCGTTTGCCAAATTGTTTTTTTATTGTATTAATTACATGTTCATAAAATATATTTTTTTACGATAAAGAAATTTTGTTGTTTTATTTTGAGTTTCATCCTCTTGAAAAAAAAATAATGATGTGAAATAATAGTAGGAGTTAATAGAAGCTAATAGTAGCCGTTGGTAATTTCGATTTTCTGAGACTTATTCAAATTGTGTTTGGAAACACAATACGTAATATAATTGGAGAACCCTTATATGAAAATGTAATGCTTTTCCTATATCTAAATTTTGCTCATCTTATTCCAGTTATATAAAAGTAAAAAATTTAACAGTTACAAATTTATATACTTTGAGGTTTATATGCTGCAACGTGATTTCAATTTCATCGTACACATGTAGTAGACCAGCAGCCGTGTTCGAGAATCATGGAAGAGTTAGCTGTCGTCGCTCTGTTTAACCTATTCACTACACATTAACCATATTTGGTCAGATTGAAGGTCACGACCCATTTAATTAACAGAGACAGTTGATTGATAATGACTGATGACTAGTTAAAAGGTTAACCATACATTGATTGCTATATTGAAAAGACCTGTTCCATAATTTTAAAATATAATTAATCTTTGTTTATATTTTTTTGTGCATCCTCGTCCATACTACATTAAATGGTTGTATTATGTATAATCCCACTTTTTTGCTGTGTTCCATAAATATTCAATTATCTAACAATTTATCAGTATTTATACATATATTAATAATAATTATTTTTATGCTTAATATATGCACAAAAATCGACATCTTCATGGAAAAATACTAACATAATATAAAAACAAGGAATAAACCCAAATAAGCCGTAACGAGTTTTCGTTTATATAATATAAAGTTAGAGTATCTTTTATGGGGCAATGTAATACACATTTATAACAAATTTCTGATAACCTATTGACCATGTCGTAGAGAAAATTCAAGGCAGCAGTGAAATAAGAAAGCGGTAAGAAATTATTTGAATGGTAAATCTGTAGGTATAGTTGTAGATTTCCTTTAGCTCGTAAACCTATCATCTATAATGTACTTAGTACAACAATAACTACGATAAGCAATATTAATATATTTTATATTTTTTTTTAAAGAATTTTTATTTCCCGAAGCGTCATAGGTTTTATAACTTTTCTATTTTAATGACGAAAATAAAGAGCTTTCACAGAGCCCTTTGTCTTATATATAAAAATGAAATGAAGCTTATTACATGTCTCGCTAACACTCAAAAATGGCTAGACTAGTTTGGCTTATTTTGGTTTTGAAATATTTCTGGAAGTCTAAGAAAGGTTTATAAAGTGAGAAAATATGAGGAAATTGCAAGGAAAAACTACAATGTGGTAAAAACAACATTTTATTTTCCTTATACAAACTGTTCGTACATCTTAAACAGGATGCATTCAAAATTCAATTTCTTTATTCCTTTATACGCTAACTCAGAAACGGCTCAAATAATTTATATGAAATTTTGTATTTTGATAGATAACATTCCAAAACAGGTTTTTATTCGCAAAGAAACACTAAAAATATTATAAATGAATTTATTTATTGGACTGGGAATGTCTATGAAATTCTATTTAAATGACTTAATTATTGCGAATAATAAAACAATTCTATGTAAAAAATTAAAAAAAAGCTTGTGTAATTTAAAAAAAAAAGTAAAGAAAGTAGAAATCGGGATTCTTACCTATTTGGCTTTAAATCTACAATCAAAGCGTGAGGATTTTTCTCGATCTATATAAAATTTTTAACCAAACTAATTAAAAGAACTTTTTTCTCCGTTTAGTCCTACTAGTAGAACTATACGGACTACTTCTTTAGTCCTAGTAATTTCTGTACGATATTCAATAGGACTAAACGGACATAAAGTACAGTCCTGCTGTTTGCAGAGTACGAATTTTTATTACACTAAATGAAAAAGTATTGAACTTAAATTTGATATTTTTACAATGACAAATGAACGAAAGAGCCACCACACATGGAAGCAGTTAGATTAACTTTTTAGTGAACAGATACGAATACAAACATAATAAACATGACTTATTTTATTTCTAAGATCCTAAAAACAGTAAAGTGGATAATTGGCTATTGACCAGCATCATTTTCTGGTACAAAATACTTATATTTAATAACAAGTTAGAAATAAGTTAATCCAAATTACAAGTTTCGTTTAGATTTCCCTTTACAAATTCTGAACGTCAGGGACATGTATGTTAAGTATTCATTCATTTTCCTTTATAATAACATTTAGTAGAACTGAATGGTAGAACTATACGGACTGCTTAATTTTTAATTTTTTTGTCCGTTCATTTCTACTAGAACGTCAGAACGGATAAATAAATCCGTTCTGTCCTACTAGTAGAAATAAACGGATTTTTTCTCCGTTTAGTCCTACTAGCCCTACTAGTAGAACTTAACGGTAGAACTATATGGACTACTTCATCATTCCTGTGGTTCATTCCTCTCGTAGTCTTTTTTCAAAAAATTTGATTTTGTCATTTGATTAAAATTATTTTGACAAATAACAATAAAATAAGCACTACATATTTTTATTTAGATTTATTATTGTAGGTGAATTGGAGTCTGTCCTGGCCAGAACTCGACTATGTGACCCCCCCTCCCTGACTTGAAAGTTGAATCCGCCCTTGTCCCCTGGGCGGTCAAGCTTATTGCCCTACTGTCCGCAGTAAAAAAACCAAAGCTAAAAGTAAATAAAAAATATTGAGGTAAAGTCACTATGACAAATTAAATTGTAATCCTCATGAATCAATAAAAATATTATGTTTTCATTTAATCTAAGATAATGCAAATAATAACCATATGTCCAGATTCTAATTGACTACACATTTGTGGACAACTAAAAATCCTTATTAACGATTAATGGTCAAACTCCTTTAAATTCGAAATAAATACCTAGAATTCAATTCATGTGTATTATTGCACTTAAAGTTTCACAGGCGTTTGCCATATACAAAATAAATTGAAACAGTTATCCACAAAATATGGCATGAAACAATCGAAGAGGTAAAATGATTTACTCTTTGTCACAAAAATCAAACTTAAAGGATGGTACATAGGATCACGTAACATTATAATCTTCAAATCTATCAAACGGGTTTTCGTCCATCCGTATTATACACATTAAGTAAATGAAACTGTGTGAAATATCGTTATAAATTTTTGTTATTTTACCGTATTAAATTGTATTTGTATTGGATTAAATATTTATTACACTGTGCAATTTTTTTTTGCGGTATTTTTGATGTATTTACTATATGCAGTCATTCGTGTGAAATCGACAATAAAAAGATATGCGGAATCTGGGCATAATATCTTTTTTGCTTATATGTTTTTTTTAACTGCTGTTTAAATAAATAATAAAATAAAATAAATGTATTATATATGTCATTATGGTGCATCACAAATCGTCCATTGAAAGTTGTAATACCACGTGACCAAATAAATTGTGTTTTGAGTTAGATTTTACCGGTGGAAACTTAACTAAGGTGTTTTGTATTGTCATTACACTATATTCACATTATATATTACGACAAAATTCACTGCTGTCGTTAGGTACTGTTTAAATTTCATTCAACTGATGGGCAATTGGCCATTTATTTTAACTGGCTGAGCAACAATTTGGTTACCCTTTTTGAGATTTTGACATCTTTCCACACATGGCGACGACGCTACAAGGTATAGTACCTATATATTTTTGTTTAACGTAGGTACATTAGCAAATGCAGTACCTGTCTAAGATTAGAGTATCATCATCATCATTAGCCCATTTTTACCCCACTGCAGGGGCTTAATCCTCCCCCAGGGTGAGGAGGGGGGATCGGAGCTTAAGTCCACCACGCTGCTCCACTGCGGGAATACACGTCAAATATCTTACGATAAACATTTATATCGTGTCTTAAGTTAGATATAATTGGTATATAATATTAATATTTCGTAAGATAGCATATATTATACCGTATGTAAGGCCTAATTACAGTTCAATAGAAACTACTCTGACTACACTAACAAAATAGGACGAAAAGTTCGTTTAATTTTTGACTATGCGTTACAGACGGTTATTACGACTTAATCGATCAATAAAGAATTCAAAAGAGTTATAAAACGTTTATACTAACAAGTAGTCCGACGGTTTAAATAACAAGATTTTTTTTACACATTTAAAATTGTTTTTGTATGACCATTTATTTTCTAGATAGCAATTATGGAATGAAAATGAAAGTCGATAATGTAGTAAACCGAAACGTAGGTACAGTAAGTATCGACATCCGACTTAGCCCACGTGGTATACATTTCGTGATACTGTTTTTCTTCTAAAAATAGAATAGTTATATATTTGCATGTCATAAAATTGTATTTAGAGACGCTAAGTGTCTACACTGCCCATAGTTAATATATTCGTGGTGTTACGCTATGAATTTATATATGCATAATAGAGCCACCCCTCATATCTTTTAATAATATTTCATAGGTAATAAAAGGATCTCGCAGTCGTTCATCATTTAAAAATACTCGTAATGTATTCGTACATTGCTTACAGCTTACAGTTCTCTGTAAGTTTCCTAAAGCCAGGTCTCTTATTAAGTTTTTTTTTTTTCTTATTAAGTCTCTTATTAAATCCACGTATTTAAATCTGTTTTTCGCCAATCAAATTTAATATGAGGATTCTAAAATATATACGCGATTTTTCAAGTTTCAAGTAAATTTTTCAGCCTTTGAAAACATGATTTGAGTAACTTAATTAGATCGAATTATTTTTCTAACACACCAGCGATTGACGATTTAAAATAAATTTCACTGGCTGGTCCATGCAAATGGTATATATTTAGGATATAAGTATATCGTGGAAATAATTAAATTCGAGTAGGTATTTATATTTATTTAATTTTAAAAATGGCTGAAGTGTGTCGTGCCCAGTTATTATGCTTAATTATTTCGTTTTAAAAATAGTGAATATATTTTATAATAATAGTAGAATCTGTGACACCTCACACACGGTCATATGGTGCCAAACTAGGCAGACGCCTGTACTAAGGGTATTAGATGACCGATATACATCCTTAAATATATTTTTTTAATACATACACATATAAATACTTTACACTCAGTCAAAGAAGAAATAGACATGTTCATGCACAAAAATATTTGTCCAAGGCTGGAATCAACCCACGACCTTCGGAACTGCAGCCAGCGACGCCGACCACTCGATCAACAGGTCAGTCAATTCGAAGTCAACCTTACAATCTTAAAACGTTACATTCTAAGATTTCGGCTAACCGTCGAAATTCTAAGACTGTGAGCTAAAAAACACAGTATTCAATCATTTCACACACACAAGACCAACTATTAATATTCTTTTATTAAATTTTTTATTTGGTCGCGGGTTTTTATGATTCTTTTATTTTATTATTTTATTTATTCATTTTTAGATGTTATAGTAAACCTGTACAAGTGGGCCATTTATAGGTTGATAATGTGGAAAAACGGTTTAAAAAAAATCTGTTGCAACGTCTCCTGGTAAATTAAATAATATAAGATCCCTTTCTGAACTATTACCTAAGTAATGCAAAAATCATATAAATATAAGATAAGGCACAACCATCTTAAATGAAAACAGCATTTTTTTTCAAGGAAAGTTACATTCATAAAATAAAAAAATTACGATTTGTTATTAAAATTTTTTAAAGCCACAGTTAAATGCTAACTGCCAGTGATATTATTTTATTAATAAACTTTCTTTCTAAAATCAACAATATATCTAACCATTAATAACAATTAACTTTGCATTGAAACAAAGAGATCAAAGAATGAATAATATTTTTTTTTCACGAATAAACAACTGTGCTCATAACTAATAATTAAGCAAAACATTAGTCGTAAATATCAAGATTACTTTGACATCGGGCATCCATAATAATAATAATAATAATAATACATGGGACTTCCCACACAGCGTCATCTAGTTCCAAAGTAAGCAAGTATTATGCTTGTGTTAGGGGTTACTAGACAACTGATATACGTACTTAAATATTCTTTATAATATATATATATATATTTGCGAAGACACCACACACATATAACAACCAAGACCCGGTACCAGTATCAATATTCATCATATTAACACTGACCCGACCTGGGATTCGAACCCGGGACCTACAGCTTCATAGGCAAGGTCGCTACCCACTAGGCTAAGCGGTCGTCAAATACCATCTATGTTAATAGACACGTTGAAGCCACTCAATATTAGAATTTTTTTAATCAAATAATTACGATTAAATATAGCAAAAATACTGTCTCAATAAGACCATCCTTTACCAGCTCTTCGTTGTTCCTAGATGAAATTATGAGAAATGTTTTCTTCTTCTATAAGGTTAAATTTAAGTTAAATTACTTCAGATAGACCAAAAAGTATTCTTTTGTAAATTCAAAATTAGTTTTTCTGATATATCTTTATGTACTTTCTGAAATATGGTAGGCTGACCTATTTGCATATCAATATCACAATGGCAATTTAGTTTTTTTTTCTTAGTGTGACGAAGAAGGTTTATTCACAGAAGGATTTAGGTCGTCTTCACTCTATTGATATACAATTTCTTAGTACTCGACATCTGGCACAAGAAAACGTCAGATTTTTTAAAACACAAGAAAGGGCTTTTAATAACTTTTTATTTAGATGAATATTTTGCTATATATGTGAGCTCATATAGTCGTTAATATCGTCATGTTATAGTAGAACCTAAAAGAAAAGTAGTGTGCTTTAAATAAGATATGCTGTTTTGGAGATATGGGATATTTTCGGTTAAACTTGTTAGATTACGGTACCCTTCACTGCATGTGGTCCGACACACTTGTGGCCAGTTTCTTCATTTACTTATTTAATTGTTATGTGAGTACACATTTTTACATTCTACAATAGTTCTTAATTTTTACATTAATAATTTCTAGTGCTATACCACTGTGGACGAGGTCCATAAAATAGGCCTCAATTTTTCTCGGAAACTACATAACATCATCGCTATAGTTTCCCTATGAACTTTTAGGTAATTAAATTCTAACAACCCTGTTTATTTACTAATTTTTAAAGTAATTTTAGGAATAGAGGAGAACATTTTCACGTCTCTATATCTCTGTACTTTTAAGAAGTATATTAATAACCCTTTCTGTTGGTATTTCTTTTGCTCCTTTACTGTTCTCAGGTAAATACTTTAAGTATATAAAAGTATAAGACCCCACATATTTAAACGATATGCAAAACAGACGCATATATTTATGAAGGTGATTTTATAGGGTTCCTTTATATATGAAGTTCAGTTGTTTTATAGGATATACATCTGAAAAGATATCATAAAAAACAACTGTATAGATATATCTAACCGTCCTTATTATGGTATCAATCATCAAATTATAAAAATTAAAAAAAAATTCTACAAAAAGTTGTTAAACATGTCTTAGAAAAACTTTAAGGCTATCAATTTAGTAAACAGCAGTTACGAACAATTCATTTATTTCTAATCACGCCTCGGGGACTTTTTTTGTACACACATTATGTAATACATACATATTATGAAGTCTAGCAAATGGGATGTAGTGATAAACAATTCAAGTTAAATAAATGCTTTGGCATAAAGTTTAAATCAGTACATTGGCAAACGAGCTAATCAAGTAAATATTGTCGTTTCTAGTTTGTACAGATTGCAAATAACGTCTGTCATTTTTCGTCTTTGTCGTCTTACGTGGTTGACGTTGTACACTATAAGTTATGCATAGAACTGGCTTAAACATTGATATCAGAGATTATTCAGTTGGGCTACTCAAATTATTTCATTCAAATAATGACCAGTTTACCTACTGCAGATGGTTATCCTAAGTCGAAAATATTTCACACATTAATTGCATTCAATGTTTAGTTATATTTCTTCAATACTATACTAGACATTAGAATAAACTATTATTTTATCACAAAAAATTTACATTAAATGCCGTAAATATAGTTATGGGATAACAATATACACATTATATTTGTTACCAATAAAGTATATAGTATATATAATTCAGTGATAGAATATCCAGTCAATATATGCAATACAAGGTGTGTCAAGTAATATGATAGTAAATAACCAGGTAAAGTAGAAAATGGTGGACAAATAAAATCTATATTATTTAAATAAATTTTACAACATTTTTATTACGACATTTAATTATAAAAAATTAGTCTTTTTTATAGCACTAATATTCAATCAATTCAATTCAAGCAATTCAACAATGGAACACGAAACAGACAACCAAGTGAATAAATCGCAAGGCGTTCACTATGCCCACTCCGTGTGCCTTCGTAATCCTCATCTACGAATATTACACACTTTGCTGGTTATCCACCCATTTGTTTAGGTAAAGCCTGAAATAAATGATTTTTGGTACATTACCACATCGTTTTGGACATTCTATAGAATGCCTAGGTATATTATAGAATATCGGATTATACAGATTGACGATAACTTAATACCTCAGAATGAAAATCAGTTAAAGATATAAATTATGGTCTTGTGAACTTTTCTTTCCATTTCTCACGTTAAATTACCAGTAAATTCTATAATATATTTAACTAAACAATTTCATGGGTTCCACCATTCAGTGGGTCTTTTAAGACACTTTTTCAGGGACCCACCGGTGGGTATGTTTAGTGGCTGCTTGAAGTCGATAGAAAATGTTTCATAAATATTTGTTTGTTCGTTATTCAATTAAAGAAGAAAAAGTTTTAAACTAAAGCTGATTGTACAACATAACGACACATGGTAATGAAAAAATAAACAATAAAATATTATTTTTTTTTAAACTGTAAGTCGCAAAAAGTTATCTAAATTTTGCGTGTTAAATTGCTAGCTTATGGGTATGAGTGTTGTATGTCTAAATATATGGATTTATTTAAGGTATAATAAGGTATGAAAGATGTGTGATGAAAGATAAAAGCCACATACAAACGCACACATTTTCATATACTTACCAAGTGACTTTTTTTTTTCAAGCCAAATTTTTTCTAGACTTTTTGGGCACCTCTGGACATTCCTCCAACTTACCGACTACTTCCAGGAACGTAGTACACCGCAGCACTTCTATAGGCTTCCCGCACATTGTTTTAACAGCGTGGCTAAGAAGAATTTTCAGGTCACCACCGGTCCTGTTGCTGAGCTGGACGACGACTGTACGAAGTGATACAGAAACTACAATATCCTTACCTGGAGCAGCAGTGGGAAACAGACTCAAGACTGGGTCCCATCTGGCTAACCAGCCTTCACCTGTACTCTTGGAATGGAGTCGGCCGGGCTAACATAGTTATGCTTACAACTGGTATTTTTTTAGAACTCACGCAGTATCTAATCTACCCGTATAGGCGAAAGGCTAAAACGCCATAGATCACAGAATTATTTCCCATTAAAAATAATAAAGTTAAACATTCATATTAAGACATCTCTGACTGACTGTTCCATTGGTTGAGAGGTAACAAAACCTAACTGCGGAGCCAAGGGTCGTGAGTTCGATTCCCGCCAGGGACAATATTTGTGTGCAAGAACATGTCTATTTGTTTCGGTCTGGGTGCTAAATATTTATATATATTTAAGTATGTATATCAGTTGTCTGGTGCCCATACTAAAAGTTTTGTTTAGCTTGAGACTAGATGGCGCTGTGTGAGATGTCCTAAGTATTATTATATACAAAAAATAGCAAGTATTAAAGTATCAAGACAAATAAATCTGAAAATAATTACGATCTGGCGCTACATTTATGTGAAAAAAATACGAATAAAAAGAATTCAGCAAAAAGCGATTTTGAAAATTTCCTTCTTTGACAACTTTGTGTTAAAAAAAAATTAAAGGTACCATATGTGAAATATATCAGTTAACTAATATTTATACCACAGGCACAGCTTAAATTAGGAATAGATGGCAGTGAGCGTAGTGTCCCAGATATTGCTATCATTACTCAAGTTTTGACTATTTACAAACGACGATAAATCATAGTTAATTTCCCTCACTATTCATCTGTCCATCCCGCGATAGTTAGTTTAATTGAGTCAATTTCCGAACGAGGAGAGCTAGCGGAGCCTGACGACCGGACGACGCGACAAACGTTCTCAATATATAAGGAGTTTACGAAACACCTTGCGCACTTGTCTCAAGTACAGGAAGTTGGTAGTACGCAGATCTAGTTGACGGAAAATATCAGAATAATGATAGCGTTGGTAATTAGTGATTTATTTGTTGTGATTTGATGAGTGATGGGAATCGAACTTGTTTAAGCTCGGTGGACGAGGAGGGGGGCTCCAAGCCCACCTTCTCACCCTGGGGGAGGCCTAAGCCACTGCCGTGGGGTAAAAATGGGCCGATGAAGTGAAGAAGTGAAGGACGATTTTAGACATAAATATCCCACAAAATGCGACCTAGATTGGAACTCGGTATATGAACACGTTGTGTTGAATTTTATAATGTATTCACAAAACGTATATATTTTAATTTAAGGTCACGGACAGTTCATGTGTTTTTTTTTTCAAGGTCAAACTGTTGTTTTATTGAAAAAGTGCTTATCCATCTTATTCACGAGACGGAGTTTCGAAATGTTAGTGCACAATGTGTGATTACTCGCACGTCATTGTCGCCGATGTCCAATATTTGACCTTTGTGTTTTGCATTACGTGATTGCGTTGTATGCAATAAGCGACAAATATTTTCTAGGCTGTATGCATAGTGTTAATTGAAAATATATAATATTTTTTATATAGAAAATATTGATGAAATTTCAAGTTCAATTTGAGTTGGTCATACACTAGATCTTTTCATAAATCATAATGTACTTTAAGAGGTCACCTTAAATTTTTTGCTTATTCATATGACTGACAACAAAATTTATTTTTCTTACAAAAACTACTAGTGTACTAAAGGAGCATGAACTCTACCTACTCATATTATATATTAAAGTTCAACGCCGCATTTGTTTGTATGTTTGTCCGTAGAGACTATTCTCAGAAACTACTGTAGAGATTTTGACACATTTCACTTAAAGATATACGGATTTAAAAGAAAAATTAGTGTTTGTATTTTAAAAATATTTTATGCAAATTTCTGAACAATTAACAAATTTGTCGATTAAGTTGAAAAAAAAACGTGCCTATGTGCTAGCGTATGTTACTTAAATAATTCCAATTATTTCTGAATGATATATGTAGGAATCGCTTCTTCTTTAAATATATCTAAGAAAATTCTATCTCGTTTAAATGACCCCCGATTAAATCCCGTTTAAATATGAATCCTTATCTAGTTTTACACGATCGTAGTTTTTTTACATTTCTTCTAATTAGTTTTTATTTATAATTTCTCGTCGTATTTCTCGAACCCAAAAATATGAGAACTTGTGCCTCTGTACTGACAGCCAGTCATCCACTAATAGACCACGACTGTTTAAGCCGAGTATGGTGGGATGCGTGTTTTATATAATCTTTTGTATTATTTAATTTTTTTTTGTTCCAATTTCGGTTCTCTTTGATTAATTTCAGATTTGATTTATGTCATAAGTTCTTTTAATTGATTATTTATTTACCTATTGTATTAGAAATTATTGAAATTCATTATCATTTAGCGACTATTCATACAAAAAAAATATATTATATGAATTGATAAACTACATCCGACTTCCTTATAATTTTTGTGAAATTCAATATTTTTTTAATGTCTTATTTAATAATGTTAAATTAAAATATCCTAGGTCCTGACAGCGCTGTGTACGCTGCAATTAGCAGTGTCAGCGCCCAGTCCTTTGATAAGCGGCTCCGCAAGAAATGCTCAAGTTGTCAGTTACGAAATGGACACAGCGCACATGCCCAACTCGTATAAATTCTAGTAAGTAAAATTTAATTTTGCCACTAACATAGAGAACTGATTGCTTGGTAGTAACTTCTTTGGGCTTTATTATTCAGATACAAAAAGCCGTAACTCAATAGAGAATGTTTTATTGCGTTTGATATTTATACAACTCTATTAAATACAACTAAAATTTCTGCTAAAACTGCTGCTATTCATTGTTATTAAATACAAATGAAAAGGTATAACTTTTAAAGGTAATAGGTACATGGATGATTTTATCTACTAAGTCCAGTGGCGTGCTTGAAAGTTCAAATCATACAAACGTTAGGCGTCGTTTGTGCTAACAAACTAAAATTCTGCATACAAGTTTTGAACCCTGGCACATTATTGACTTCCGGCCTCGAAAAAATTGCGACGCTTATTTCTGTGTAAATACTCGTAAAGTAAGTAAGCCAACGTATATTAACTGACATGGCTGGTCCAAAACAAAGTGCAAGAAAACTAAAATCTATGGAAATCATAACTTTATATAATAAAAAAATATATATACCATTGCATAGTCTTAGAAACTACTCATTAGGATAACGTATACATACGTATAGTTATGAACACGTTTCAATAATTACAGTTATTCGTTGTTCTAGGTAAGTAATGATAACAAAATTTTATTAGCACAAAACCATGCGCTGTAGCTTTGTTTAAAAACATAATTACAGATCATTGTACGAATAAGTACCAATTTAGTTAAAATTTTATCTAGATAAGTACTTAGTTTTTATGACAACTGAGTGAATAACATTATTCTGGTTTCGTGAATAGAATGTTATTATTCATGTGTTATTCAATGATATTGTGTTATTATTTAAAAGCGTTTAGTTTTATAGTTTCTTGGTAAACTATATAAATGTAACGGAATGTAATACCAGGTGTTTTTTTTTCTTTTTTCATCAACTACCAAATTCCAATATTATAGTTTTAGTGAAAATAATAAAATACCTACCTATTTTTTTCCTCTTTTACTACCAGTCAATCCTAAAATATTGAGATATAATTTTTTTTTCATTTTGAGGTACGGAATTTTTATCCGTAGAGATAATATAACTAAAGTATTCAAGGTCCATAAAGCCCTGTATGTGACGGTTGGGCATGGGAAAAAAAGGATGAAAAATAACTGTATGTAGTTGTATTGCATCCTTATTTTACTTTTAAGCCGCAGTACTGAAGACATTCGTTTTATAATCACAGCGGTCATAGCTATCAACCAAAAAGCTATTAACTGTAGTTGTTCAAAATAATAAGAGTTAGTCTTAGTATAATTCTATATAAATCGAGGTATACTTATTCTGTTTCTCTTACTGTTGAGCCCCGCATTTCGGAGTGGTTTGCATATTCTATTCTATTAACTCTGTGCCCTCATCAGCACGAAAGAATATGCAACAGCCAAACGTATGTTTCAATTACATCATGTCAATGCCGCAGTTCATGGTCAAAGTCACAGGCAAAATTTATTGTCTGTGTTGCGTTGATGTCTATTGTATGGGTTTATTTAGTTATAAATAAATCTATACAATGGATATCAACGCGCACGTCTCAAATTACTTTTTTTATTAAAATATTTATTTATACTAGTTCGTTTAATATTTTACGTACTTTTACCTAATTATATGGTATACATGTGACAAAACGAAATGATTTTCGTCAAACGCGTGATTGGAGTAGTGCTAAATATACCAAAACTGTAAACAGTGACTCATCTTTTGGTACAGTGAACTAGATTATAATAAAAATATAACATTCCTGGCCATCTGAAATTAAAAAACTTTTAACATTTCATGTAAATAAAAAAAAAACTAGGCTGATTTGGGAAAAAGTTATATAAAACGTATTTGACGTGTATGTAAATATATTATTAGATAAATAAATTAACGTTACATACAAAATTCATGCAGTGCGTGCGTGCCTGATAAAATCTTCTGTCTGTTTTACTCGGATGGTAAGACAGAATAATATCTAATAATAATAATATTTGGGACATCCCACACAGCGCCATCTAGTCCCAAAGTAAGCAAGTACTATGCTTGTGTTATGGGTTACTAGACAATTGATATACATACATAAATACTTTTTTTTTAATAATATATACAAAGATAAATATTATACACCCAGACCCGGAACGAAATAAACATGTTCATGCACACAAATATTTGTCCCGGGCGGGAATCGAACCCGCGACCCTTGGCTCCGCAGTTAGGGTGTCTAACCACTTGGCCAATCGGTCGTCTAAGAATATTGGTAATAAATGGACTGTGAAATACTGTGAATGTAGATCTATTCCATTTATTCCACCAGCCCATTATGCCCCACTGCAGGAGCTTAGGTCTCCCTCCAGGGTGAAGGGTCTTTGATCTAAATCCACCACGCTGCCTTAATCCAGCAGAATGTAGATCAGGTAACGTACTATTTTGTTGACATTTATGCACTGCCATTAAATTGGTCAACTAAATAGTTTAAAAGTATTTTTTGAAATTATTTCAACATGATTATAACAATAAATATAAACAGTGAAAATCAAAAGTAAAGTTAGTTTACAAGTTAAATTAAATTTACAAAAAAACTATGACAGAGGTTCCGAGTTTATCTTAAATATACATCTATGGCTTTATAAATCTTCATTATCAATCCGGATGTTAGACATGAAAGCAAAGTACGCAAATCCCTTAAAATTAGAATCGATATTTTTGATGTCCATTTTCATCAGAATTGGCTTTAGATTAGGTTTTTTCCACTCAAGTCTTTTAAAGATTCAAAACAAAGCTTAAAATATCGTAATTTCAACTTTAGCTACAGATTTAACTTCCGACTGTACTCAATTCGAAAATTTTCTAATACGTATACGAGAATTTCGCGTCCATGTGAATCTGTTTTTACTGTCGTCGGCGAAACATTCCGCACTAACCCGATTATCTGACTACGTGACCTGCGGTCGTATTCAATATTTGGGGAAAGCAAATATTTGGTGAACGTTTGACGGACACGTCATAGCATATAAGGTACGCAGTTGTGCTACAAACTTCAATGTTTATAAAATAGCTCACCTTTCACCGAAAATTCAGTGGAAAACCAATTGTCATCAAATTAACTCTTCCGTGACTTCGCAAGCCTAAACTTGAGCCATAATTTTTATTTAATTTTTTTTAAATTAATTTACTATAGATAAACACGATATTATATATTATAAAAGGGTTTCTATAACTATACTATAGTGTTTTATGTTTTCTTAAAATTGTATTAATTTCATCGGAGATCTTACAAATCACATCTAGTCGTAATTTCATAAAAGTATTTGTTAATAATATTAAGCATTTATATCCTGGAAACACTTATTAAAGAAACGGACATAAAAAAAGCTTGCCGTGGATCATACTGACACACACACACACACAGAACCTGGTGGTGACTTTAAAAATATTTAATAACAAACAAATTAAAAAAATGATTGATTGTAGAATTTATATTATATTTATCTAAGGGACCTAAGCCTGCACAGTAGTTATACCGAATTGTATTTTTTATTGCTTTCATTTTGAATTGATATAAACACACTTTAATATTAATCATAACTGTCGTAGCATCGTAGTGTTGGTGAATATAAAATGTCTCTTTCTTTTGTAACATGGTTAATATTAAACAGAAGATCAGACAATGGTATTTATTTTAGAATTTCGGATTTTATGTCTCAAGGTCCGAAGGTCCAAATACTTCCATTATATTGAGACTTTATTTATTTTCATATTTTATAGTTATATCGTCGTTACAATGTTTGTCTGTTTTTCCGTCCAGCTGTTCATCGGAGCTTTTTAATTCCTAAAGTAAATAATAATTTAAATTTAAACATTTTATGTAATAATTTGATTCCAATTCAAATAACATATTAAAATTTATTTACACAAGGAGATGAAAATTAACAACAACAAACATAACCGACGAAAAATGAAACTGAAAAGCGAAATAGGACTAAAATAAAACAAACATGCATGTATAGTGCATTTTCCCGGAATAAAATGTAGCTCAAGACATTCTCCGGCCCATAGAACATGTCTACTTCACTTCATGAACCCATTTTTACCCCACTGCAGGTGCTTAGGCCTCCCCTAGGGTGAGTGGTGCTTCGAGCTTAAATCCACTACGCTGCTCCACTTCGGGTTGGATAGGAATAGGAATATGTCTACACAAAAAATCAATTCGATTTGTTATTCCGTTACTGAGTTAAATAAGGACTAACCAATAAACACAATTTGTAGCATTTAAATGATGTATACATAATTATAAATAATATAAACAAAATTCGGTTAGTTTAAAATCGATGACAATATTGTGACAGCTTCAACAGTTTAATGCCCACATACTTTTGTAACTCATAGCGTTTGAATACCTACTAAAACCATTACAAATACGTATTTTTTTTTTTAATTTATTATTTTATATTTATTAGCCGGACCTTAAAATTATAGATTCGGCCTTCACATACAATATGCTCACAAAAATTTTCTATGTCGAAAAGCAGTGCACGCACTCTTTGTTATTTAGCATTAGATAGATAAACAGCAATTTTAGTAAAAAAATTATAGATATGAATTATAGATAATAATAAAATTAGATATTTAGGAATCAGTCCCCGACTTTTACTTATAATTGTAACCTCCTATCTATATAAAATTACCGTGTCTATCTATTTATCTGACTATCGGACTACTAATTATTTTATTAAGATACTCGTGTGATTATCAAACAAATAACAACATGGATAAAATATCATGTAATTATTTAAGCCATAAAATTATAATTTACAGTACTTAATACCATAACTTTCCTTATAAAATGCATAGACGTTCGTATGCATTATAAAAAAAATAATCATGTAATTTCAAATATGGCTCATCGATAAAAACCTAAATATTAATTCGTCAGATGCGTTCATATGCGGAGTGAAAGACAAGTAAAATATATTAAGGCGAACCCGGTCACTCTTTTGGCAACGAGAACTGAACTAAAGGAGGTGAACGAAATTCCTTTCGATATTTATTTGCGGTATGTCATGTTACCGTTGCCTTACCACTGCCATAATAAGTTGAAAAAAAAACAACCGTTAAATGCGAATCTCATTCGTGCGTCGACCTGTCCAACATGCTATTGATATTATTTTTGAAATATTATTCCCAAAATAAAAAAAAAAGTTGTAAATAATAACTGAAAATATAAAAAAAATATTAAGTTTACTATTAGAGCCTAAAGATCGGTTTGCGCGTGATCGGTTGCTTAGTCCACGTGACTTTTTTTACCTCGTGGTGTTATTCCTTCCATCGGATGCCAAAATAATTACAATATACATAGAGTTATCGTTTTTATTCTGATTGAATTTGTTTTATTTGTCTTTAAGTATTTTTATGAAAAATATACAAATTTAATTTAATGCATAGATACTGAACACACTATAATATAATAACTGGATTGTCTATGAAAGACGAATACAAAAATAATGGAAAGTACAGAAAAGTACAAATATATGACCGACTAATTGGCCGAGTGGTTAGAGACCTTTACTGCAGAACCAAAGATCGCGGGTTCGATTCCCGGCCTGGACAAATATCTTTGTGCATTAGCATGTTTATTTGTTACGTGTCTGGGTTTAAAATTTTTATATATATTTAAAAAAATATATTTATAAATATTTTATTATTTTATTTTATATATATATTTTATATCAGTTGTCTAGTCACCCATAACACAAGCAATAATACTTGCTTACTTTGGGACAAGATGGCGCTGTGTGGGATGTCCTATGTATTATTATTAATTACTTTAAAAATAAGCCTTTACTCATACTTGATTTGGAATGTATTATTATTATATACTGTGACGTGACGTAATATGGCCACAATTTATTTTGTAATTCTTCGCATCAATAGGATAGAAACGACACAATGAACTAAAACTGAATTCCTGACATTCGTTTTACTAAGATTCTTTTAGCGTGCAATCTTATGTATTTGTGATTATGCATTAGATACTTGCTTTTTCCTTCATCTGTACTCAATCTGCATTCGGTGTTTGATATCTCCATACACTACCTCTTTCGCATCTTTAGTCATTTTCTTCATATAATTTTATTTATTTTTAAAATATGTAATGTAGAAAACAAAACATTGTAAACGTTTTTGAACGTTGTTGACTTATAAACACAAGACACCTTTGCGAGCGGATAGAATCGAAGCTGTGTATATTCTTCGAAAAAACTGGTTTAGGGAATATTAATTAGTTCACAAAATATTTCCAGTTATAATGCTGCCGATGGCTCCGCCCGCACGGAAGAAGGGAACATTTTGGATCCGGGGACGGACAAGGCAGCTCTTCATGTTCAAGGTGCCGTCCGCTGGTACGACGAGAAAGGCGGTCTCTACGAAATGACTTATAAAGCAGGCAAACGAGGCTACAGAACGATCATAAAAAAAATTGCATAAAAATCTCTTCAAAGTCTGACTAATAAAATTTTAATTTTTTTAAAAATATTATGTACAAATGTTTAATATTTCTATGAAACATAAGACATGAAAAAGATATCAGGCACGGTCCATACATTGTGGTTATAAAATTAAATATGCATAGCCAAACCAGGGTTATTTCAAATAGCTAGGCCATGTGTATACCATAAATTCTGACTATGGTGTTGATATTGTATTTGTATTAACTAACTGTATTATTAACTGTATTACCCTGAGCTGTTAATTGATTTAGAATATAATTAATGTTCATACTTTGATGACAAAAAGTTAAAAAAAAAAATAATGACGAATACATGAAAACAACGTCTAGGCCCCAAACTAAGCATTAGCTTGTGTTTTGGGTACCAAGCGAAGACACCACATACATATATCAACAATAAACATCGGTTGAAAACAATTTCAGAGTATCAAGTTCATAACAGTTTGGGGCCTAGCAATTATAAGTACCCTGAAGAATCTAACCGAATAATTTTTTGTTGCCCAACGTCTTTCAATAAGTTTGTTATAATACATTGCAGTTTTACTAAAAAATATTTGTATCCAAAAAAATATAGTGATTGTATGTATTTATAATTATTATTATAATTAATTGCAATAATATACCTATATCGATACAATTACAATATATATAGTATAATATAAAGAAGCTTTAGATATATTGGTCAATAATTGTGAAAAAAAAAACTTGTTTCTAATCTACTTTTAAAATAGCTGACGATGAAAAACATAATTACTTGAACTTAAATTAAATAAGTCATACAGGTTTTAAGTAAATGAATTTATCATCATTCTGTTATGTTAACAGTAGAAAACTTCTATACCAGCTGGTAATCAAAAAAACTTTGCTGGTTCAAATACGAACACTAGGCCTTGCTAAGTATCGAGGTCCTTCTATCGTAAAGCAAACGTATGCAATAATTTCAAATACAAAAACGCAGTCAAAGTTAATGGTACGGAACCCCCAGTACACGAATTGGATTCGACCTTGACCGGTGATTATAACACGAAGAACCCAAAAACACATTGTTGCTGCCTTTGGACTAGTCATCAATATCTGTTAACTAAATGGGTCGTGACCTTCAATCTGACCAAATATGGTTAATGAGTAGCGAATAGGTCAATAGCAGAGCAGTAAAAGAAAAAAATTAACTTACTGTTTTACAAAAGTCATGTTTTAGAAAACGATAGCTTTCATTTGTATATTTAAATATGAACTAAGTCATAAATATGCTTCACTGCGTCATCATAGCTAGTTAAGGGTTAAATTTTATTCGGATAAAAACAAAGAAAGGCTATGAACGTGCATATAACTCCAAAAATTTGCAGACAATGGGAAACTATGGCAAAGTACTTGAAACTGCGTTGTAAGGTCAACAAAGTAAACTAATTAAAAAAGGATTAAGAATGTGTGGAAATGAGAACGAGATTTTTTTATGGATGTCTTAATGACAGACTTTATAGTTATGGGGCTAGTGAGCGTTTCGTATAACAAAGCTTCAAAGTTTAAAAATATTACGAGTATATATTATGCTCACGTCCCATTTATCGCATACATTGCTTACAAACTGAAAAAACCGAAGTCAGAAATTTTAGTAACATTTTTTGTTATGGTAGTTATAGTACAAATTAAATAATACATAATTTAACGTGGCTAATATCGAGAATAAAATTATATGTACCAAGTTCCTTCATTTATTTATCTATTAATTATCTTAGTACGTTTAATGACAATCATACTTAATTTTAGTAATATTTATCAAATGTATTTTAAAGTTGTAATTAAATAAAGAATGTTATTGCATCAGTGGCGGATTTACCAGCAGACTGAGTGGGCTGGAGCCTAGGATGACAGACTTTAGGGGCGGCAAGTTTTGGGCTATTTTTTATATTCTACAGAAATTAAAAATATTTATATATCTGTCTGAATGTTATTCGTCCATAGAAACAATTCAACGTGTAATAATTAATATGTTTACCCACTTAAATATGTTTTTTCTACAATCTGCATAGTCGTGTTTGTTTGCTTGCGGCACGGGAACTAGTGACATGACCGTTCGCTAAGTGTATAAAATAATTTAGGAACACAATCATACTTATTACGGGATAAAAGTGCATAAAAAATAAAGTTAAAATTTCATTGATAAAAAAAATTAATATGAATGTTAACTAGGATATTGAATTGTTAGAGGTCGATAGGGGCGGCAAAAGCTGAGTAACGTACTGGCAGCAAATGTGTAAATCCACGACTGTAATGTACCATCATATCTATGTGTTATTTTTCAAGTATGTTTTTTTTTCTAACCCTAAATCCCTCTTAATACTTCATCAACACTAATAATTGAACCGTTATTTTAAAGAATACCTTTACCGCTAATGACCAAAATAAAGAGAACCGGAACTGAAAAAAGAACTACCGGGAACAAATTTAAATGAAATTATAACGCGACGTTAGTTCTTTGTGGACTCAATGAATGACGCTGGTTGTATCTATATATATTATTCCTCACAAGGTTTTTTTATCAGTTTGAAAATCATTTTCACCTCAAACGTCAAAATATGAACAGGAACGCGAAGCGGGATTAGAAACTACAAAAATAAATTTGTTCATATGATAATTTTAAAGCAACGTCAGTGTCCTTATAAGTCAAATGATAGCGCTGGTTTTCAAACTTTAGCGTGTGCCAAATATTCACATGGATCATCTAGTATTATTTAATTGACTTATAACCGAAACGTCTAAACGCCTTACAATTTACGATACGTTTATTACATAACGTCTTTGGGTATATTTGCGATATATCGTTTGTTAATAAAAAAAACTATTATCGCGTTAAAGCTTGTATTAAGACCTAAATCACTAAAGTTTCTCATTATTATAAAAAAATACAAATAAATCCTATATAACGACAGCAATAAATTTTTGTTGATATTTTACCAAATATTTGTATAATATACTTTGGTATAGGAATACAAATTTCACTCCTTGATTCACATAAATATTTTCGTAATATATTATATATATAACATATTTTTGATATGAATTCAATACGATGCGTATAGGGCTACATTCGGTCATGTGTTTTGACAGTCAAAAACCTATGAGAATAATTTTTACACAACTTCTACATTGTCGACTTAAGTAGTTATAATATGTTATTTTATTAATTACTAGCGACCCGTCCCGGCTTCGCACGGGTAGCAGAGCATAATAAGCCGTAATGTTTTTCCTGTCTTAGTGTCATATCAGCTCATTGCGTCGAACATGTGGATTGGATTTATTTACTTTTAAACGTGACGTAAGTTCATTCTACTTGCGGTATTTTTAAAGTTTTTCATTTCCAATTCTATAATTACTTGAAAAAGTAAAGAATAAATACAAATAACCTAACCTAACTATATTATATTGATAATTCGCAATAGCTCCTAAGATATTAATTTAAATTGTATAGTGTAAAGGGCAATCATAATCTGCATGAAATGCTGAAGGTAAATAACGCATTTAATTTGATAAGGATTAATACTGTATCCGTATAAAATGCTTTCCAATTACTTCATCATATGACACTATTTTTTTAAACATAAAAATAGGTATAGTTAGCTATCCATAAAAGATAGACATATGCCATCGCGGACTTTCCTTTAGTCCTATAAAAAAGACATCATTTCATTTTTCCATACATTATTTTGGTATATCTAAAAGGGATGAGGCAGCGTTTTCGATGAAAGATCCCAGCCGGCTTGATTTTTTTCCGACTTCTTCAACAATAATCGTCTTATTTCCACAAATTTCCACAAAACATTAATAAATTATACACCTAAACCTTACTCTTGAATCACTCCATCCATTGGTGTCACCCATATGCCAATCCGTTTGGTAGTTTTTGAGTTTATCGCGTTCAGACAGACAGACTTAGACAAACTTAGGAATACCCGGACGTACCATCTTGAAATATCGATGCACCCCTAGTAAGTCAGCTTGCTTTGTACGCACCCGTCAACTTGAGTACACTAATACCATAGTAAGTTTACTGACCATCAGTACGCTGCAAAGTTCCTTCTATCACACATACTTACCCGGCCGTCGTTGCAGTGCTTCATCGGTCGTCGCAGTGATTGTATGCGATTATCAGTACCGCTGCGAACATCTATAGGTTTGTTTTTTGTTACTCTAATTATTTATTATTATTTGATTATTAATTTGAATTTATATGGAATTTGAATTATTATTGAAGTGTTAAATCGGGGTACAAACAATCATTTATCTACGTAAAATAGGCGTATGATTTAAATATTAACATAAACTCTTATGTTTGTCCAAGTGCTATGAAGTTTCATTGCAAATTGTGAAACAGCACACATAACGCTGTATTAAATGGTGTCGCGATTCCGTCTGAAACTGTCTATCACATATCTTTCATTTTTGCGCCATTCAAATGTGTCATCACTTAGTTTATCACCTAAGTTACAATACGCTTGAGTCGCAACCGTTGGTTACATACCGAAATGTATTTAAGAGAACTTCGCTGTCGATTGTAACATTGTGAGCCTTGAAAACGTCAACACAAGTGAACATGTATTTCCTGGTAAGTTAAAAAACGATTTATTTCATTATTTTTTTTATTAAAAAAATACATTCATGTTGGCAACCCTCCAAACACTTCTATTTCATGGTTCGGAAAGTATGTCATGATTTTTTTTGCAATTTGCAAGATTTAATGCATTTATTTTAACCCATTTTGCTATAGTAATCCCGAAAAGGTAAAATGCAATCATATCAACAGTACTAACTTGAAATCGCACAATTTTCTTTTTAAGATGAGAGCATTATTTCATAGCTTTTTTTACATAAAGTGTTATTCACTTCAACGTCTGTAATTATTCCAGTTTACAACAAATACTTAACATTAATTGTTGTGTATTAATTTGCCTTCGCGAATTAGAATTTCATAACTTGTTTTCTACTACCAGTAAAAATGTAATTATTCAAACGGACAGATGAAATCATAGAGTTAACATGCAACTTGCTTGGATGCTATTACATAAAAATCAAAGTTATATGTCTCCTGAACGAGAATTGCATCAGTTATTCACATGATTATAAGACTTAATTGACAGGTAAATGATTAAAGAATCCAACACTGATATAATGATGAAAACTGTATGTGATGAAACATACATTATTTAACTTTTGAATTAAATATTATTATATTTTATAATGTAATAATGAAAAATATTTTACAGAGTTACTTCGTCATTTCACTAACAGTGTTATCTGTGACGTTAGGCGAAGAAGCGATGGCACCCGTTCAAATTCTGAGCGACAAAAGCTCTGTACGAGAAAATGGATATAATTTTGAGTAAGAACTATATTCATGGTGATAGAAAGTGTGTTTTAATTATTTAGATACCCTTACAACAAGTTTTTCTATGATAATGTTTCATACGTTTACTTTATATACACGAGTATACATGTAAAGTACACTTCCACTGCTGAAACCTAAGCTGGTTATCTTGAAAACTTCAAATATTATTCGTTTTCATCAAATTAGTACAATTGAAGTATTTGGTACTTGGATCAGTTTCGACGAGAAAGTATAAATAAGTTATCAACGAGTGCAATTACTATCGACTGTGTGTACATATCCACTCGCTGTTAGTCAATTTAGTTGAAAATATTTTTATTTTTAACAAACGATTTTTTAATTAGTCGCCCATAGTGAATTCGATGTATTAAAATATTTTCCATTTCTCGTACAATCTCATAGTCGTCATTTTTTATAAAATCCTTCATCTGTTAAAAAAAAAATGCAATCTGTTTTTAAAAGGTTTTGTTCGAGGTACCTGGGCACGTTTTACTTAATTATACTTTCATGACAGGTTCAAAACAAGCGACGGTGTGTCGCGAAAAGAAGAAGGTGAGCTGATCACCATAGGCGACCACCAGGGCATAGGGATCAGAGGATCCTATCAGTACACGGCGCCAGATGGACAGCAATACGTGGTCACTTACACCGCCGACGATAAAGGTTATCGGCCTGAATTGAGGATAGTTCAAGCTGGATCACAACCAAATTCGTAATAAATATATAAGTAAATAATTTTAATATCTTATTTGTTTATTTTATTATTCACTGTAGCGCGTCGGACTGTATTTGTTGGTATGTAGGTGGCTGGAGTCTTCGTGGATCGGGAATAAAAATACTCGAGCAGACGTATAACCGTGTATTGAACATTAAATCCGAGAAACAAGAGCGATCTTTGACATCGAATTTATAATATTTGTATTTGACAATTTATAATATTTAAATGTTGCCATGCGCAACATGCTGCGGCCTCACAAGAGATTATCTTCTATAGGCAATATACATATTTTGTGTATGGCTCGAAGGTGTGTTTTTTGGTTAGAGGTTTTCACTTTACTGCCCTCACTTTACCATCATGACCACTAATAACCTTTACAATTCTGGCCATAGGCCATGACATAGTCGGAATATTATCTTCCTTTAAAATAACTAGACTGCCTACTTTTACATTACAAGTTTCATTAAGCCACTTAGGTCTATTCTGTAAAACATTTAAGTAACACTTATGCCATACTTTCCAAAAATTTTGTTTTAACTGTGTACATAATTGCCAAAATTTTAGTTTATTTTGAGGTACATTAGATAGATCTTGTGCTGGGTACATAGTTAGTGAACTACCTATAATAAAATAACCTGGTGTCAAATAACAATAATCGTTGGGATCTGAAGACAATGGTAACAGAGGTCTCCAGTTGAGCACTGCTTCAATTTCAATAAGTACAGTATTCAGTTGTTCATAAGTTAAGACATTTTTTTGCAATATGCGTTTTAAATGATATTTGGTGCTCTTCACTGCCGATTCCCAAAGACCACCAAATGACGGGGAATAGCATGGGATATAGTGGAAATTTATGCCCTTTTGTGCCATGAAATCATGCACCTGCGCCTGGTGACTTTGTGAAGCGTGCAGCGAATAGAGTTCAACCAATTTACTATTTGCACTTTTAAATGTGCTTGCATTGTCGCAGTGGATTTCGATGGGTAGCCCTCGTCTTGAAGTTAGCCTTCTTAAGCAAGCCTAAAACGTATCTGTTGTGAGATCAGAGGCCAGTTCCAAATGAATACATTTTGTCGTGAAACATACACTGACTAGAATATAGCCTTTTCCTATTACAGATCGTCTAATGCGAGAGAGTTTGACCTCAATTGGTCCAGCAAAATCCACTCCGATTTTTTCAAAAGGTCGGCTAGTCATTGTGACTCGACTCGCAGGTAAAGAACCCATCAGCTGTCTCGCCACAGTGGCCTTTTGTCTAAAACATGTGACACATTTATGAGTAACATTCTTTATTTCTACCAAACCGTTCACAATCCAAAACCTTTGATTCAAATTTGCAAGTAAGAGCCTAGGACCTGCATGCATTAATTTTTCGTGCTCACTTTTGATGAGCAAGGTGGTGATAATGGAACCTTTCGGTAGTATAACCGGGTGTTTTTGTTCATAAGTAATATCTGCATGATGGAGCCTTCCACCAACTCGCAAAAGCCCTAAGTCGTCTATAAAGGGATGTAAATTCTTTAGATTATCTTTCACGTTATGACCTTTACGTATAGAGTCCATTTCAGTATGAAAATATTTAGTTTGTTCATGTCTGATTATTAGCATCAGAGATTGCTTGAATTCAGAGCAACTCAGGAAGTCTGTACTATATTTAGTTTTATTTTTATTTATGTTATTCAAAAATCTTAATATATATGCTAAAATTCTGACCATTTTGTTAATATCTGAATGGTTATGTAAGCGATCAAACAGATGACTGACAGTTCTTTTTTGCACCGCGCTACCGGAGAACGTCAAGTCATGCCTAACCTCTGGTAAATCGTGAGGTATATAAGTTTTACAGCATGAAAATTCATACTCACTGTTTTGCAAGAACTGTGGCCCATGCCACTATAGACTTTTCCCTCCCAGCTCGCTGGGTTGGATACCCCTGCTGATCAAGTCCGCTGGATTTTCAGTCGTTCTTATATATAACCATCGCCATTTACTTGTGTGTTCGTGAATTACTTTTACTCTGTTTCCTATGTAAGGTTGCAGTTTCGTTATATCTTTATTTAGCCATCCAAGGACAGTTTGTGAGTCACTGAACAGATAAACATTTTTTATATTAATTTTAAGCATTAAAGTTTCATAAGTTTTTACTACCAGTTTTGAAAGCAAAAGTGCAGCGTTCAGTTCGAGTCTAGGCACTGTCATACCTTTTTTTTGCACTGGATTTATCCTTGATTTGGAACAGAGTAAATGTACTTCAACTTTACCTGCTGTGTCAACTTGTCGCAGATATATACAGCACCCATAAGCAGTTGTACTGGAGGCATCTGCAAAGCCAATCAGCTCTGAAGCGTGTATTCTGTGTGTACTTATATTTCTATTTATAGAGATTGGCTCCATTTTATTTAATTCAGTTGTAAACTGCAGCCATTCTTGTTCGATCTCGGTTGGTGGACTGTCCTTCCAATCAAGCTTTGACAGCCACAACTTTTGCATTATGGCCTTCGCAGTGACCACAATTGGGCTTGCGAACCCCATGGGATCGTAAATTTTCCCTATGTAACTAAGTATACTTCTTTTTGTGACCTTTTCTGAGTTGAACGCCTCTGGGGATGAGATAATAAAGTGATCATTTTTAATATTTATTTGCAACCCTAGAGCTTTCATTGTTAAATTATCTTTTTGCAAGTCTAAGCTATCAAAATGCTGCTGATCTGCTGGGATATTTGACAAGATTCGTTCATCATTTGATGACCATTTGTGGGTGTTGAAACCACCCTTTTTTAACAGATTGCATAGTTGGTCCCTTGCTGTGATAATTGTACTCAAATTGTCATTTGAATAAATGATGTCATCGACATAACTATGATTTTTTATTACATTTGAAGCTAGAGGGTGGCAATTTTCATACCTCTTTGCTAGCTCATATAAGCACCTTGTTGCTATGTAACTTGATGACTTTAAGCCATACGTCACCGTGTCCAGTCTAATACATTTTATTGGTTCTCTAGGATTGTCTCTCCAAAGAATGTTTTGAAGGGAAGTAAATGCTGAATCTACTCTTATGTTTCTAAACATACGCCTAATGTCAGTTGTAAATGTGTACTTTCCTAAACGAAATAGTAATATAATTTCAAATAAACTGCGTTGAACAATTGGTCCATTTAATTGTAAATCGTTCAATGAAATTTTCTTATTAGTCCGCATTGAACCATCGAAAACTGTGCCCAATTTTGTTGTTTTGCTGTTTTCGTTGAACACTGCATGATGGGGGAGAAAGTAAAGTGCTTGTTTATTCAAATCATATGACTCAATGTCAACATAGTGACCATGATTGAGAGACAAATATTCGTGAATAAAATTTTTATACTGGGACAATAACTCTGTGTTCGCATGAAGCTTTTTCTCTAAATTAAGGAATCTTTTTAACGCAAAATGAAAAGACTGCCCCAATATCTCATTGACCTCCGACAATTTTACTTTCAAAGGTAATGCAACTTCAAATTGATTGTTATTTAATTTGACCGTTGATTGAAAAATCTCTTCGCAGAGCTCATGCTCTGAAGTTTTCTCATTGAGAATTTCAGGGACCTTTTCATTGGCCCAAAATTGGGCTAATATTTCATTAAGTGAGAACTCGCATTTTAAAACAACTTTGTTGCATGTTGGTCGAGATAGACATTGGGGCAAGTTACCTGCTACAATGCTACCAAACACAGTGTCAATTATATGTAGACTACTATGCTGCAATGTGGGGCAAGAGCTCGTGTGGTCTCCCTGTTGTGGCTGCGTAGAACTTGCTGATTGTGCAACCTTGACGAGTTGCCTCGGCTGGTATGGCAGTAGTGCCTGAAAAAACACATCACATCCGATTAGCATATGGATTTCAGAATTTACATTAAATTTTTCATCAGCTAAACTAACGTCTGGAGGAATTGTAAATTCAGAAATATCAAATGTATATTGAGGTAAGTTACAAGTTATTCTGTCTATAATTTGACAAGTTATCATTGTTTTAAATGGACTTTTTAACGAAAAAATCTCTAATTGAATGCAAGCGTTCATCTTGCTTTTTGCATTGGCAATGCCAATGATGTTTATGTCGTTGTGTTGAGATTTTAATCCCAACAATTGAACGACTTTTGAGGTGACGAAAGACACCTGTGAACCGCTGTCCATGAGAGCCTTGACATGATATTCGGTGCCATCTCTGCCCACCAGTTTTATTCTTGCTGTGGGAAGAAGCACGTTATTATTTATGTTTCCTAATAATGTGACAGGTGTTGCAGGTGTAGGCGGGTTGCAGTGCACCAGAGTGTTGTGATTACCCTTGCACTCGGAGCACCGAAAATGAAACCTACATTTCCCTGAGTGTGTACCTAAACATATGTTGCACATTTTATTTTGTTCAATGAATTTTATTCTGTCTGTGTTTGTTTGCATTTGAAATTTTTTGCAATTAAATAATTTATGTTCTTTTGACTTACAGTAATTGCATGTTCCCACGATGACGTGTGCTGTCACCTTACTGCTGCTTGGACGCTGTGCCTGGCTGTGACCCTGAGTGTGACCTTGCTCGACATTTTCTAAAGCGAGCGCTCGCTTTTCTAAATATTTCAGGAATTCTTCTAGCTTTGGCTCGGTGTCATGGTCACGCTCGAGCTGGTATGCCCGCGCAGTGAACGCATCTAGTTTGCGCGTCAATACACACATTAGCATTACGTCCCAATACTTACTGTTGGGTTCATGATTTTTAATAGCGGCTAATTGTTGCCTGACAGACGATACAAAGTCCCTCAAGTTGCATGCCGTTGACCTAACTATAGGTTTTAAATCTAATATTTGGCCTATGTGTTCAGCAGTTATTCTATATTTGTTTTCATACCGATCTGCTAAAAGCTTTAGTGCCTCGTCATAACTTGCGGCTGTAACTGGTAAGTTCTTTACCAAGTCTAAAGGTTCGCCACTTAAATAAGACCGTAAGTAATAAAATTTCTGAATAACATCAAGGCCTATGTCATTGTGAATCATAGATTTGAAAAGATTGATGAACGGCATGTATTCTGTGAACCTACCATCAAAGGCCTTTATCGAAATAGGAGGCAATTTTTTAGTTAGCGTTACAGGTGGACCGGCAGACTGTGAAGTCGGTGTAACGGAAGTTTTGAGCTTAATGGCCTCGTCAAGTGCGGTTAAAATTTGATAGTAATTGTTTTCGACGCGGTCAACTTTCTCATCGTCGCGTGGGTTGAGAAAAAGAATATCTTGGCAAATTCTTTCGTAATCAGCAAACGCTGTAATCAATCGCTGGCGTTTGGTGTTTAAATATTGAAAAGAATATTGGCTCAAATCTTCTTCTACGCACGAGAGTAACCTAGTAATGGTACCTTTTAGATAGCCACGCACCGCAATCTTTTTACTTAGTTCCTCCATCTTTCCGGCTGCCAATCCACTTGCGCCACTAGACTCGGTCATTATTTTCTAATTTTTAGCGATGAATTTACAAAAATTTACAAACTAGAGTACACTTTACAGAAACGACATGAAAAAAATGAAAAAAAACAATACGCGACACACGACGCCTCACGTACGGCACACGCGCATTCACGATGCAGTTTTGAATTTTTGAACGGGAGCTTGGAACTTGGAACCGAGAGTAGTTTTTCTTGCTCGGTCTTGGGGCTCTTCGCTAATTGCGTCTTTTTCTTTCTGCTTTGTTGACGTTTATCGCCGAGTGAGATTTATCTAACGACAGTAGCTCGGAGATTCGTGTGTAGCGATGTCTTGCGTTTCTATTGGTCTTGTATAGATTGTCGGAAATCGCGTTATGAAATTGACGGCTATACCCTTCCTGCTCGTAGCCAACAAATATGGCCGAGCGGTTTGTTTGACTTTTGCTTACCGCTTGAATCCAATTGTATTGGTTTTGCAATTTTTTTCCTTTTCCGAAGATTCTTCTTTGTAAAATGTCGAAGGACCATGTAGCGCATCGGACTGTATTTGTTGGAATGTAGGTGGCTGGAGTCTTCGTGGATCGGGAAATAAAAATACTCGAGCAGACGTATAACCGTGTATTGAACATTAAATCCGAGAAACAAGAGCGATCTTTGACATCGAATTTATAATATTTGTATTTGACAATTTATAATATTTAAATGTTGCCATGCGCAACATTCACCTAATAGGTATATAACAAGAATATTATCCACAACATCCACGGAAAGTTAATAAAAATTAGGTGGGCATAATTCTGGTAATTTCAAGATGCTCTTTGTATTTGGAACCTCTCGGTCAGTATTTATGTATATAATAAAGAACGCCTGTCATCATAAATCAATCATACTTAAACCTATTAAAAAAAGATGGCTCAGTCTGGTCGAAGCTCGCTCATGGACGCTTAGTCTTTTTTTTCGAGTTAGTATTTGTTCGTGAGGTACGTTAATACGACACGGTTGTTCTTGTCTTTTTGTCTGTCTTTAGACCTTTAATTAAAAATCAATATTTTTTTACGTGTCAGTAAGTTTATTTTCAGTTTCGTACATCAAAATAAAAATAAATAAAACTGAAACCGTATTTCTCAAGAATCGGTTGAAATTAATATCAATTATTAAGATTATACGACCTCATGTTACTGTAAAAACATTGAAATTCAGAAAGAAGATGCCTACCTCTCAAAGCGTTTTTTGTTACTAACTGACTGACTGACTGATCAAAACATATACTTAAGGACTTCCTTAGTTGACCTAAAATCGTATAAGAAAGAAACAAAGTCTAGGCCCCAAACTACGCATTAGTTTTTTTTTGGGTGCCTAGCGAAGACACCAACATACATATAACAACCAAGACCCGGTACCAGTATCAATATTCGTCATATAAATACTGATCTGACCTGAGATTCGAACTCGGGACCTCCAGCTTCGTAGGCAGGATCGCTACCCACTAGGCTAAGCGGTCGTCTAATAATAAATCAAGTCAAATAATGTCGCGGTCTCACTCGATCTTCACCAGTTTGTTTACTTGTAACTAAAATATAGATTTAAAAAACAACGGTAACTGAATACGTAAATTACTATATCCATTGCGCCGTATATAATTGCCCTTACGTGACTATAAGTTGCCTCAAATTGAAACATATCCTTGAAACGCGTTTTTGAGATATCACATGCTAAAAGTTATACACTTGGCGCTATTTTTGTGTGTTACACGGTTGCATTGAAATATTTACTTCAAACAATACGTATTTTGTTGAAATAATACATTTGCATGTTCGCAAACTCATATTTTTTTA